>CM050405.1:6237879-6625379 GCA_027580255.1 Therioaphis trifolii | reverse complement strand
TATTTGTCGTAAAAAAAATGCGAGTACAAAATAATAATAATAATAATAATAATAATAATAATAATAATAATAATAATAATAATAATAATTATAATAAAAAAATCATAATGCTGACGGTTTTAAAACGAAAATCATTTTCGTTTGATTATCCTCGCGTGAACTCTCGCCGTCCAAAACACGTGTGGCCCCCGAGGCTAACTGCACCCCGGTTAGATCCTCCGCTAACCCGTGATCCCAGGTTCGGTCACGACCGTTGACAATGAAACATCGTGTCTCGGTGTTTATCCTTCTTTTCGTAATAACTTACAAAGTTATAGTCCGTTTTTAAAAAAAAAAACATTCCACGAGTTCAACTAAGTGTCATTCTTCTGAATTGCCAAACCAAACCTCAAGCCATCGAAAAGGAGCGCCTCCGGTCCATATTCGGTAACAAACTTAATTAATACAACCTAATTATCGTCGCGGTTATATCAAAATAGTACGGCCGGCCGTCGGGCGGCCGCAGTCCCGCACGATCAGCCTTATCAGGCTTCTCCGTTGTCTAACGGCAAAACGTACCGTCGGCCATACACTATGCCAGATAATCAACAATCTAAATCCGTCCCACCATTAATAATACAGAAATCTCGTCTACAGAGTGTGTCAAATAATAATGTAACTTCTCAACAAATCTCCGACCAAACCGACGGGTTCACTGTGAAAACAAATAAAAATAGTAGAAATGGTAAACATTCGCTGCCCCACTCACCTAGCTCTCCTACACAACAAAGTAAAACATTTGTTTCATCAAATCGTTTCTCACTGTTTTCAAATTACACCGAGCCCTCGGAAAAACAAAACGACAGCCAATCAACCGAGATGGATCTAGAACCTGAAACAACCACACCTGTTATCAAGCCACCTCCACCAATATTCATTCGCGTAGTTAATGATTTCAATGCTTTCTGTAACTCCATCAAAAAGTTAATCAAAGGTGAACATTTCTCATGCAAAAGCTCAACTAATGGCGTAAAACTTTCCACTACTTCAGCAGACTCGTATCGCTCGGTTATCAAATTTCTGCAAGAGTCCAAAGCAGATTTCCATACATACCAACTGAAACAAGATAGGGCGTATCGTGTAATACTAAGAAATCTCCACCACACTACACCAATAGAAGAAATCAAAAATGAATTACTTGCCCACGGTCATCAAATCAGAAACATCACCAATGTTCTCCAACGAAATACAAAACTTCCTCTCCCGCTCTTTTTTATTGACCTGGAGCCAGCCATCAACAATAAAGACATATTTTCGATCGGTTTTTTGTACCACACCAAAATAAAAATCGAAGAACCTCGAGCCAACAATTTAACAATACAATGTCTCCGTTGTCAAGCGTTTGGACACACCAAATCTTATTGCAACCATCCCCCAAAATGCGTCCGTTGCGGAGCCAACCATCTGTCCACCTCATGCCAAAAATCCCAGAGTCTTCCAGCAAAATGTGCTCTCTGCAGTGGTGACCACCCTGCGAACTACCGAGGATGCCCAGTTCATAAAGAATTCCAATCTACTCTACAATCAAAAAAAAACTTTAACCCTCAATCAAATCATGTTCACCCAACACCTGTAAACGCTACTTCAATTTCAGCCTCAAACTTCCCCAAAACATACGCCCAAGCCACCACCGACAACGCAAACAATCCAACCAATCTAACTCCCCCCGATCCAGACATATCCCTCAAACTCTCATCTTTTCTCGAAGAACTAAAAAACCTAATCTGTCCTTTAATCTCTCTATTAACCACTGTTATCAATAAACTTATAGTTTCTAAAGATGATAAATAATCACAAAACTATTCTCCACCCGATATCCATCCTTCTCTGGAATGCAAACGGCCTATTGCAACAAAAAAATGAATTAAAAGCATTTCTTACCGTAAATAACATAGATATACTTCTAATAAGTGAATCCCACCTCACCACACACTCAAATTTTCATATTCCCTGTTACTCAACATACCACTGCGATCACCCCGATGGTACTGCGCATGCTGGTTCTGCATTATTAATAAAAACAAACATTAGTCACGCTGTACTTCCTCAATTCCAAACTCCATCCATTCAAGCTACAAATATAGCAATTTCACTAAACCATGTACCCACTACAATCTCATCTGTTTACTGTCCACCGGGACACGCTAACAAAATAACCGACAATGATTTCACTCAGTACTTCAAATCTCTCGGCAACACATTTTTATCCGGAGGAGACTTCAATTCCAAACATAATCTATGGGGATCTAGAGTATCCAATACCAGAGGCCTTTCGCTACACAGATCTCTACTTTCTAACAACCTAAAATACTTATCTCCTCCTGATCCAACATATTGGCCTTCACATTCCAACAGAGTCCCCGACATACTTGACTTTTTCATTCATACTCTTCCTAATAACATCAACTATAATATTGCCAATCTCGCAGACCTCTCGTCTGATCACACTCCTATCCTATTAACTTTAAATAATCAATTGGTCTCACTGAAAAAATTCCCCACTCTCACACCAGGGATAACCGATTGGAAAAAATTCTCCCACATCGTTGAAAACAATATCTCTCTAAAAATTTCTTTAAAATCTACTGAAGAGATAGACTCTGCTGTCTCGACCTTCACCACGCTGATAAAAAACGCCGCACTTGATTCTTCAACCTCCTTGCCCACCAACCGCAATAAAAAATTTCTCCCTGAACACCTCTCAAAACTGCTTGTTGAAAAACGCCGAGCTAGAAACCGATGGCACCATACCCACCTCCCCAGTGACAAAAGTCGCTATAACAATCTTGCGTGCTCCCTCAAAAACCTTTTACGCATTCACAACACGGAAACTTACCAACGATATTTACATTCTCTATCTAACTCAAACAATTCTATTTGGAAAGCTACTAAAAAAATCCTAAATAAAAAAAATGTAATACCACCAATTAGATATCCCGACAGATCCTTCGCTAAGTCCAACTTAGAAAAATCAAACCTGTTTGCCTCTCTTCTAGAAAATGATTTCTCTCCTCACCCCGACGTCAACAACATCGATCACACTTCCTTCATTGAAAAATCTCTAACCAATTGCCTTCCTATGTCCTTACCCACTAAACATACCTCCCCCAGTGAAATTCAATTTATTATCAGTAAATTATCAAACAAAAAATCCCCAGGTCACGACCTCATAACAAATCGAATTATCAAACATTTGCCCAAAAAAGCCATTCTTCTCCTAACGTTCATCTTCAACTCAATTCTTCGTCTCTCCCACATTCCTCGTTCTTGGAAACACTCCATAATTATTCTAATTCCAAAACCTGATAAACCTCCTGACCTGCCTTCCTCATACCGTCCTATCAGCCTCTTAACTTCATTCTCAAAAATTCTAGAAAAGATTATACTAAAGCGATTAAACCCTATATTAGCAAGCCATAATAAAATCCCTCACACTCAATTCGGTTTCAAAAATAAACATTCGTCTATCCATCAAGTTCACAGACTAATCGACATAATTGCTCAAACTCTCGAAAACAAACAGTACTCCACTGGCGTCTTTCTCGACGTAGCTCAGGCGTTTGACCGCGTTTGGCACGGAGGCCTACTATATAAAATACGTTTTCTACCTGCCCCCCTGTTTTTAATTATAAAATCTTTCCTTCAAAACCGGTCCTTCGTCGTTCGCTGCGATGACGAACTTTCACAAATCCACTACATAAAAGCAGGCGTCCCCCAGGGAAGTATTCTAGCACCTACTCTTTACAATATATTTACCTCCGACATTCCTCACTCCGAGAACACCACTCTTGCTACTTTCGCAGATGACACAGGCATAATTTCAACTAATGTTGACCTAACCATAGCATCTGATAATCTTCAATCCCATCTCAATGAACTACAAAACTGGTTCAACTTGTGGAGAATCAAAATAAATCCAAATAAATCTACCCACATAACCTTTACTCTACGTCCAGATCATAGTCCCCCCATGACTATCAACAACGACACGATTCCCAAAGCACAAGCCACCCGTTACTTAGGAGTCCACCTCGACAGTAAACTCACTTGGGCAGTTCACATAAAAACAAAAAGGAAATCTCTCAACCTTAAACTCCACAAAATGAAACACCTTCTCAGATCCAATCTCCCACTCAACACAAAACTCCTAATCTATAAACAAATTCTCCGCCCTTCAATGACTTACGGAATACAGCTATGGGGTACCTCCAAAAAATCCAACATTCAAAAATTCCAATCCTTCCAATCAATTTGTCTTCGTCTCCTCACAAACGCACCCTGGTATGTCAGCAACCTCTCACTCCACTCTGACCTTAATATCCCATATATACACACCCTAGCCTCCCACTACTATAAATTATTTCACAATAACACAGTAAACCACCCTAATCCACTCATTTCCAATCTCTCATCCGTCACTCTCCCAGATAACCCTCCACGTCGTCTAAAGCGAAATTGGCCCAGAGACCTCCTCAACCAATAAAAATAAATAAAAGTCTAGAATTGAAGTAGTGTTGTTTGGACACTCCCTTCCATCAAGCCGTCCAGTTTTGTATATAAAATAAATCAACCATATTACTTATTGTATAGTTAATACAGATTGTATATATTCTCTTTTAATCAAAAAACACGTGCGGCCCCCGAGGCTCACTGCACCCCGGTTAGATCCTCCGCTAACCCGTGATCCCGGTAGCCGGGATCGTCCGACCGTAATACGAGCGATGACGCGTCGCCGTCGTTCCGTGACGTCTCGGTACGTAGACCGTAGCTACAGGTCCCGTCCAAAGCTAGAGTATTCGCAGACCGTCGCCCACCCATGCCGCGCGCGACGCGTGGGTACGGACAGCGACGATGACTTTTACACCGCACGTCTCCACGACCACGACGGCGGCTTTGTCGCGACGTGTACACGGCCAGAGTACAGAACACGAGTGTGCTCACCGTGTAAACTGGCTCAGACGGTGTTTGCGAATTGTTTGTGAAATTTGCTGCGAACACACGAACACATAAGTACTCACCAGTGCAAACGCGTGTATTATGCGAGTCGGTGCAGTGAACACACACACACACACACACACACACACACACACACACACACACACACACACACACACACTCACACACACACACACACACACACACACATACACACACACACACACACACACACACACACACACACACACACACACACATTTGCGAGTATTCGCGAGTGCGCCGGCGGAGAAGTACCATGGAATTTCGCCACCCTCTTTTCCAAAATGGCCGGCCTTTGCCACGTGCACGCGTACGGCGCGGCGTATGCAATATACATGACGTATATCTGTATTGTGTGTACTTGCCCGTCGTCGTCGTCGTCGTACGCCCGCGGGCAATTATTATATTCCGTGCGCGTCGCGGCCTTGTTCAAACTCGCTCGCTACTCTGCTGCTGCACACGGCACTGTTTGCCGGCCCTGCGGAGGGTAGGCCACCGCGTTAAAAGCACGCTATTTTCACGTGCCCGACTATATGCATGTATATATGTATATGTACACACACACACACACCCAAGCGCTAATATTCATACGAGAATACAGGGTGTTCCATGAAGGTATTTCCACCACGATACTACGTTAAATCATTAAGTTAAACCGTCTGTTTTATTTTTATGACAAACGAAATTAAAGTATACAAATATTCCTGGTTTAATTACATTTTTGTAAAAATAAAATTTTTTTCTGAAAAATGTCTTTTAGCTTTACCATTTTCAAAGACTTAAAAGTATTAAGTTATTTAAAGTAAGAAAAAAAAATTTAAAAATTAAAAATTAGATATGATAAAAAGCGAAAAATCAAAAAGTAAAAAAAAAAAAAATTAACTCAATAAAACGTCTCTTTTTAATTTTAGCCATAGTTAACACAAGATTAATAACGAATTTCGTAAATATTTTTGAAACACCCTGTATAATATTTGGTGTATATGTGTGTATATATATATGTTTATATAAGAACATGCATATTTTGTACACGCGATTCGATCCGATTCGCTTGGAAAATGTGCCTCCTCTCCGCGACCCCGGTGGTGTGTTCACTCACGTCCCGGTGCAGCCGCTGTGAACAAAACAGAAAATTGCCGTCGTGACTCGGCGATATTTATACATACATAAATACGTATACATATACATTTAAGGGGACCGAGACGGTAGCGGAAGAACGGGTGAGAGTGAGTGCAAACGTCGAGGGGCAGGATGAATAAAGGGTCGGCCGGGGTGGTGGTGGTGGTGGAAAATACGAGCAAAGAGACGAGTGTGGGCGAGGTGTACGGGAGAAAAGGCTAGTATGTTGTAGTATATAATATATATATTATATTATTATTATTATTACATACCCCGCCGTCATCGTCGTCGTCGTCGTCGACCCGAAACCGAAATTCTTTTTTTCCCCCGTTTTTCATTTTTATTTACTATTATTATTATTATTATTATTTTTCTCTTGCCCCGGCGCTCGAGAAAATTACGGCACACGTGCGCGGGTCCAAGGTGGGTATACATAACGTCCGTTTGACGGCAGGATAAACAAAAAATAAAATAATAATAATAATAATAATAATGGTAGCAACAACAAGAACAATAATAATAATGATAATAATAAAAAGGCACGTCGGCAGCGCCGCCGCACGATATCTCTGGTCGCGCACGGTGGCCGTTTATTCCGCTCGGCGGCCCCTCGACAATAAAATCTGATCGCCGCCCGTCGCTACCTCGCCGCGGCCGTGCGCGGTTTCATAACGGTTAAAATAAATAGTCCGGTCATTTATATCGTACGGCGCGGCGGCGGCGGAGGCGGACTTATTGCACGCAATGTTTCCGCGGCGGACGTAAAACGATTCCCAGAAGATTGAGCCTGTCGTTGACAAATTTCGAGCGCTCACAACGCCGCCGCTCGCGCGCCCCCGAGAATTATTATAATTTCCCGTCGTAGCTGTACCCACGGTGGCGGGGGAGCAGACGTGAACAAGGGGCTGTCGGGGGTGGGAGGCGGATAGGTAAGGGTGGCGAGGTAGAGTCGACGGTATACACTATGTGTTTACGTTCATATATTATTCGAAGGTACCTGTCGGACTCCATCTCGCAGTGTATACAACACACACACACACACACACACACACACACACACACACACACACACACACACACACACACACAACGCGAACGAGTATACCAATAAAATATTACTATAAGGTTTGTGTGTGTGTGTGTGTGTGTGTGTGTGTGTGTGTGTGTTTGTGTGTGTGTAACGTTATACGTGAATTTATATTATCACATGCGTCTCGTGTACGCGTGTGTTTGTGTACATGACGTCGCACGCGTGCGTGTGTACAGGGTGGTCGAGAGTTGACATCGTCCTAAGGCGAGTCAAAGGCGGCCACGGACGAGACGGGTGTGATACGTATGGACGCGGTATCAGGAAATTTGTTGTAGAAATGCTGTAAACACGTTTTGCATGAAAAACTTAAACTGATTACGACCAAAATATCATTACCGACTTCGATTTTTACTACAAGAATACCTCCGGAGTACAAAACACTCGTCTGCGTGCTTGATTTGGACTTTATCAATAATGCAATCGTTATTGTATTGTCGTTTTTGGAGCCACGGTGACACAAGAAATCGTGCGATGTGTTTTGGTGTTTGTGTGCATACAACGAGTCTTAACATTTTCCATTTTCGTAAAGTTCTGTTAAAGTGTTTTTTTTTTTTTTTTTTTTTTTTTTTTTAATTCAATCATATCGAGTTGAAATTCATACTAAAGGAATCGAAACGTGGTTTTCAAATCACAACTGATGATTATTTGAACGGAACCAAGTATCTCAAACACACAAATGCAATAGCGATTTTCATAATATCGACCTTTATTAATAACTGAGGCGTAGGCACACTTTTAGACAAAATCAGAAAATTTTCATATTACGAAATTGAGAAAAATCAGTTTTATCCGTGATTTAAAGGCGTAAGGGACTTATTTATTAGATACGTGTCATTTTCACTCTAAAAGTTTTCACACAAGTATACTCCTGCATACAATTTTAAATGTTCAAAACGTAACGATACGTGTTCTTCGATATTTGTTTAATATCTTAAAAATAAAAACACTTATATTTTTATCATTATCAAGGGGTACAAGGAAGAAACCTCTACGTGGTGTACCCTAGGAAACAGCGGAATAACACTCATTAGTGTACCTACTATTTCACTGGCGAATTCTTCCGAACGCAGGCAGCGAAACTGATTGACCCGTTGATCAAAACCCGTGATTCCATTGTTTCGCATCCTAACACTGTATTAGAAATAAATCATTATATTAAGATAACGTCCTTGTCGTTTCTATGGTTGACGCTGATAGACTCTGAACCTTATGTCTCCGAACGTGCTAATACGTAAGGAAACATCGCGTCCAAACGTTATATGGATTGCAATAGCGTTTATTGAAATGAATGTTTATGAATTCACGAACACTCGACGAAACCACAGTTGACGATTCCGTTTAAAACAATCAATCTGATTTTTCAATGGATGCCAAACCGTTGGTATTTGAATCATCAATAAGCACCGTTCCGCACACGTGTTAATCTCACGCCACGCCAAATCGTTTCATATTCAAGTGGACATTATCGTTTAAACGTCGAGACCGTGATCACGGCCCGTTTACACGATAAAAAAAAAAAAAAAATCATTATTTATTTATTTTTTTATTTTTTTTTTTTTATTAAAGAAATAACCCTCGGCAACTTGGCCATTGGTATAAGATACATTTTTTTTTTTTTACAAGTAGGTGTTACATGATAAATAGAAAAATTTTAATAACAGCAAATGTCATTATTGGTTTTACTATACCAACAATACGACTATGCGACGTATCTAGATCCCTGAGCTCACCGTTCTAGACTTGTCGACGCCGGATCTAAACGAGACGTGAATCCACAGATCGGATAGTGTTCACCACGTTATCTCCGTCCAATGTGCGCCGTATCCGGTGAAAAACGCTGCTCGCGCTTTTCACTCCGTTCCCAAAAGTTTCCCACGGGAGTAAGGCCACGCGCGGTCGCGTCACGTTTTTCCGCTCTGCGGTTTTCCCGACACAAACCCGTTTGGTTTTTGTTTTATTCTTTCCCTCTCGTCACGCCCGCGGTTTACCGTCGTCGTCCTAAACGAAATCGGTCGGTCACGATGGATTCGAACGAATGCTCACACATACATACACACACACACACACACACACACACACTCTCACACGAACGGGTCATGGGGTGTCCTCGGGCACGTTATAACACGAATCAGGTAATAACCCGACTGGTGCTGTTTTGGGAATCGATGCTCGCGACCCGTGCCACCGACCCAGCGACGTCTACGAGTCTACCGGCCGCCGTAGGCAGTGCCAACCACGCACCCCTCCCCGTGTCCGTTGGTCACGTGCGACGAATCCGTCGGGACCCTTTGTTTAAACCACGCGGCGTTTCGTGTTATGCGTTCATACTTGTGTGTGTGTGTGTGTGTGTGTGTGTGTGTGTGTGTGTGTGTGTGTGTGTGTGTGTGTGTGTGTGTGTGTGTGTGTGTGTGTGTGTGTGTGTGTGTGTGTGTGTGTGTGTGTGTGTGTGTGTGTGTGTGTGTGTGCGTACGTGATATAACTCTTGTACAAGTATACCTCGTACGCTATGAAAATAATCGAAGTCAATCGATTCAAAAAGACATTTCGAATGACATATTTTATTTTCAAAATTGGTTTTCATAACACCCAAAACTTTATCTTTTGATTAAAATACATATACATATATGTAAATGATATTGAAAAAAATTTTCCACTTGTGCAATTTAAATACTTTATCGTAAAAAACTGTGAAATGCAAAGTGTGCTGATATAAAAACCATGAAAAGTTAAACATCTAATTTCAGCTTTTCGGTAAAATATGTTACGAAATGTAACATTGTTATTGAATGCTCACTATTATTATGAAGATAGATTTGAATAATATGTTTATACTACGTATCCGCTTAATTATAGGTAAACTCATTAAAAATAAACATGTTACAAGTCAGAATATTTTGTCAATTATATTTTACAGATAAATAATTATAAATTCTCAATAATTAAAACAAATCTCTGTATGAAAATTAAATCGTTTAAATAATTTTTAAGTATACGATACGTTTGATATAAAAAAAAAAAATATTGAATATTTTTATATTACTTTGTATCGAATGCATAAACTACATAAATTATTTTGCTCATCCGCATTAATATACTAATATTTATATACAGATAGATAGACACAGAAGAATTTTTTTATAACGAAATTCCATTAACGAATTTCACTATGGTAATTTTTTTTTTAGATTCGGAGTGAAGCTTTTTTTCTGGCTTTTTTCTCATCTCAACTTTGTCCTAAAGCACAGATTAACTAAGCTCTTATCTCGATATTTTTTCCAGGTGAGCGAGAAAACACCCTAAGATGGACCGAAAATGATGAAATTTGCCATAAACAACATAAATCGACTCCAGTAATTTTGTCATTACTCCAAAAGTAATGTTACAAGGAACTTGAAATTTTTACCTTGTATTATTGACGTATCAAATGCGTTAAAAAAAATTACGAAAAAATTTGACAGTTTTTGGTATAATAATAGAACTTAGAAAATGCTTTGTTTGAAAAAAGGTTATCCGTAATAAAGTTTTGAGTATTTGACAAAAACTTTTGAAAATGTAATATGACTTTACTCATACACTCCTGTGATGATTCTAAAACAAATTCAAAAACCGAGAATCCCAATTGTTTTTTTTTAATTAGCGTTTTAAGTAAATTATGATACGATTTTTACGTAATAATTTGTTTTTACGACAATTTTTAACTTTAACAATTTATTTAAAGAAATTGGTCTATTCAAACATAATAACACTTCGAATACAGATATGGAAAGATATTTTAAATACTTTGTATAAAAAAAAATGTCTTCTTTGTCTTACATAAAGACTTCAAATAATTAAAAAAAAAAATCTTCTGAAAATGATTTGAAATCTGATGAAGTTTATGAACGGTATATTTTTAACATTTAATAAAAACTTCTTAAATTTAATATGACCTTACAAATGTATTCGGTTAACGATTCTCAAAAAATTTCAAAAGGTGTAACTCCAGATTTTATTTTTTTTAACTGTAATCGAGGCGATAATAGTATCCATCGAAGATGACGAAGACAAAACATTTTTTTTTAAATACTTTAAATGCAATACATCGAATATGTTTTTTTAATATAATAATATTATATTGCAATAGGATTTATAATATATTTTAATATAATATTATTGGATTTTTATTATTTATTAATAATTAATATAGTATTAGTAAATAAAGTAGACAAGGCAATACAAATCGTGGCTTATTGGGAAGCGAAGGGAATATGAAGACACGACAAGAAGAAGTAAATAATGAAAAGTTCATAACCGCACTGTTAAAATTGTTCATCTTAGTATGTGTGTATTTTGAGTATCAATGAAGTTTTTTAATTACCATTTCATGTTTTAGTAACAGTTTTAATTTTTTGAATTCCTACGTTCCTACGTTTTTTTTTTTTTTTTTTTTTTTTTTTGCTGTCCATGAGGAACTATAATATGGAAATTTCTCTGCGTGTTATAATCAGTTAAAATTAATCAACGGTCGACTTATGTTCTTGTTAATTTTCAATGATTGCGAACATACCCACGAGTGGGGTTTAATTTATTGATACCTGTGTACAGGAGAACTTTGCGTTTCGAGGTCGATCGTTTTGTAAATCGTCGTATGACTGCGTGTGTTTGCCGCCGTGCATTAATACACATACAGTACATACCGTATACACATACTTCCCGACAAAGTCTAGACGTTCCTTTTGTTCGAATCGAAAATACACGCATTATAAAATCGTACGCAATATGTATTAGTCATGAACGTGTTACGTTATGAACGCACTTACTCTCTATTGTACACTTACATTGAAATTCTGAAGGGTAAAGTACTGATTGTTCTTCTGCGCGTATGAATTTTCTCGTAACGGTTTCAAAATCCAAAATCGAATATTAAGACAGCCACGACACAAAGATAAATACGGCGAGACACCATGAGACGCGTACAATATTATACCGTAACACTTAATCGAACCGCATACGGAATAGGGGAAAACACGTACGTGAAAATCGAAACGAGGTAAAAATTAAAATAACTCGATACGATATTATTTCTGCAGTACCTGTTTTGTTTTCCGTGTTTCCGATGACCGAATAACGATTTAAAAATACAGTAGGATATGATCGCGAGACAAGAAGTTCCAATCATTAATTAACTTCCGTCCTTGTTGATTTACAGTTAAAATAATGTTTTAACGACATTGTTAAATATGATAAATATTCGTCTTATGTCAATATATAAAAAATATTCAAAGGAAAACATAGACGCAAAATAAATTTTGCAAAATAACCTAACCGACGGCTTAACAACACTAATTTTGAGACATTTTTCCAACACAACGAATGAAAGCCCGTGGTCAAGACGAGTACAATATTATTATTGGACGAAAAATGGGAATTGAATAAACTATGGTGAAAAAAGGGAAGTCGTTTTTGGGTGACAATGAGTACTGGTCGGTACTTATAAAGTATTAATATACGTTTAATTATATAATTACGATAAATTTAATGCTGTCCGATAAGTCAATTCTGAACCATAGGCACGGGATACGTGGTATTTTCACTGGAATTATTCTAAAATCTCGTTGAATACTTTATTTAAATATTAATTATTATTTGAATACGTACCTAATCATAATTGTTTGTTTGATTCCCAATTATTATCACTATAATTTTTTCACAGACTTTTTTGCTTGTCACAGTTTATTCATTTCACTTATTTAAAATTATATGTAAAGACATCACTTATTACACATCGGCTCAATATTTTTTTATGAGTGACGTGTATGAAAAAAATTCTGCATTATGATACAAATGAAGTGATTTTATAGACACTAACCCAACAGCTAAGACAACACAAAGATAAATACGGCGAGACGTCATAAGACACGTATTTATACTGTAACGCCAAATACAACCTCGTACAGAATAGAAGAAAAAGCGTACGTAAAAATTGAAACGGGGTAAAAATTTAAATAACGCGCGATACGATATTATTTCTGCAGTGCCTTTTTTTTCGTGTATCTGATAACCGAATATCGATTTAAAAATAAAGTCGAATATGATCACGAGACGAGAAGTTCTAATGATGCAGTGATTTTGTACGTGACGATGTACTCGTATAATACGATCAGTGTTTCAAAAGTGTTTTACGGATAAAAAACAAAAATATGATAGCGTTACCCATTGAATGCGAAATAAACTTAACCGTTTTCAAAAAAAAAGTCAAGAACGGGAGGAGCGTGCTCGGGAAATCACCATGTGTGTACCGCAGAAATAGCGTTAAGTTTTATTTGTTTTCGACGCGCCGACATCTTATGGGGAACCGTCAGACGACGGAGCCGGTGTTTGTGGCCTTGGAACGAATATTTTCAGCACGCACAACACACACACACACACACACACACACACACACACACACACACACACACACACACACACACACACACACACACACACTCACTCACTAATCCCGTTCTCGGATATGTTATTTATTATTATTACACGACGGTAAAGACCGAAGTGACATCACGCATTTGCATAATTGATTTTGTTCGTCCGCACTGCGCGTTTTAGAGTCTGGCGTGTTTTTTTTTTTTGTATAAATTACGAAATTTAAGATTTTTATACGCGAAATTAAATTACGTCGTATGACGTCTTTAATATCGTAAGTCAGCGTGCGTACACGACCTCGTATTATCTCCAAAATCGTAGATAATCATTTTTTATTTTTTTTTTTAGCGTCCAAAGATCGCAATACGCAAAACACGTGATTTAACAACGAACCCGCCGAAGTTCAAATGATTTTGTTTTTTTTTTTTTTTTAACGATAAACTCGACCTCGTTCGGCGACACAACTCACCGCGACGTAGATCGACCGATCTAACTGACCTTTATTTACCCCAGTCCTACCCGTTTACGGAAACTCTGGCAGAAATCGTTCGTACGACAGTTGGAATTTATTTTTTCCGCTCATTTTTCAACGGCCCACCTGGATGGAGTCGGTGTCGTCCTTCGTCGTAACACGGTGTTTGTTGCGCGTTTGGCGGCATGTCGTGCACGCGGCCGACCTACGCGCCGTGTCACAGTAGTCCGACCGTAGTAGTCACCGTCACGCGTTATCGATGATAATTTTTTAAACATAATTGTGTCATATTATAATATTATGTAACTTACTTTAATTGTATAATACAAAAACACTTCGAGTTGGTACTTAAATTACCCGGAGTAAATGTAATTTAACGGACAAATTCATCTGGACTGGATTCCTGGACTGGACTGGATTCCCAACACTGGATAAATATGTTAAGACAAATGAAATTTTCATCTAAGATAATTTGTTCGATGACTTGCCATTATTTATCTAGATAAATCCCAACACTGGTTATCGTACACGTTCCCCGGAGGACGAAACGCCGGAACGGCACCACGACACCGGGTCAGTGTCGGATACAGGGGTGACAAAATAAATATACCCCCCCCCAATTTGCCCATAGTCAGACCCAAAATTCCTAATTTAATTAATAGAATATTGAAAAATATTTTCACTTAATACATTATATTATTGGAGCGTGGTCGTTATTCGAAGAATTATTGGTGCTCATAGTTCTCTCTCCCTCACATATACACATTTGGTCAAATCATATCGTACTTTTGCTTTTGCCTCTCCCCTCAAAAAAAAAAAACAAAACGAAACTAAAAATTATTTCAGGATCCGCCACTGCACCGAGTCTCGTATTGTAAACAACATTCGTTCGCCGTCTATAAGCCGTTGTACTCTTTGTGTCACGTATATTATTGTCGACCGACGGTACACTTTTCTTCCCTCTGCCAGCGCTCGAAAATCGAAAGCGTAAGCTCGTCGTACGAACGCGATTCAACAGGCTATTTTACGTTACAAAATCGTGAACATAATATTTCAAATAATGAAATTGTATAACTGTCTAAACCGTTTACGTGTGTTTAAACGGTTACAACACTGCTAATAAAATGAATATTTAATTTTTTTTTTCGCAAGAGACACGTTTTTGGGTCGAGTCCAACGTTATTTTTTCCCGGTTCTCCGACCGAATTTTTCTGATCCGACCTATTGTGCGCTCAACTTGTCGTTTATTTACCTATTATTTCGACGGATGTGCTGATTTCCTCGAGCAAAGATTGACATCAAAACGATTTAGCTAAAGAGATTTTCTACGTTTTCTGCGCCCATTAATCTGCCAAAGTTCTTATCAAATTTTCCGAGTTCGGTGTGTGGGTACTCGGATCCGGAAAATTGGCTGTCGGCCCGTCGTCAAAAGTCATGCCATACATCTTTACAGCTGTTTTCGTAAAATCATCTGACGACAGCTGCGTTTCAGCCGTTACACTCCGTACGCGTATCGATACTTCTATTTTGGAATTGGAACACTTCAAACTCGGCGCTTCCGCAGGTTCAGCGTGTGATGTATGCGATATCAAGTCCAGACGTTATAATTTTGAGACTTGAAAATCATTATTATTACTATTATTATTATTATTATTATTTTTTTTTTTCTGAGTTCGTATAGTACTGGGAGGAGGAGATCAAATCTCGAACGTCCGGTCGAGTTCGGGGAGTCAGCGGTCTTGACGAGATATCTCGTGCCACCACAGACCGAGTGTGTCTTGAACCGTATCGCACCTACAAAGCGTATCATCAGATAAACGCATACGTGACATGAGCGCACTGTCCCAGTGTGGTCACTAACTGTACGCGAGCACACACACACACACATAAACACGACGCCCCGACGAGGAGGACTCACGTGTAACTCATACCGTTCATAATACCGTCTGGGGACGTGTAATAATATTGTGCTTCCTCTCTACCGAGTGGACGAAAAAAAAACCCTCGAAAATCGTAAAATAATTGTTATCGTTACGACCGTGGTGTTTGCAAACTTTTTTTATTGCGATTTTTACACACACACACACACACGTGCTACACGTGCGTACAATTTTATACCTAAACAAAAATAACGATTAACTACATACACAGTGTCTTTTGCGCGTAGCGAATCACGTAGTATAATGAAGTTGTGTAAAAAAAAAAAAAAAAATAAACAAATAAATAAAAAATAATGTTCGTTTTAATTAAAGCGCATAAAAGAACTTTTTCCCCTTCTTCCAACGCACGTTTATAATAATATTACTTCTACGTGAGACTGCGTGGCCGTGGTGAAGTTTTACATTTTGAAAATCGTGATATTCTCTGAAAACTTGACAAAAACAGGAAAAATAAATAAATAAATAAAAATAAAACAGCACGGAAAGCCTTTGTTTTACCGTGATACACTCGTATCATTGCATTCGACCCGAGGACTTTAACGAATCTACCGGTACGTCATAGCCTATTGTCGCGGAACACGACCGCGAGTAACACGATATTCCCCGGTGAACTATATTTAAGTTTTGGCAATTTAAGTTTTACGTATTTTTTTATTATTATTATTATTATTTTTTTTTTTGTTTCACTACTGTTAACATTGATAGTTTAGACACTGAGAAAAAACATAGGCTACTTTTCAATACTAATAAAGAGCTGGAAGGGGCTGAGATAGAGGATGGTATATATATATTATAACCTGAATATCAATTTAACCAGAAATCATGAGTTTTGGTGATTTAACGTAGTCTTCCAAATATGTTTAAATTATACAATGTTATTGCCAATCATTTAGCTTTACATAACTTACCGATCTTATTCTAATGAGTGTAATCGTATTGACTCTTCAACTCCGGAACTTGAACTCCACCAAAGGATATGAAGACATCATAGAAACAAAATGTATTTTTAAATACTATTAAGACGTGTATGCGCACTCATATTTATCATCGATTTCTGATGAATAATTATAATAAGAATAACGATAACATTGTTCAAAAACAAAATGGGAAATACAATTTATTATATTTATTATTAATTCCGTCTGAAAAATATATTATAACGTACGAAATTACAAAATTTAAATAGTAAAATATTTCCAACTGGTACCAAATGACTACAATTTTAAGTCAGTACGGTAGAAGAATATCAAACAAAAAATATACTAATATGTACTTAATATTAAACGAAACCAAACTAATGGAACTTTAATGGAGTAGAAGAGGAAAAAATCAGTTAAACTATCTTACGAAATAAATGATCTACTAAAATATAACCAATGCGTATTCTATTAGAATAACCGATCTGGAGTATAAATTATAATAGGGATGCAAACTCATAGAAAAAAATCTAAGAACTCGATTTTCGGTTACCAATACGTTTAGCTCGTAAGACTGGCTGCCTTGATTTGGTGAACAACTATCGAGTGTTGGCTGACAAGTGGTTGCTAAGAACGGGAATTAGCAGTTTTGGCATTTTCGACGGAAATCCGACTTGGTGTCACGTACGCTAAGCCTGTTTCCGTGATTTTATGTGCAGCGAATGATAATGAAGAAAAAATATGAAATAACATAAAATGATACTCCTTACAACACTTAGAACTAGACATATCCTATAAATGTATAATAAAATGATCAACTGGTGTAATAGCAGCCATTATTCGTCCAAATAAATATCACGTTTCTTGTTTATTTTAATTAACAAATAAATTAAACAAAGTAAAAGTGTTTGTTAAGTAATAAACGAAAGTGAAAAATCGTATATTTTTTGGGTAGAGTTTGATAGTAGACGAGCCTCGTATAGACGTAATTGTATAACAACTTTAATTTTTCGGACCGTAAATGACGTCAATTATTATCAGTGATAGTAGCCCAACCAATAGAACACGTTCACAGAGTTGGTCTCTATCTTGTTAGCTAGACTTTACTCGATCGCTATATAATCAATGTATCATTTATTTATAAATTATTCGAAATCCGCCGTATTGTCAATCGAGTGCTAAAGATTAATGCAATATTTACCTGAATACAATGTGTGATTTTTTTAAGTATTTTAATCCCTTTTTAGGCCTTACAAATGTATATTTTTGTTCAAGTTATTATTATATCTATGTTTTCCATAACATGGTTTCCTCACTACCTTAAAGTTAACCTTTGACGATACAAACTTTTTTTCAAATGGAAACTCGCTTTTTTACTCCGCCTTTTTTTATTCAGGTCATTTTTATTTATTTTTTTTATTTTTTAATGTATTGAAATTAAAACTCGACAAAGTTTTTCAATAATTGTGCTCAATTTAAAAGTAAATGAGTACTTCTATTAACTGATATATTATTATTATCATTGATACATTTTGTTTCGTTTATCGTCTGCTGTGACATTACAGTTAAGTGGTTACAAAATCAACTAGTAATTTAAAACAATGAATTTATATTTAAAAATATAATATTTTGATTAAAAGGTCATGGTGATTGACGCAATTTATAAGTGAAGATTTTCAATACTCAATTTCGAAACCTATTTGTTGGAATATTGATTTTCAGTCCATCAAAATCCACAGGAGAATGACCAAAATGAAATTTCACAGTAATAAGGAGGTTTTTGTTGAAAAAGGGGCTTTGTATCGAAAACAGGAAATCCTTAAGGTGATAAAAGTCTCGGAAAACATAGTTTTCTCGGTTACGTTGAAAAACAGAAAAAAATTCCAAATATATGCACTTTTACGGTTAGATCGAGCGTGTCTAAAAAACTCATTCAGTACGCTGTCGTAATTGAAACGTTTAACGAGTTCTTCAAGACGCGACGACGGATAGAAATTTAAATCGGAAGCGCGATGACGCCTCAATCAGTGAGAACGATAAAACCACAACTCTCGCGCCGCCGGCGACGCATTTCTTTGTTCGGGTCAACGGTGTATTCGTACAAGGAACCGCAGGGGTCATGGCCAGGGATGATGGACTACCAGGGGTAGCGCGACATCTAGCACTCGACTTTGGAAGTCTTTAATAAGCGTCAATAGCACCGTCTCGAATAATTAACTTTTATGAAATCCATATTTTGTTTTTAAAACGATCGAAAATGTTGTTAAGCACATTACGTTGTTAATTAGACTTGAAAAAATACGTTTAAACGAGAAAATGTAAAGGCCTCCTCCATAAAAAACTACAAAAACTGAATACGTCGAGCGAATGTGTGGACTGAAAATCATCTACGTTCCCGGATAAGCTGAACAACGTTCAAACGACTGAGCCGCTCTACATGTCGAAACTGACTTGAGAAAATCCGTAAATCACGTCGCCGTGTTATCAACGAATCCGTTCCCTTATTCGTGCGTCGCGAAAAAACGTGAATATTCACTGAGAATTGTGTTTATTTTTGGTACGGCATTTATTTTATGTTTTTGCATTATTAAATTAATGAACTAATCATCAAAGAATTATTAAACGATTTTTTTTTGTCGACTATTGGCGGCAAACCTTCGAGGCACTGCCAGTGTTGTGCATTGTCTAGATAAAACTATCTAGATAATTTATCTAGATAAAATTTGATCATCTTTTTATCTTATTAAGATAAAAATTATTTCAAGTATCTGTTTATCATATCTAGATAAATAAATTGGTTATCTCAGGATGATCATCTAGATAATTATTAAGTAAATGATTTAAAAAAATTTGACACAAAATAATATTAAACCACGATCTGTAAACACTTTGAAACTGGAGCATCATAATATGGTTTTTAACAATAATAATAGTTACGAAATGATCACGATGATACAAATTATGGATTACGCCGAGTACAAATATGTTAATTGTTTGCCCGATAAAATGCGTCATCGACGGTAGCATCGTCATTGTGGGAAAACAATTTTCACCTAAAAATAGTTTACATATTGTGTCATATCGATAATACGTTTAGTTTGTAGATAAAATTCCGTACAAAACAAAACCCGTTGTTTTTTTCCACTAACAAGCATAGTGATTACTGAGTAACTATTAGCTGTTGATTTATAATTTATTATTTTATTAATTCGAAATAGATAAATTCATAACATCTTCTCGTCCACTGAAAAGACATGTTGAGTGTGACAATGAATTTGAAACCGACAATCCTGGGCCATCTAAATGAAAACGTGAACTAGATATTCTAGATTTATCATCTAAAATTAATGCATGCAACCAAAATGTTATTTTTATCCTTGGGTAGTCGAGTACACAATATTAAATATCAATAATCTGTTTTTTTATCTAGATAAAAGCGGTTATCTTTTACCTATTATCTAGATCAGTGATTCCCAACCGGGGGAATTCCCCCCTAGGGGGTAATTCATGTACTGCTTGGGGGGGAATTCCATTTGTATCTACTTATCTTTGTGAATCTGGTTTTCCACACTTTTGCAAATAAAAAGCAAACAAAGAAATCGATTGGATGTGGAAAATGATATGCGTTGCGCGTTGTCAAAAATATCCCCAAGGATTATGGACTTGGTGAGGAAAAAACAATCCCAAATTTGTCATTAAATTTGTTCAAGTTTTCTCCAAAATTGTATTCAAAAATATTAAAATAATATTAATAAGACATTAAGATTAAGTTTATTTATATTTTATTTTTAGAATGATGAAAAAATTAGTTCATGAGTTAATAAAAAATAATTATTCCGTATCATTAAAACAAAAAAAGATCTTTTTCATTCTAATTTAAGGGGGGGGCATGACATTTTTGAAAATTTACAAGGGGTGCGTAGAATAAAAAAGGTTGGGAACCACTGATCTAGATAAATATTTAAAGTGTCATCTATTTGTCTCATCTAGATAAATTAAAATTTAATCGTCTGTCATGTTATCGAGATAATTATTTATGTGTTATCTTTGTACAAAACTGGGCTCTGGGAACCAGATATTCAAACACGCCACCGGTCCGCGTGGATGTTATTGTTGTTTTTCGTAAAAGCGCCGCGGGTGCAAACGAGAACCGGGCACCGTCCGCGCCTTCACCGCGACCCCGACACGCGACGACTACGGGGCGATAACTTTACGCGTCTCGCGTTTTCCGCGGATTATGCGGCGGAGTCACTGTCGCTGTCGTGTTGACGGCGATTCCGTCGAATCTCTCTGTCGTCGCGGTGATGACGACGGAGGCAGCAGTGAGTCGAATCAGTTCTAGAAAACGGGTTACATTTTCTGAGGTCAGATTTGGGACGCGACACGGTGTTCGCGTATCGACGTCGTCGCACCTAAAGTATTCTCTTGTCCGCGGCGATCCGCCGTCTCGGAACCCGAATTCCACGTGCACGCGACCGATTTTCGGGTCTTCCGGTCGACGTCTGTGCGATTCGCTTCCCTTGCATTACCGAACTCTCATTTTGCCGGCACTCCCTCCCCGCCGCGCACGTGTTCGAGTCCCCGCGGCGAGTCTCAGACACCGATTTGCATATTATGTACTACGACGCGCATCACTCCGAATTCAAACTTTAGATCGACCAAAGTGTTAAGCTTAACTCACTTTAATACGGTTATATTACGTCTGAGTGACTGCTATCCTAACGTCGTTTCACCAAAACTCACGTCTCTCCGCCCGCCCGCTGCCGACTCGTAACAGTCGGACCGGAAACGGCGTCTCTCTCTCTCTCTCTCTCTTTCTCTCTCTCTCTCTCTTTCTCTCTCTGTCTCTTCTCTCTTTTTCTCCCTAGTTCTCTCCACTCGGTCTCAATGAAAAATATATCAATTACGGTCCTGCATACACTTAATTAAGAGAACCGTTAAATTCTCGCGCTCACGCCGGGTGTTGCTAACGGCCGACTCCAACACTCCGTGTGTGTGTATATTATACGTATATACATAATTTACGCGTTACAAGCCCGGCGTCCCACCGTAGTATATAATAACTAAATAGTGTGTGTGTGTATGTGTGTGTGTGTGTGTGTGTGTGTGTGTGTGTGTGTGTGTGTGTGTGTGTGTGTGTGTGTGTGTGTGTGTGTGTGGGTGGGTGGATGTGTGCGCGTTTAAACGTAGCGGATGTTTAACGATATTTTGCGCGGAACGCGTGTACTGTTGTTGAAAAGATTTTTGTGTTTTTGTTTGAAACCCTGTACGGCGACCGTTCGAATTGCTCAAAAGAGGCTTGTGCGCGTACGGTTATAAAATATCGTCGAATAGTTATTTGCAGAGCAGTCGTTTTTTTTTTGTTCACTCTCCCACCTCAATTTAAAAACCATACACGGTTCTCGATGTCACTTGTCACCCTGCGTCGCGGGTACGCACGTCACACTGTAAATATTTACGGCGCCGCGCGAGCGATTTATTCTTTATGGTTTTCGGAACGCAGTGATCGATTTCCAACCGTATGCTTTTAGGAGCGGACAACGAAACAGCGCGGACGACGTGAATAATGCACGTTGACCTATCATATCGGGCGATTGGAAATATGTTCTTTGCAAAGTGTCTCGAAAATGAATGTATTATTTATTTATTTATCGTCACTTGCAGTGTAGTCAAAGAACCATGCATTCGAATTATTGCGAAAACATAGCGGATACGTACAAAACTGTGAAGGAACCGACAGCTTTTTTCGTTCGGGTCAGACCTGCTGCAGTGGTGAATGTGGACTTTATAAAGTGATGCAACGAGGATTTCCAAAGTACATACAACGCATATTGAAATACTTTAAACCACAATAACGTTAATTACATTTAGTTATTCCGACTAGTCGACAAAATATAAATTCGATAAAATAAAAATAACTGTAGACTTCAAAGTGATATATATATTTTTGTTTTTTCAAAACAACATTATATTACAGTGTGCTCTGCAAATATGTATACAATACGATTTAACCACGAAAGTAGCAAATCTTTTTAATTTTTCCAGGTGCTCGATGTAAATAAAACTACGTTTTTCACTATACTAATTTTTCATGTGCATGACTTTTTTTGTTTGATTTTTGTAAATGATGATTTTCGAGTTATAATTACAATTGATACATTAACGGAAAATAATATTCATTTCGGAAATTTCAGTTTTTTTTTTTTTTTTTTATTGTACCGCTCGACGGAAGTTTAGTGCCGAATAGTGTTCGCGTTTCATCGTACCTGTTTATGTTGCCTCTAATAACACACACACACACACACACACACACACACACACACACACACACACACACACACACACACACACACACACACACACACTCACACACACACACACACACATATGTTTATAATTATTTCATACATTTAAGCTGTCCCTGTAATACCACCCGTTATATGATCATCCATGAGTGGCAGGCGCCGAACTCGGTCGCGAAACGGCAATGGAATCGATAAAACTTTTGACGAAAAAATAACGAAAAAAAAATAAAAAATTCGATTTGCCGACGAACGCGCTTGACGCGTAGACGCACCACAACGACGCCACGTGGTCGTCCACGTCATCGTGTGGGCCACGTCGACACGGGACGCGGCTGAAAAAAATGTTTGTTTTTTTTTTCAGATCCCCGCACAAAGGACGCTGCGAACCCTGCGAACGCGCCCGGCTATGATATTCCGCACGCGCAGTCATAATACGTAATGATACGTATCTCTCGCGATAATGGCATTTGCGTTTAATGGGCCCCACTAACGATCTTCCCGCCCTCACCGCGAACACTTCTATACGGCGTCGAACGCGTAGGTCAAACCAGCACACGCATTCCACGCACACACGTGTATATATTTCACAAATCGCGAGTCTCTCGGAGGGTCGATCGGTTCGGGAACAACGCCTCGTGAGAGTGTTATTCCGTTGGAATCGAAATCGCAAACAAATCATTACGTTTATTATCGTCCGCATGCCCGCATGTAAGGAACTCAAACATACACAAAGACCTCAAAATTTCAACTATTCAAGACCACATCAAGCTCACGGCTGTGAGCTTCTTCAAATCCATCCATAAGTCAACAGGCTCCATGCACTACCACATCAACATCAGACCACCTCCACAGCGCCGTCTCAAACGAAGTCGACCGCATGACCTTATTCCTCAAGACACTATCTAACTTAAGTCTCTAACTATCTCTAACTACTGTTATCATCTAACGTAAAATTGTAATTTATTTATCGCACTTAATGCGCCAAAATGTATTTTATCTTTCATCTCCATAGGTATAGATAGCGAAAGCTAGGAGTACCTTATTGTAATAATAATAATAATAATAATAATAATAAAATGATCGTCCGCGTTCGTTGGCCTTGGGGACCGCGAGGGTCTCCCTTGGCAGCGGGATTTCGGCAGTAATAAACAAACAAAAATCATCAAAATAAAGACGAACGTTCTGCCGGTATGAGCACCGGGCGTCGTAAACGTATAATGATATCGTAGAGCGCACGAACACCACGGCCGCACTACGGAGGTCATTCGATGGCCAAAGCGAACCGGGTAAGCATAAATCGTCAATCGATCAAACGATGCGAGTTTTCCGCTCGCAATTTTCACCCGATAGTGTCGTGTATACATTAATATACAGGGGGTTCCAAATGATTCATCCGATTTTAGTAGACTATACATATTGTTCCTGTGACTTGAGGTAAACGAAGCACCAACCATCTGAAATGTGGGGTTATCGAGTTTTTATCGATTGTCGACAAGTCGCCACAACGTGCAGTTTAGTCGCCGTTTCCAGAAAGAAAGTGTACGGACCATTTTTCTTTGACGGGAACACAATAACTGGGACTTCATACCTACAAATGATTAAGGAATC
Source organism: Therioaphis trifolii (assembly GCA_027580255.1). NCBI lineage: Eukaryota > Metazoa > Arthropoda > Insecta > Hemiptera > Aphididae > Therioaphis > Therioaphis trifolii. The sequence goes on along the minus strand of CM050405.1, from coordinate 6,600,510 downwards.
ATTTGTATTGATTCAGAGAAAATAGAATGGGGGTGTGGGGGGAAGGTCTCCATGGATATATATGACGTGCATTTGTACAGCCCCCCCCCCAAGTAAAACATTGAAATTGCGCCTGTGCAAAAACTACTTGAAAGCTTACTAGAAAGTCATTCGCTCCACCACCGCGCGAGAGAACACGCACGGAATCGACCGAGCGGTACGAGCCGGCAAGAAAGAGACGTGGGCCTGTCCGACGGACGGGGAAGAAGCTCCGGCGGTTCGGAAGAGGACAATGGATCGGACGTGGAGTCGTATTTCACCGAGGTGGTCTACGCGAGAAGGACAATAGTACGCTATTGGAGATTGCCCGTCGCGTCGCATCGAGGGAACAGACGTCAAAGGAACGGCGCAGCCCCTCTCAGACGCTTCGTTAGGCCAAAGAGATGCAGACGCCACGCTAAGGGGATGAAAATGGAAGAGATTGGCGGTCGCCCGGAAGCGAAAAGAATAATAATAACAATAATGACAATAATAATCGTAATAACCGTGATGTTTTTGCATCGTTACGCCCGGGCCATTGTGTGACGTGCACCGGCGGCGGTCGTCAAACAATCTCGAGCCGCAAACGGCTCGAACGTGGACTCGTGCGGACGCGAAATGGATACGAGGAGAAGTTACGGCCAGAGCGCCTTTCGTTCGTGTACGAAAGAAAAAAAAGAGTATGTATTTTTGTGCGGTCGTTTGATCTGCACCACAGGCGTATTACGTAGTAATTATCGTTTATTGTGCCCGTCGTTATTGTCGTGACTTTGAAAAAACGCGCGCTTGCGGAACGGACACAAAAGAAAAAGTCGCGTACGAACGCGCGGGGAGGAGGGCGATCGAAATACCCGAACAAACGGAACAATCGATAGAAGTCGATCCGTGGACTCGACAATTATACCTGACCGGCGCCGTGGTGTGTAGTTTTCATATGTCACAATATAACGACCAGCCGGCGCGGTTCGCCAATAACCGTGCACGGGTCGTACGGGACTGTTGGTGTTATTGATTTTTTTTTCCAAATTTGGTTTTCTTTTGTTTTTTTTTTTTTTTTGTTTATTTATAAGATAACACACTCGAAGCATGGGCGTCCCCAGGTGGGAGAAAAGATGGAGCTTCCCCTCCATGGAATGTTACTTCCACAGCAATCGGTAAAATTGCCAATGAGAAATTAGATTCTAAAAATGAACTTTCGATAACTATAAAATTGATAGTCTACAAGTTGAAGCAGAAAGTTGGTACAGGTTTTGGCAAAATAGCACTACCAAGATATGTTAAATTGCAACTGTACGTTTTACCCAAGTATAGCTGTTGCTTTGGAAATATTTTTATTTATTTATTGAAAATGCACTGAACAATTTGGTAGAGAATGTCCACGGAGATTGAAATTTATATTTAATAAAAAAGAATAATTTATAATAATACCTGATTGTAATGTTTTAATTATAATAATGACAAAATATAATAAAATAAATAAAATGTTAGAGAATAGAAGGATTTGAAATGATTGCGTATGGAAGAATGTTACGAATTCCATGGACCGACCATAGAACGAATGTATCTATATTACAGGAACTTGATATACAAGCCCGAGACCGCCTTTTGATCACGATTCAGAGCCAAATACTAAAATTCTTAGGCCACGCGACAAGAAGAGATGGTATTGAAAAGGGTATTGTCCAAGGAAAAATCGAAGGAAAGAGGAGCAGAGGCAGCCCCCCCATTCGCTATATAGACCAAATTAAAATCCTTACACAAATGTCAATGTCAGACAGCATATATCTGGTATACTGAGAACAAAGAGATCGGAAGAAATGTATCTAATCGAAATAATATAATCGCATGAAATTCACGATGCTCGAAATCGAACAACGATAAAGAAGGAGAAAACCGCGTCAAAGTCTCGAACGGTCTCGAGTAAACATCGCAGATCGATTTCGTTATTTTGTCATTCGTTCGTCACGAAACCAGAACGTCAGTGAAGCAAAGCGGTGCAGCCGGCGTAGTGACCGCAGTAGTCGAAGAAAATCAAAAACCCAAAACCAAAAACCAAAAAAAAAAAAAAAAAAAATGAAAAAAAACTAATAACACCGAGTAAAACGCGCATTCGTATTTTGCACCGTCTCTCGTCGTCATTGCGATTCGCGAAAACTACAATCGCGTGTGTGTACGTGCGCGTTCGACACGTTTACGCCGAGCAAAGTCGACAAAAAAGCATCGTTTATACGCGCTACACATAGTGTGGACTCGTAACGCCCGTCGCGTTTCCCAGTCACCTCGTTTACGATATTTCAGACGTACACGTGATATCATCATCATTATTATTATTATTATTATTTTTATTATTATTATTATTATTATTATTATTATCATCGTCCAGCTCGTTTTCCAGGACGTTATTATATTTTGTATTTTTCCCTCACCCTGTCCGATCATCATCGCGCGCACCCCCTAGGTTTCCAACCCCCATCGGAACCGAACGGTTCGGTACGGCGTGTTGCCGCACGTAGATTGCTCGTAAACACGCAGGTCCGAGCGCGCGTCCACGAAAAACGGTCGGGTACCCACCCACGTGAAGCGGATCCGTGTAAACTCGTCCGAGAAATACGGTAGGTAACGGTTTTCGTACGGGTGACGACCAAAAATTGTCCATACCGACGATGATAATTTTTTCGTGTTTATTTATTTACTCGCTATGGGTAACCGCCGCCCGTGAGGTCTCGAGTACAGTGACGATTAAAACGTTAAATAAACATGATGAGAACAGACAGTATATAGGTACGATACAGGCGTAAATCAAGTAATAAAAAATATAATACATTTGCGAAATATACAGAGATAATTTTAACGATGTACATCAAGTTGAAGGAAACAAGAATTTGTTAAACACAAAATATTTTTATTAAACAAATCGAAATTTTTCAAATTATTAGTTATCATATTAGTTATTATATTACTCATGAATAATAATTATTATATCGTATGACATAAGGGTTAAAAGGAATTTTAAACGTGGGACAAAAACGTGAATGGAATATTTAGAAACACGAAATTTTTATTGAGCTTTTATAGTTCTGGACAAGATATAACTCACCATTCATTGATTTAGATAAAAAGCAAATTTCATTATATGCTGTTCATCTATTACAAAGGGAATCTGGGTTAATGGAAAACCTGTATGGAATTAAGAGATATTGATTCAGGACGGTGAGTATTGGAATGTACACTTATCTTATGTGCAATTAAACGTAACAATCTTCTTTGTACTCGCTCTCGCGATTGCGAGTGATGGGAGTTTAGAAATCGGTACCTATATGGTTGATCGGAGAAAATACATAATATCTATATATGTACATATATGATCTGTGTTTGTCGATCGGCAACTGATGATTTGATAATTTCAACATTTTTCTGTATTTCTGTGGTTAGAATATTCTACATCATCAAATCATCAAATTATTTATCAAAATCGATTCCGGTCGAACAATCTAGGAGGCTCGAGCAGCGATCGGCGCCTCGGCGTCTGCCTCGGCCAGGCCCGTCCTGAACACGACGTGGCAGTGTCGAACGATCGAATACTAAACATCGAGAAGTCCGAATCGTCGGCTACTTGAATGTTCTTTTTTCACTCTCCACAATAATAATAATAATAATAACACTAATAATAATAATAATAATAATAATAACAATAATAATCGGTGATTTCGGAAATCGAGAGAAAACGGAAACCGCGATTTTTTTCCCGCCGTCGTCATAAAAACTCATATCACGCAATACTATTACGGTCGGCTTCGCTTTGTGTACATTTTAATGTCACCAGTACAAAACTACGTGGCCACGGTCAAACGTATCGGAATAAATTTGTTTCGTCTCCCTTCGCTCGCAGTGGAAAAAAAAAAAACACGACATTAAAAACGATCTGAACGTTTAATATAGGTCACCGGGCCATGAACGAACGGCGAACAAACGAAAAACTCATATTTCTCACTCGGTCGAACGGTACTTAATGTTTAATATCATAACGTTCGGGTTTTCGACGTCATTTTTTTCTGCCCCGCACCGTGTTCGAGTGTGCGCATTATTATAAATCATCGATATAGGGAAATCTCGAACGAGCGCCGCCGTGTGCACTCGTCGAAACCTTGTATAGTAGTAGCTGACGACATTGATTTGTGTGATTTTCCAAACAAAAAAACTTCAAGTTTTGATAAACTGTTATCAAAACGTTTTTACGAGTGACCAGTGGCGTCATTTCAGTTTTTACTAGACTAGGGCGACCATCTACTGATAAGCCGACTGAACTTTTATTTTTGCCGACTAAAATGTATTATGTAACAACTCAATTATGTGCATAAGAGGTGAAAAAGTATTATTCATAATCGTCACTCGTATTCGTCATGATATGACGACTCCGATTATTCGGCTGCACTAAAATAGATTGAATAATATTCATTACGTATTTAATCAATGTTTGTATACAAATTGATAATAATATGAAAATATCTTTTCTTATGGATGAAATTGTAACGACTATAATATTTATAGACTAAACTAGTCCACTAAGGTATAAGTCTAAAAATAAGTACCAGGAAGGCCGATCTCCGCTCGTAAGATATCGTAGATCACCGATCTATTTATTAATAAAAAAGGTGCGGTTATTTTACACTGTATTGTTTTTATGCAAAAAAAGTATGCTTATTTTTTTGTAAGTAGATTTTCGTTAATAAATAAAAAATGTTCAGAAAATTATAGCTTGCAAAAGTCACCCTTAATGTATAAACTTGAAATGTTGTATTTTGAAATTTCACTATTTTTTATTAATTTGTTTTCGGAAATAATATTTGAAAAATAAAATCTTAAAATGTCAATCGAATTTTTTATCTTTGTATATTTATAAATTTATATTTTTTTAGGGTATTATGAAAAAAAATATCTTAAAGATTTTTAGAACAGTCTGGCCAATGAATTCCTCAACTAAGACATATACAGGTTGTTAGAGAAAATCCTCAGGAATCAAATGGTATGGGTCTTATAGTCGATTGTCGTGCAACATTTTTAGATATAAGGGTGCAAAGATAAATAAATACTGCATTAGTCTTATGGGGCGAATTTATGAAGTTAATTATTTTTACCATGAAATCGCGAATTCCACAATGCAGATAGTGATAAACTGAAAGTTCAAAGCTTAAAGAATTTATTGGTACTTTCCGAATATGAGGTATACGTGGGAAATTTCGTGTAATTAAACGAACAAAATTTTATAATTTATGATTTTAAAATAAATTGTTTTCCATAAAATAATTTGTAAACTGCATTTAATAAAAAATATTAATATTTACTTGATAAGTATATACGCGGAAGTTTGAATTTGTTCTTTTTACAGAAGTACTGTTTAATTAAATGTTTCATAAAATGTAAAATTAAAAGATATTTACCATTAAATTTGTGAATATTATTTAAAAAATTAATTTTTTGAATTTTTAAAAGTATTATTTGCATCATTTAAATAGTTAAATGTGTATTATTTTTTTTTTTGGCCGTCGGACACGCTGGGGGCCCGATGCAGAGAGAATCTGGGGGTCTGATGCAGGGAGAACGCTACATACAGGGAGAATCGAATTGTAGGTTACCAGAACCCAGAACGTCACTTTGTCATCATCGCGGTCCCAAGAAAGGTTTTCCATTAGCAACGTATGAACGCACGACGGTGATATAGAAGGGGAAGTTTGGGCGGCCACGTCTAGCCGCCGTCCGTTGCCGTACCGCGAACCTCACCCACAGATACTTTTACTGTATAAAGATTTTTTATGAAAACTCATAGAAATGAAATTTTCTTGAAATTTTGAATAAGTCCATTGGATTCCTGAGGTCGAATACTCTTTATATATTAAATATAAGAAAAATCGTTTGAGCCATTTTCGAGATGGCATGACTGGAAATAGGTACTTACATACAACGCCTTGCTCGTTTTATAGTATAAAATGACGTTTTGAACTTAGTACAGTGTACCGATTTAGCATTTGGGTATGTTAATATGTGCAGAGCGCCCGTCTCCCGTTATCTCAATTTTATCATTTAATTATAGACAATAATATAGTCAATAATTTTATTCATAATTTATTTTCTACAGGTTTAATGGTTTTATTATTATTATTGTTGTCAACGGGCTCCTAACTGGCGGTTGGCCCAGAATGACGGCAACACGGTACCCAAACTACCAAGAGAAAAGATTTATAAATACGGGTGACCAATAATACGAACAATATATGACAAATTTGGTTTGTCTGCCAATCGGTCGGAACTACTATTCAGACAAATAAATAATAATGTACAAAATTGAGACGGGCGCCCAAAAAGGGGGGGGGGGTAAAATGCTAATATTAATAATAAAAAAGGTACATAAAGCCGTATGGGCAATTATAAATATATACAATAATAATAAAACCTGGACGGTGACAGCGGACAGATGATGACGACAGCACGAAATCCAACGGCGGCGGCGAGAACAAGCACACAACACCATCAACTTCTACGACCAATTATCGTTATAGTAAAAAAAGGAACGCTCGGTAAACGGCACACGCCATACACGCCAACGACGGACGGTGGCTGGAACAAAAACGCAAAAGCCGACTCGTCGTGGACCGTGGTACCGGTTGCGGCGATCGGCCGAGGTTTAAGGTCGTGGATGCCGAGGGAGGGGGCCGCTGAAACGTCTCGAAAGTTGGCGACGTTCATGGCAGAACCAATAACGGTGGCGCAAAATGACAACGCGACGTCCTGGGTTTCTACAATTTCGATTCTCCCTGACCCCCAGCGTGTCCGACGACCGATGGTTACGCTTATGATGATCAGGTTTTCCCCGAAAACATCGGGCGTTGTGCGCGGTGAATGCATTCGGGCATTCCGTGGCTACGAAGGACAGACCGACCGACATTTTTAGTGAAACTTCGTAAAAGTCGGAACACTGCGCAATGTTCAATGTGTTGACTATTGTCGAGTATACAAGATGCATGCATTTAAATAGTAAACAGTACTAATAGTATTCAGTTTTAAGTAAGTATTTAGTTATAAGTAGTAGTATTTAATTTTAATTTAATTTCTATAATTTTTAAATTTTTATTCGTTTCTTTTAATTATTAAAATGTATCACAATGAAAAGGAAAATTAATTTAGGCCGTTCATCGAATATAATAAAACGTCAACGTTTACTCAGATTAAGTCAAAATAACAATGGCTCGCCAGATATAACTGCAATATTAACAGCGATAATAACAATAATGATGATAATATAAATAATATACCTATTACCAATAGTGTTAGTAGTATTAATGAAAACAATATTAATAACAACTTTGCATTTAATTTTCATGTTGACTAACATTTCGTTGAACCACGACATGTCCCATGGCGTCGCCGTGAAAGGTCGGCATTTATTTATGATACATTAATAGATTATAAAAATGATTCTCACGTTATCATAGGAAATATGAATTTAAAATGTAATTATTGTCGTGCATTGAATTGGTCAAAAGAGTACCCTTTCGAATTTAAACGTGTCCAATTTCCCGTTAAACTTTGTTTCGGTACGTCAATTAATAAGGCACAAGGACAGACAATGAAAGTTGCAGGAATTGACATCTGCAATCCCGGCTTCACTCATGGACAATTTTATGTTGCCTGCTCCTGTATAAGCTCAGAAAAAAACTTATACGTATATGCCCCTGGTGAAAAACTAATAATACTGTTTATAAAGAAATATTGGTTAATCAGTAGTTATGTAGCATTTTTCCAAAATAATAAAAATTACTTTTTTTTTTAAAGTTTAGTATAAAACGCGAGGTATGAGGTTTATTAGTTGTCAGCCTATTTCAATGTAGATATTATGTTGTATTCACCGCTTTCTTTCGTCGTATTTTATATTTTATAATAATATGAAGACGCCACCGCAAGTGACGTTCTAAAGGTTTAGAGTCAGGTATTTGCTAAACCCAGCTGTACGTCACGCGTACGGCTGAAGGTCCAGTGATCGGTTCGATTTCGACGGTGTAGGTCACGGCGCACAGTGGGAGGAATCGAAGTTTTACCACGAAAAAAATTTTAAAAAAAATTTCAAAATATAGATAAAACGTTATTAACGTATTTTGTTATTATCTACTGGTCTTCAAATGAATACTTATCTAAAGTTATATACGTTTATATAAATACTATTAGTAACCTGAGCTACGACTCCACAACGCGACGCGCGACGGTAATTTAGAGTAATCATCATTACCTAGCTACACAGTACACACGTTTAATGTTAATGCTTGTTTTCAGTTTATACTTTATATGTTTTATACAATGGACACTACTGGGCAAGTTATGTAAAATAGTTAATAATAATTTATTTAACCCTTCAATTAAAAATGAAATATCAAAACTGCAATTATTACGAAATTCCAAAATAAATAATTTATTTTATAATTAAATTGATCATAAAAAAATATAGCGTAAATTAGCACTTTAATTTCAATCATATAGTATAAGTAAACTTACAATTAACTATTAAGTCAATTTTAAAATATGATCTGCCCAAATTTGCCCATTTATGTGTAGTTAGTTTTATATGTATTACATACCGTGATTTATTCAATGCGCTCAGAGGTCCACAACGTCCGCGACAGTTAAACCCGTGTTCCATCGATGGTCGTGCATTCTTATGTGATTACAGTAAAAACACAACTTGTAGAACTTAGCTATTTTATTAATTTTCTTTTGTAAATATAATCCTATAAATTATAACATATTTAAAACTATAATTAAGTAAATATAATATGATTTTATTATAAAAAATATTTTCGTCGCGATAAAACTTCAATAATTCCTCCCACTGTGCGGCGTTGGACCACGACCTATGGATTTTGCGGGTGCGCATTACAGTTCAGGTACCGTGGTACAATAATGTCACGGTCGTTATGGTACCGCGGTACCGAACGCACGACCACGGTGACGACACGATCCCTGGGTAATTTTTTAAACGCGACGCCGATAAATAATTGTCGCCGCAATAACGCCCGAGACGTAATGGACGCGCGCGGTCGGGTCATACATCCCGGGACTTTCGTCTATTTTAATAAACGCAATCCGCCCGGCAGACACGTATCGGCGGAACGCGTTTCCAAACCGCCGCCCTGTTCGGCCATTTATCGGCCGTTATGATAATATTATTCTCGTTCGCGTCCGTCGTCCCGCGCGCGGGGCCCCGGTCGAAACCGAACGTTTCCCCGGTAAATATTCGCGGTGCGCGGGGTCGACGGACACGGGGGTTTCGAGCGATATGTCACTGTTGAACGGTCGCGTAAAACCGCGAACGGAGACGTTTTTCGGGGAATCGGTTGTGACGTCATTTTCAAAGAGTCCACCGTCGAGTAGATCGTCGTGGTATTGAAATGTGCACTCGTCGATGCGCTTTCACGCTTTCACGACTCTACTGTGGGGATAGTACCGCATCGTAGCTGTGAAGACCCGCTCCGAGTAAGGTGTCGTGACGACTCGAAGGAATAATATTGTTCACGAGCGTGTGCACGACGACAACACGTGACGGAAATACCATCCCGATCGTACGACGATTTATGAAACGAGACGTTATAACTAGACGTTTGGCGTTAAAACAACGTGAAATTCCAATGATCACGAGTCAGATATCGATGCGGAGTGAGCGAAAAATATCGAATGAAATTTCGGATCAGCCATCAGGTATCGATATGTATATTAATATGTATATATTTTTTATTTCTAACGGAATTTATTTGATTCCCAACATAATGCCATCATTTTAACGAAGCTCATAAAGTAATCATTTATTTTAAAGATTGAGTCATTGAATTACACCTTTACAAAATTAATATTAATACATTGCTGGTGTGATGCACTTCTTAATAGGAAGAGCAATAAACAAAGAAATTCAGATATAACCCGTATTAATCGATTGCGTAAGATAAATAATTATCGATTTAGAGCCACCGCGGATCGAAAAAATATAAATACACCTATCATGAGTTCCTCTTAAGATAGTCACATTATGTCGACGCATTCGGTACTTAAGCATTGAGTCCCCCCCTCCGAAACGATTATCGTCGAAACACGTTACCTTATTCGAACATTCGGCACGTGTAGTATATTTTTCCTCGGTTCGATCGCGTTTTATGTATTTAAACCGTGATTTACCGATTTATTTTGCTCGTAAAGTCATAACTTATAAGATTCTTTACTGTAGACGAAAATGAAAGACGCATTTTTCCCTATACATACGTACATAAATGCGCTTATATACGTATACGTGTAATAAAAAGTTGTAGATAATAAATTTGACGCGCAGTTATTAACCGGAGTCCTGAATGTTTATCGTTTGAATAGAAAAAAGAAAAGTAGACGGAAAAAAAACTGCGAGCATAAAACACTGAAAACTCGCGACGGGGAAGTTTAATACTGCACGTAACACGAATGAGGGTAGAACGATAAAAATATCATTGCGACGGTAACAAAAAAAAAAAAATAAAAAAAAAATTGGATTATTAAATTAATCAATTTTTTCGCGATACTGTTAAGAATAATGAATTCACGTTTAATAAAACTGCCGTATGAAAAAAAAAAAAAAACAAAAAAAAATTAAAAATCGTAACTCCGAACAATTTATTCGCACAATGTGAACGCTCGTTGACTGCAGTTTGACCTTATAAATTGACACGTTTTTTTTATTATTATTATTATTATTATTTTTTTTTTTTAATACGCGACGGTTTTATTTACTACTTTTCAAGTCTAATATACCTATATTACACGCACATATAATGCATACGCGCGTCGTCTATAGCCGACCCCGTCGCGCCGAAGGCGGATATAACTATTTTCTAAAAAGTATAATATTATCATCAGCTATTCGCGAGATTAAATTGATTCATGGAAATTTTATCGGAAATTTTGATGGTTTTTCGTATGAATAAGATTGAAAAAAAGAAAAAAAAACGAGACATTTTACGACTTTAATAAAACCCCCCCGTAGCAGTGCAATCTACGCTCGTGAGGTATCCTATAAGCGAACGTCGCGTTATTATTGTTATAAATATAAAATCGTCCTGAGCAGAGAATACATATATTATATAATGTATATGTATCCCCAGACGAGTGATTTATAAAAAAAAAATATAAAAAAATAAAAAATAAAATAATAAACAAAAACTCGTGACGTACGGGTTCGTCGCGCCGCGTAAAGCGTGATTCACACTAGTCAGACACCGTACCGTACCGTTCAAATATACTATAACAACCATTAATGTTCCTATATCCACATTTGTTTTTTATACCTATGAATTTCAAGTTTGAATTTTGACAAAATACGTAACCGAAAATGTGCGATATGAATTTATTATATATTTTAGTTAATACTACCATTTATGCCTATAGACCAGTGGTTCCCAACCTTTTTTATTCTACGCACCCCTTGTAAATTTTCAAAAATGTCATGCCGCCCCCCTTAAATTAGAATAAAAAAAAACTTTTTTTGTTTTATTGATACGGAATAATCATTTTTTATTAACCTATGACATATATTTTTTCATCATTCTAAAAATAAAATATAAATAAACTTAATCTTAATGTCTTAATAATATTATTTTAATATTTTTGAATACAATTTTGGAAAAAACTTGAAAAAATTAATGACAAATTTGGGATTGGTTTTTCCTCACCAAGTCCATAATCCTTGGGGATATTTTTGACAACGCGCAACGCATATCATTTTCCACATCCAATCGATTTCTTTGTTTGCTTTTTATTTGCAAAAGTGTGGAAAAACCAGATTCACAAAGATAAGTAGATACAAATGGAATTCCCCCCCAAGCATTACATGAATTACCCCTAGGGGGGAATTCCCCCCCGGTTGGGAATCACTGCTATAGATGGACTCTGTCGTTTCGCTACGTATATGAACGGAACGGAAACGTTTAAATGTGAATAACTGTATTTTTTTATTTTTTATTTATTTAAGATAAATATATAATATGTATTTACAATCTGTAATATAATAAAACAATAATTAAATGTGATAATTTTTTTTTATTTACAATGTTTGGTGGCTTGAGTGAAGGGGTGGGGTCCATTTACACTACTTCAAACTGTTTTTCTCTTTATTGATTTAGCGGACTAAATCACGAGGCCAATTGCGTTTTAATCGACGGGGAGGGTTATCAGGGAATCTTAGAGGAGAGATTTGAGATTAGTGGGTTTGAGTGATTGTTCGTATTAGAATGGAATTTTTTACATTGCGTTGAAGCGAGGTCGTGAAGAGTTGGAATGTTAAGGTCTTTGTGGATTGTATGATTACTTACATACCAGAGTGCATTTGTCAGGAGACGGAGACTAATCGACCGAAAGGATTAGAGAAGATTTAAGTTTGAATTTCGGGTCGAGCCCCAGATTTGAATTCCATTCGTCATTGCAGGACGAACTAGTTGTTTGTATACAAGAATTTTGTCACTGATTTTACTGTATTTAAACAAATATAAAAATATTTTACGGAACGGTGTCTGTCGGTACGTGTCTGACTAGTGTGAATCATGCTTAACAGGCAACGACGGGAGGAAAGGGTATGCCGTTTTCACGTGCGGACGGGAGCGCCGCGCTGCAGTGCATTGTCAAAATGCGCGTCCCGAGACGAGAAAACAGATACGCGCGCGACGTCTGGTTTCGAAACTCGCAGAGAACCGTAGTGTGCACGCGGTCGTCTGTTATTGACAAAATATTTGTCGCGAAAACGCCGCGACGCGCTTTTCTTCTACTGTACGTATAGCAATTACTATTAAAAGGAACACATTTAAACGATTGTTCTGTCCGGCGACGGCAGACAAACGACAAACTGGAAAACTTTCCGGCTGTCACGACCCATGTCAAACGCGTTTGGCCGTCCGGAACGGCTGCTGTGTTACTCCGTTCAATTTTCATACTTCTTAAATTTATATATGTATAATACGTCTGTGTGTGTGTGTGTGTGTGTGTATGTGTGTGTGTGTGTGTGTGTGTGTGTGTGTGTGTGTGTGTGTGTGGCGGGTAAATGTGTACGAAACGTGATGTAAAACCGACGGCATGACTACTCTCGGGAGGACAGTGTACGGATTTCGGACTTTTGTGCCGATCGACCGTGATAAAACATTTCACGGCGCATATTATGACACGTTTTACAGTTTTTAGGAGGTTAACTCTTTCATGCACGAAGTTTTGAAAATATGATATTCACCCTTTTTGAACAGACTTACTCATTTTTGTTTTTTTTTTTCATTTTGTGTGTTCAAACATATAATCGAATAAAAAAAATAATAACAATGATAAAAAGTTTTAAAGTTATTTTTCGTGGGACAACGTAAATGCCATTGTGTAATATCGATCATTGATTTATGCTATGTAGTCAATTTCTCCATATAGCTTGTTTGTACCTTCTCATTGAATAATCGTTAACACATCTGAAAAAAATAAAAAAACCAATTTTTTTTTTGGTGGTGTACTATTTGTCCCACCGTGCCGCCAAAAGTTAATGTAATGTATTTTTTTTTGTTTTTTTTTTTGTTTTTTCCAAAAATCCATAACGCATTTATTTCGTGACCAATTAATGTCGACGAACGTTAGAACGGTTTTATCGGCCCATAACCAGAAGCGGTCGCGGCAAAAAACGTCGGTGGATGGCGACGGTGGCCTGGCCAGGTCGACTAGACGGTGATCGTCGACTGGCTCCTCTTCTAACGAGGCCCCTATGAAACTATGTTTTTTTTTCTAATATTACTGACCGAACGAATATGAAAATTCAACTTGAAGGAAATGTTTACCACGTTTCGTGGAATAACTGTACAAGTATAACTTTCATACAGCAGCGCTCTTTCATGCACGCGAGTACATTGTAAAAAGTCATACAAACAAGATTAAGATCAGCAATCAATCCAGAACCGTCGGAACCATTACTACGTATTGATATTAGCGTTGAAGGTGATAAAATTCCTAATTCAGATGAAATAATAAGTTGTTATCCACATTCATCAACAGAATGGAAAAGATCGCCTTTTATAATATTTATTACCAATATTCTTCATTTTTCGTGTGATTAAATTATTAATGTTTGTGTTTAAATTGCATAGACGTATTTTAACTATTTCATTTTGGTTTCGATTATTACTAATCGAAGGAGCTCAGTATTTATTAGGGTTGTAAATTTGAAATATTTCACGTGAAATATTTCATGTGAAATATTTCATTATTGAAAATCTCCCGCATTATGAAATATTTCAATGAAATATTGAAAAATGTATGTATTTTTTTTATGTTTGAAATAGTGACTGTTAAATGTCATTTGATCAGTTGATATTGTATGATATCGTTTTGGTACAATGTTTGGAGTTTCCTATTTAACGTGGTATAGTCCATCAGATGCCTATAAATAGGTAATTTGATGATAATATTCTTCTAATAAGCTAATAGTTCTAATCGTCTGTTATTTATTTACATTTTACTAGCCTTCGAATAATATATATAATATGAATTCTGTTCGCGCCAGCTGGGCAGTTCATATTAACCCCCTCTGGACCCCCGTCCACGTCCGTTCATACTTAACATGCCACGGGTGGATCAAACTGACACGGTTGAAAAGGCGGTAGCCTAGGTTGGCGACACTACCTTTTCCCACGCGATGTCACCTGGTCGGGTACGTCCACGGATAATAGATAAATATAATATATATATATATATCTATTATCCGTGGGGTACGTCGCGGTTGCTTCACGTTCGTTGTCGTTCGCTTTTTTTTTTCTTCTTCTGCGCGTACGCGTGCCGCATGCATTCGAGCCCGAAAAAAGACACGGTCCGGTTCTTGGTTTTTTCGCACGGCTATAATAGCGAAGTCCAGGCAGTTTCGCCATCTTTAAGTCAAGTCAGGTCAGACGGTCAAGGCAACACGGCTATAGCTACGAGGTCCAGGCAGTTTCGCCAGCTTCAAGTCAGGCCGGACATCAATACAACACCAGATCAGGTCGTTCCTTTTCTTTTTCCTTCTTACGGTACCGTAATTATTGTAATTATTATTATTATTAGGATTTTAGTCTTAAGTTATACTTAAGTTGATTAATATCAAGTGCTTACGTGCATATAGACACATGTTTATTGTTTTATTTTAATATAAAAATATTGTTATTATTTAATTATTAACGCGATCAATAAGCCTTTTTTTATTTTTACTTTCTTTATTCATATTTAACCTGAGGTACTCCTTCCGCCACCTCTAACCATCGGAACACGAGTTTTCACCGTAACCTTGGTTCAATCAATCGGCAAGGCCGGTGTTGGCTCAAACAAATTCAGTCATTTTATTTTTAAGCATTTAACATTTCCAGATGCTGGTATAATATTGCGTGTTTCACCATATTTACAATTAATTCTATAAATATGTGCTTAACTTTTAAACTCACTAGGTACCAATATATTTTTTTGATGAAAAACTTCTGCAATAATGTGATGGCTGTTGAGTAATGGAACTACTGGCCACTTATTTATAAATTCATCTATATTTTGAAAAATTTCTTCAGGTGTTTCAATGTCTATTTGGTCTGTTACCTCCTTAATCAATTGTTTATAAATTATAATGACTATATAAACTATTATGATGTTAATTGTTAATTTATATAAATTATTTCTTATTTCTATTTAGTACAATTAATAATACAAATAGTATTCCATAATAAATAAAACATAAAGTATTATATTTTTTACTAAAATGAAACAAACATTTTTTTTTTTTTGTATCGGAATGAAACAAAATTTTTATTTTTCACTCCAATGATATATTTCATGAAATTTTACAACCCCAATCTTTACATATAACTTTTCTTTTTTTTTTTTTTTTATTAGAAAAATGCAATCTGTATATCACATACAATAAGAATTTTTAATATATATATATAAGACTTGCTTCACATAAGAAGAAGCCACGGGGGGGGGATTGGAAGAACTCCTAGAGACATTAAATGTCTCAATTATATTATTGATATTCAACTGTGTATAGTTACTTTTAGATTCTGAGTGAAGCGAAGGATCTTATGGTTTTACAATGATGTTTATTTTTATTTTTTTTTTTTTTTTATTTTTTTTTCTGTAAACACTTTTTGGTATAGAAATCCTTGTCCAAAAGTTTCGTCCAGAAATGTTTTAGATTCAAAATTGAACTGAGATGGTACTTTAAAGAGGTCATTTTTCCAAAATCTCCATAGTTTTTCCAGTAATCAAGAATAATGATCGAAAAACTGAGTAAAAACGGTAAAATCGGTAAAAATCCGCCGTAAACGAGATTTTCACTGTTCAGATTTTAGGTATTTAGTCATAAATCGAAAAGTATTGAAGCTAGAAACTTTAAAATTTTATCCAATATCAAATACATACTTTTTTATATTGGACTAAATTTTCAGAACAATTATAGCACTTTTGACTTAAATATAGAACTTTTAATTTACCAAATTGTTAGAAAGTTTTTATGTAATATAATTTTAAATATTTGACAAAAAGTTCTGAAAATTTAATATGACCTTACTCATTTACCTAGCTAATTATCCTTACAAAAGTTCAAAAATCGTTAGTCAGGATTTTTTTTTATACACACTTTAATAAATTATTATACGATTTTTTTCGATATTGTCTGATTTCTTTTAAGTTTATTTCTAATGAGTTATAATTGTTATAACAATTGAAGTTTAAATGAGTTATATCTAATTGAATATTTTATGAGGGTTCAATTACAAAAAAACTCACCAAAAATTATACAAATAACCGTAAAATACGTTAACAGTATTTAAATAATAATATATTATATTACACTGAAACTTTGCTCAGAATCGTTTTATACTAAAGAAATGAGTCATCATTTCTTTAAAACTTAATACATTCATCACCAATATCTTGTCCGAGGACCGAAGGGACGAAAGACGAACTTGTACCACCATCGTCTCACTTACCAGCTTTTTGTATTTTGTATTTTGTATTTTGTATTTATTTTTTATTATTTTAGCGCTGTAGTATGAAACCATTCAGCTCGACAATCAATGTAAATTAACAAGTAATAATGCAGTTAACACGGATAAGGTTATAAAGATAGATAACAATAGGCTAGGCAGTGAAGGCAAAAAGCGGCAGTGACTTTTCAATCAATAATTCACGTTTCGTTCGAGCGCAAGAAAATTTTTTATCATATTGTATTTTCTTTATAAGAGAGTCCTCTTATATTGTCCGTATTATACGTCCGCACAATCTGTATAGATCGAAACGAATGAATATTATGCTTGCTAATATGAAAAGCAAACATACCTTCTTCGGCCGTTTTACGTTTGCTCTCGTCCGATATCTCAGATTTTCTTTTATTGATCAATAATGATGTTGATTTATTAGAACTGCTAGACACGGCTAATACGTGTTTCCGTTTTTGTAGGTGCTGTTTGATATCTGGTATCCTACCATATTCGAATGAGAAAATAGATTTACACTCGGCACACAGAACTCTCCCTATTTCATCAGCTAATTAAAAAACAAAGAAAAGAAATTTAGTTTTTAATTTAGGAATATTTATGTACTATGTATATATGTACACTTATATATATATATATATATAAGCGCCGCCACGCATGCGCTTCGCACTAAAGTGCGTTTGACCACGTAGGCCACTTCCGGCGAAGGCAATTGTTTGAAATGTTCGCGTCACTTCGCGCCGCACCGCGTTCGCGTTGAATTCGCTCACGTAGGACACCGTGTTAGTGTCGCGCGAGCGTATGGAAACAATACGATCCGCGCGCGCAATGCGGCGACGTAATTCATATTTTATTACGCGCACGGCGCCGCCGATGAACGGTCCGGATTCACAGCAATAATAATAATAATAATAATAATAAGAATAATAATAATGGCGATAGTAATATCATGTCCGTGGCCGTGATTAACGTCGAGAAGGCGCGCGCCAACGTCGCAGTGCAACAGACGTATTACGCGCGTGATAATAGCGCCGGGAAAACGCCGACAGACGACAATAATTATTATTATTGGTTAATTAATTTGACGGGCGATTGTAAATTCCACCGATTTTCAGGTAGTCGATTTTAGGGTCAGATTTATAACATGTAAATTCCACCGGTACGATTTTTCTACCTGAAAAAAAAATGTAAACTCCACCGATTTCAAATTTATTATTAGTCACTTTATTAGTCTTATCTACATCAAATTATTATCTAGAGTCCAGACGATAAATTTGGTAGATAAATTCTTGGTGGTGTGCGAAACTATTATACAGTAGTTAGTTCCATTAGTTCGTTTTCATGATGAATACGCTAAGTGAAATAATAAGTGAACGTGTCAAAGTATTACTTTGCTTAAATAATTTTAAATTTTGGAAACAAACGGACTTAAAGTCCGGTGAAGAAAAGTGGAGGCGCAAAAACAAAAAATGTCCTGCTGTTTTAAAAACGATTGGTTCTAAAAATAATCGAACAATTACATTTAATTGTACTCAACACAACCACAAAGCGTTAGCCGAAAATGTTCTTCAACGTCAAATACTAAGTACCGGAGCAAAACGAAAAGCAGTTGAATCCAAATGTGAAGTGCCAAGCAAAATTATTAAACTTACTCTAGATGGAAATTCCCTGGGTGGAATAAATGAAATACAGGTTAGAGATGTCAGTTATGCTAAAAGAAATTTGTACAATGATAGGAGAAAGATAAATAAATAATAAATAAATTTTAAAAAAAATGTAGAATACAATTTTTGGAAGATAATTTGAACCGCCTCCTCGTGGTGTCTTCTAGGTAATTCTAAATGGTTCTTTCTCAAAACTTCTGCAATAATGTGATGGCTGTTGAGTAATGGAACTACTGGCCACTTATTTATAAATTCATCTATATTTTGAAAAATTTCTTCAGGTGTTTCAATGTCTATTTGGTCTGTTACCTCCTTAATCAATTGTTTATAAATTATAATGACTATATAAACTATTATGATGTTAATTGTTAATTTATATAAATTATTTCTTATTTCTATTTAGTACAATTAATAATACAAATAGTATTCCATAATAAATAAAACATAAAGTATTATATTTTTTACTAAAATGAAACAAACATTTTTTTTTTTTTTTTATCGGAATGAAACAAAATTTTTATTTTTCACTCCAATGATATATTTCATGAAATTTTACAACCCCAATCTTTACATATAACTTTTCTTTTTTTTTTTTTTTTATTAGAAAAATGCAATCTGTATATCACATACAATAAGAATTTTTAATATATATATATAAGACTTGCTTCACATAAGAAGAAGCCACGGGGGGGGGGATTGGAAGAACTCCTAGAGACATTAAATGTCTCAATTATATTATTGATATTCAACTGTGTATAGTTACTTTTAGATTCTGAGTGAAGCGAAGGATCTTATGGTTTTACAATGATGTTTATTTTTATTTTTTTTTTTTTTTATTTTTTTTTTCTGTAAACACTTTTTGGTATAGAAATCCTTGTCCAAAAGTTTCGTCCAGAAATGTTTTAGATTCAAAATTGAACTGAGATGGTACTTTAAAGAGGTCATTTTTCCAAAATCTCCATAGTTTTTCCAGTAATCAAGAATAATGATCGAAAAACTGAGTAAAAACGGTAAAATCGGTAAAAATCCGCCGTAAACGAGATTTTCACTGTTCAGATTTTAGGTATTTAGTCATAAATCGAAAAGTATTGAAGCTAGAAACTTTAAAATTTTATCCAATATCAAATACATACTTTTTTATATTGGACTAAATTTTCAGAACAATTATAGCACTTTTGACTTAAATATAGAACTTTTAATTTACCAAATTGTTAGAAAGTTTTTATGTAATATAATTTTAAATATTTGACAAAAAGTTCTGAAACTTTAATATGACCTTACTCATATACCTACCTAATTATCCTAACAAAAGTTCAAAAATCGTTAGTCAGGATTTTTTTTTATACACACTTTAATAAATTATTATAACTCACCAAAAATTATGCAAATAACCGTAAAATACGTAAACAGTATTTAAATAATAATATATTATATTACACTGAAGCTTTGCTCAGAATCGTTTTATACTAAAGAAATGAGTCATCATTTCTTTAAAACTTAATACATTCATCACCAATATCTTGTCCGAGGACCGAAGGAACGAAGGACGAACTTGTACCACCATCATCTCACTTACCAGCTTTTTTTTTTTTTTTTGGTTTTATTATTTTGTAATTATTGTTGAATTAGATCTCTCTACCATGACCTTTTTAGACGATTGATCACGTTATCGGCAAGTGTGAGCGAGGAGAGTTCGTTAATTAAGGAGTTTCGATGTTTTAGTGGCGGTTGTGGAAGATTTTATAACGAGCTATAGCTGACTTATAATATATCTTAAAAAAAAAAAACACGTTAGGGGCCTTATGGTTTTCTAATCGCACATTAATGAAAGGGCCCTTTTTTATCTGGTCAACCAAGTTACGTGTGCCCAGGCCGCCACTATGCTTCGGAAGATTTAAGAATCAACACAATTGGAATATTATTATCAAGATGCGTTTGAAATAATCGATCACGTGATTTTCGAAGTGGGTTTGAAACCCACCCCACTCGTCCACCGACGACCATATCGATTATAATATTATTCGTTTGTACCGACGGATGACTTTTCATCGCCGGTTTACGTCGAGATGAGCTGTTGTGATGTATCGAGTCGATCGCGCATTTCAATCCCACTCTCCCGTGTTACGGTGTATTAAAACGAAACGTATTCCAACGCGCACAACACGTGTAATCGTTACAGTTTAATCGACTTGTAACGATTATTACGACCAGAGGCGCCGAATTTATACATTTGTTGTGACTAATGTCATAGACGAAATAGGTGGGTGTTGTCAAAGGTATAATGATTTCAATTAGTTAACTTGGTTAACACTTAAGTCGTTTGTATAATTAGTTGAATATTGAAATAACTCTAAAATCAAAGATTTACTGATTTGAAAATTTCAGGTTGAAAATAGTTATATTATGTAGGCTGTATTGCTTTGATTTTCGTAATACGATAAGTACAGTAACTTGATATAAAACTTAAATAATAAATATTCTTTATTTGTATTTGTGTGAAATTTTACTATGTGAGAATTTTTTTTTTTTTTTATGAATATTACGAAAAATAAAAAATTTAATTTAAAATTGTTCTAGTTGCATTAGGTATAACTTTTAAATGTACGATGTCTTGAATAATATAAATACTGAAATGCTAATAATATTAATAAACAACGAAAAAGTTAATAAAACAAAACCACCCAAATCATTTGGTAAATCACCCATAGCAACAGTACCAAATTACGAATCATAAGTATAAATTAATTCGAGAAAAAAGTAGGTAAAATGAAAAGAAAATTTGAAATCGGGTGGGTGGTATGTTAGCCGATCACAGTGTCATAAATTAATTTTTAGACATCGTCGCCTCTGATTACGACATCGATTCACGGACCGCGCTCGAGACGGACACCATTCGGTCAAGGTTGCTCTTTAATTATCCCAACTCCGTCGCCATCGTAGGTCGGACATCACTTATCGGTAATAATATCATTGTCATCATGATCGGCGCGCCCGTATATCATGAGATATTCGTTTTTTTTTTTGTTTTTACAGTACCTATATAATGTATTCGGGCGGTTACGAGAGCACGGACAAGGGGCATTGAGAGATACTTTTGCATCCCTGTCAACTGTTTAGGGTCACAAGACTATAATATCATAGTTTTATTACCCTCGAAAAAGCACTTGGGCTGAAAAGTAATTTTCAATCGGAAACCTTGAAATATCGATATTATACGGAAATTTGTCATTTTTATTCGCATTACATGTTGATTCATTGAGGTAAATGATTATCGTTTATTACCCTGTTATTGAATAAACCGGGTTAGACATTATATTTTATTTACGATTGTAATTATTCGCATATCAATCAATTTATCTGTACACTAATACGTCTATATTGTTTCTAATTATTCAAGTTACGAGTTTCTAATTATTTACTGTGTTTCGTATAAGTTAATATTTTAAGTTTCTTCGAGACAACTATACTTTTTTTTAATATTAATTATCGATGATTTTTTTTCCGGCCTCGGCTTACCTAACCTAACCGGACTCGGCTCCATGAATGCTGTTCGCTTCTTGGACGAAATAATGGCGATGGACTCGAAAAACGCTATACTATGAGCTACTTGTTTAATTTGCGAACGACACGTGTCGTATGACCGCATTTAAATTTTGAAGTCAATGATTAATCATTGTTTTCGGCAAACGATTCGAAGTGAAACTCAAGTAAACACTTACTAGAGTATATATAATCTACCAGTTAAGTTTTCAAAGAAACGAAACATCTTGTGATAGCTTGAATTTCATTATTGCATTTCAATTCTTACATTGATATAGTTTTTCAAGGATACGTTCAAGAAATCAGTAAACATCAAAGACAATCGATTCGCCGAATAAAATTGGTAGTACTCGAACAATAGATAGTACTTGACAATGCGTGCGCATTTTTATAGAATACGTTTTTCCACTACAAAAATCATAATATCACTCAACAGTCACCACAACGTAACTGGGAGGGGCCGGTCACACCTCGGTCGATGGTATACTCCGAATAATTAATAATTTCACGACGATATTGTTTTCGAGGTATAAATACGTTTGGTCGACCCGCGTCAAACATTTTTTTTTTCCGTCCGTCCAATAAAATCCCGTTCCATTAATATACATCGTAACGTTATGATTATAGTTTCTATCAAAACGTACACAGCGTGGCTTTGAAATTTGTTTTCCACTCTAAAGGCTTACCGGTTCCGTAAAGACCTTGACCGAAATAATCGTTCAGGATTTGACCCTGTCGACCGTTTTCACCGTCCCGAGATTTATCGTCTCTGTATAATTTTTTTTTTCCATTTCCATTTTCATTTTCATTTTTTTATTTATTTATTTTTTTTTTCAAATGCGAAATTCGGATGCCGTGGCGTACATTAAACGCTTACTCGTCGGCTCCCTCCGTCCGGCCCGTCAGTACGGCGTGATAACTCGTACGCGTATACTTTCGCTCGTAATTCACGCGCGTAATGCACGTGGATGTGTGGTACCGCGGCGCCGCCGGTGAAGTGTTTAATCCGGAATTTTACAGAATTCGCACAGATACTAATCACGCCGCGTAAAATTTTGCACAGAATGCTAAATATTTGATAACGCCGGCGGCGGCGGGGCGGGTATGAATTATTACGTCGGACGTGTTCGCAGCGTATCGGTGCATCGGTACGTATATGTATATAATTTTTTTTTTATTTTTTTTTTCATGTTATTCGTTTATTTTTTATTTATGATTATTTATTTTTATTTTTTATTTTTGAAGATAATAACACTGTAAAGAGCGGTTTTTGTGTTTGGCGACGGTCCAACACGCGACCTAAATTTCAATTTGAAGCATTTTTATTTTTTATTATTTTTTTTTACTATTATTATTCTCATTTATTTTTTCTTCTATTACGATAAGTCGTGTAATAAATGACTGGTTCGTGTGTTTTATTTACCTCACCATCCGTTATTAAAATAAAAAAAAATATGAAAATTCAATGGAATCCCGCGTAGAATACCGGCGTACAATGATAATCACGGTCGCACCATAGCAATTTACTTGCCGACGTGGATTTATACGTGGTGCCTGGAGTCACGGAACAGGACAGAAGCCTTAGGGACGCCTCGTGCCGCGTACGAGTCGATGAAAGGCCTCCCCGGGAAATCGTCCTTGAAAAACAAAACAAAACGACGTGGTGAAAATGTCGTTGTCACGTAGTTATCGTCGAAATGCGCGTCATCTCGTATTAACTTTGGTTTACGATTCGTAATTTTTTTTTTTTTTTTTTGGCCAATCGGTTTAATGATTTTAGTTAAACAATTCGTTCCGAATGTTTCGCTAACGTGAACTACGTAACCGTTATATTTATTCACGACGACTGGAATATAATATGTCGCATGGTTTTGAAAGTGTAATAGTTGGGATGCCCTAAAATGTCTCTAAACTCTTATAATAACTATTATGACGAAATTTATTTTTAGTAGCTACAGGTACTAATTTAGAGGCATGCAGATTCCCAGGGGCGGATCCAGAAATGTTCTTTGGGGGGGGCAGTCATATATATGATAAAGCTGTGTAAATTGTAACCCAGAACCTTCTACCCGCCGTAGAAAAATGAAAATCCCAATAAGGTAAAAAAAAACTTTTATTTTAATTACTTGAACCAATATAGATTAACAACTTAAAAAATTAACAAACATAAAAAGTTAAATATCATAATAATAAATAATTAATTCATTGAAACATAAAATAACACAATAAACTGATATTAATACAAATGAAAAAAATACTTTACTTTTGTAATACAAAATCAATTTTTCTTTGTTTTTCTTTAGAAAATGTTTCAATTATATTTTTTATGTTATTTTCATTGTCAATATTAATATCTTTATGAATATACATTAGAGCTAACCCAGTTAATCTTTTCTCTCCCATTCTCATTGCCAATTATAGCTTAACATTGGAAAAAAGTTTTTTTTTGATATTTGGAGGGGGCGCACGCCCCCTTCACCCCCTCCTTGGATCCGCCCCTGTAGGTTCCCGGATTTTTAGCTTTTACTATACGATCGCACGGTCCACAATTCAGCTCTCCCGTGGTACTTTAGGTTTAAGCTGACGTCGGTGGGTCAACCCGGGGCGAAACCCTCTCACTATTTTAGCTTCCCAGGCCACTAATGATGTAATTTAGTGGCATTGTTACTATTTATTTATTTATTTATTTATATATTTTTGTTTCTTATTTTAAAATTATATTCATTTCCCTCCTTTTTTTTTTTTTTTTTGTTTACAATTTTTTGGGTTGTCTAAAGTGGTATGCATGGATGTTTCATTCAGTCATTCTATTGATCGGTTAGTCGCAGTGGTGGCCAAACTACGGCCCGCGGGCCAAATCCGGCCCGCCGTCATTTAAAATCTGGCCCGCGAAAATATTCTACATTACAACACTTGTTTGCGTAGCTATAATATTTGATACTTACGTTAAAAAACAAAAAAAAAAAAAATCGAAAAATTAAAAATTTCTGTATACATTTTTCATAATATTTAATTCCATATCGCCATACCGTAACGATATCGTTGTTACAATGTCATTTAATAATACTTATTTAAATTGCATTATCGTATCTTACCTTATTTTTGTACGAGGACGATGACTGTTCAACGTGATATATTTTTGAACAAGTATTCTCAACGACGAAAATCAATAAAAGTAAAACTCGATCAGCTCACATTACGTATGAACATCTCCATGCCGTTCTCCGTGTGAATTCTACCAAATTAGAACCAAATATTAATGCCCAATGTCAACAGAAACGAGCTCGTAATTCGCATTAACAAATTAATTCGTTTTAAATATTTACAGGACGTGTAAACCGTTATGATTTTTTTTCATTTGTAGTAATAATTATTAAGTTAAGTGTTAAATTAAGCCATTGAACTTAGTAAGTACAATAAAAACGTCGTTGAATGTATAATTACATACCTATACCTAAAATTCTGATGATTTTAAAGTAAAATTTCACTTTATGGCCCGCGGTAAAAAAAGTTTTTTTTTTATGGCCCGCGGTAAAAACAGTTTGGCCACCACTGGGTTAGTGTATTTGAATCGTACTTTAAACGAGTCATTTTTAACTCAAATTTATATTTTATAGACAGATAGTAGCCGAATTTCTTTTAACAATAACGACGCACCGATCGGTGGGTGCCATACCAAATCACATTTCACTACGTCAATATCGTATACAGACTGTACAAAGTGGTTTATATCATCCTGTCATCGTACACATAATATACACTTTACTGCTAATATGATCACACTTATGTGCGGAGGTTTTAGCGCGGACTAATCGTTTTACGAATCTTAATATAATCTTAATATAATTATTATATAACCATAATATTATTCATTTCAATTCAGACGTAAATTAAATTTTTTATAATTTTTTTTTTGGGGGGGGGATCGAGACACCCCCCTTAAATACGCCACTCCTCCCAGATATCGTACGCGTTTACGGATACTGGATTCCGAGCGTGGCTCGTGTTTTACGACAAAAGTAGCTTTTAATCGTTAGCCTGCGGGATTGGTATAGATTTCATGATGTTTACATCATATTATATTTTATATCCGCGTATCGCTGGTGAGCTGAACGTCGATCACACGGATTATTACCGATTTAATAGCCTTTCAGGGTTCATACTCGTTTGGGTGCTTGACTCCGAGTGAACCCGAACTCTCTCTTCCAGCGGTGGACAAAGGGAATCGCCATCGAAATGTCATAGCTTAAAAAATAATATTACGAGTATGTGCTACCAAACACAAACAGACGAGTTTTAATTTTTTTTTTCAAACTTTAATTCGTATGGTCGATCAGCGAACAATTATTAAATAATCATGAAAATCAATCACCGACGACTAACAATCGTACGTACGGAATATGAAAAAAAATATAAATATTCACGAGTTTTCGTGCAGATTAGACTGTGTATTTTTACTTCAGTGCTTTCCTAGACTGAGTACGATTATAACCTATTTTAATTATGCAATCACCTGACTGATAATTAACACTGCGAATCATACGGTTTGCCGGAGAGCGAATTACAATTTTGCAATATCAGTATTTTGAACGATCGATTCTTTTCGCGCTGAGACAGATAAAATAACAGGTGGCATACCATACAATCTTTCCGGTCCAACAACACGGTCTTAAAGTGTTATAATATGTTATGCTTTTAAACGTGTTTTCAATCGTTTCTGTGTATATTTGTATTTCATTTGTTTTTTTTGTTGTTTTTTTTTTTGGCAAAAACGCTCAACACATTAAACCTTTGATGCCACGACAGACGTGCTTCATCGTTCATAGTCGATACGTTTATTTTTGACACCGGTTTTAGCAACGATACAATATAATATTATAGCGCGAGTGGTGGCTTTTTTTGGGGGGGGCATAGGGGAAATGCCCCCCGGAGATGTCTTAATCTTTATTTTGTTATATATGTTCATTTATAGCGGCAAGCGTCATTTTATATACACTAATCACATAGCCAGTTGGGTATCTATTTTTTTTTATAGTATATTATTACATATATCTGTTTCTGTTAGCCGAATCATTGTTTAATATAATATACGGCCGGCCAGTGACGCCGGTTCCGTAATCATTGAACAAAACCGTTGCAAATGTTGCAATTCTTAATCGTTTTATTTCAGGTTTTAAACTTTCCAAACATCTATGGTCAATGGTCAAAGTTTATTAAATTTTATTTTATATTAATACACTTTTTTTTGCTATATCATAACGCTTGCTGACTTATTTCATTATATTTTTAGTATGTATTATAAAATATACCTATCAAAAAAATATCGCCCCCTTCCTAGGTAAATAACTAAAGCCGCGCCTGTATAGCACGAAGATACACGGCGATTTCACCGCAGTCAGTTGTTTGCGGATTCCACGTCCGGACACTCGATCGTTTCGATCCGGAATAAAAATCCCCTATAGGACTCCGTGCCGATACCGTAGTCACGACGTGGGTATTTCACGTACGTGTGTTAAGAGTTTCCGAACGGCCGTAACACGTGTCGGCCAAACGCGGTAAACAGAATTATTTAATACCGTTTAAACGATGAAAAACGACATTATTTCACCGGCGCTTTTTTACGCGCATAATTTCACGATTTATTACTTTTCTTTCTTTTTTTTCCCCTTCCGAAAACTTCCACTTATTTTTCAATATTCCGATCGGCTCGACGACGGCGACGTAACACATGTGTCTATTTTTCCAATCGACGAAAAGATTACAAGTTGTACGGCGCGCGTAAAACTTTAAAAGCGCTTTCTTCGCCGACCCGAGAACGTTTTCGTACCGGCGGGGAAACGCGAAAGCCTGTCCGCAATGTAAAATCGATGGTTGCGACACTTGGTGTCACGTGGAAATTCTTTCGTGAAACGTCGCCACGAAAAGAGTTTGCGAACCGTTTATAAAATCTCAGAGCCGAGTTTCTCTTTTTTTTATTCGAGGCAATTATTATAACTAGGGCTAGTATAGGATTTTGAATTTTTTTTTATGACATACAGGATATAGCTTTTAAAGCACAACATGTGATTTGTTCATCTACGAGTTTGCGTTTTAGGGTCATTTTTTGAATTTGTTAGAATTTCAGGCAATTATTTAGCATTTTAAGGTCATTTTTTGAATTTTTAGAGCATAGTTTATACTTTGTTAAAATCTTGGTATTGTTTTTAAATATTTTCATTTATACTCATTTTATTCATAACAGAAATAATACCGTCATTCAATATGGTCATTTTTATAAAGATGGTATGTTAAATCAAAACCCGCTATTGATAATAAAACTAATTACACAGGTAGGTAATAAAACAATAATCTTCGATACCACTAGTTTTCTTAATTGTTAAATTACATGATAGTTATGTGGAGAAAACCAATGTATGGTGGTTTTGATGGATACCTTCCTATTTAGTTATTATTTTTATTTTCACGAGTGCGTATCGATATATTTGTGCAATATGCCGAAACGAAAATAATCGCAATCCAATCGTATCCGACTTTATGTTTCGCAATTAGGCTCGGACGTCTTTTCTACCGATGGTTCAGTATTGTGTTTTAAAGTCTGTGATGTTAAAGTTTCAGCAGGTAAAAAGTTTAAAATTCAACAACATATTACACGCGATAAACGGAGTAAATTATTTTTTTTAGGTCATTTTTACGTTATTTTTTATTATTTTTTTTCCTTTATTATTAAATACACAATCTGTACTTCGTGAGTACAACAAGAGTATTGGCTAAAATATAAAAACAAAATAACATGAATAACATGATAAAAGCAGCCACCCAGTGATGACACTTATAAATTGAGATTATACATTAAGTTTTCTCATAGAAACATCTATCATCTATATATATATATATATAATTTATATATATATATTTTTTTTTTTTTTTTTTTTAATTATGATATTAAATCAGCATATCTCGGCACCAGTTGCGTTTTAAACGCCTAGGAGGATTTCCCGGAATAACATTTGATGAGAGTGTTTTGACTAAAGGATTTGAATGTGTTGCAAGCCTATTATGAAATCTTTTATAATAAATAGCAGCTTCTTCTTTAATAGTTTTAATTTTTAGGTCTGTGTGGAGAGTATGATTAGAAACATATGGAGGGGAGTTTGTTAATTTTCTTAATGTTATATTTTGGAAAGTCTGAATACGATTTGTATTTGATTTTTTAGCATTTCCCCACAGTTGGATGCCATAGGTCCAAATGGGTTTAATGAGGGATTTATACATTAGTAGTTTTATATTAAGGTTAGTGTGTTTGTTATTGACTAGCAAAGATTTAAGCATACGAAGTCGGAGATTTAGTTGGAGTCTTTTAACACGTGTATGTTGGGCCCATGTAAGTCTACGGTCAAGGGTTAAGCCAAGATACTTAACTGTTGAAGTGGATGGAATTTGTGTGCCATAGAGAGTGACTGGCGGGCAGTGTCCTAGCTTAAGGGTAAAAGTAGTGTGACTAGATTTGGTTTGATTTATCTTAATCCTCCAATTATTGTACCAGGTTTCAACATTAGTTATGAAATACCTAAACACAGACGTACACGTGACGGACGCTCGTCGCGTGTCGTCTTGACGACTAGCTAACACTCGACCCTGTGTGTCGTGAAAATGGCAGTTCGTTTTAAGTACCGGAGGTGACGGTGTGGGGCTACGGAAATAATCTTGCGCGAACTCTCGTGACTTTCGACGAAAAATCCGTATGTTTAAATACTATAACTCTTATTGTTTTTTATTTTTTTTTTACAATCTTATTACGCAGATCACCGATGATTTCACTCGTAAAACACTCGAAAATGTCGATAATCATTTCGTTATCATTGGTCGGATCGATTAAAAAGGCGAAAACGCTTTTCCTTCCTTTTCGCTTCCAAGGAGTTTATACCTGCACTGCAATTCACTAGGCCTTAGGCGTTTCTCGTAAGTCTCGTCACGCGCAGAGGTGTGTGTGTTTGTGTGTGTGTGTGTGTGTGTGTGTGTGTGTGTGTGTGTGTGTGTGTGTGTGTGTGTGTGTGTGTGTGTGTGTGTGTGTGTGTGTGTGTGTGTGTGTGTGTGTGTGTGTGTGTGTGTGTGTGTGTGTGTGTGTGTTCTCAAAGTGTCGGCCAAATCGATTTGACGTCAGTATTCTCATAATACAAATAACGCGTCGTAGACACCCGCTTTTTGAAACGCCCGGAGGACATGGACGGAAAAGTTTGATGAAATTTATGATTTTCGATTTACAACTACTTTTATTTTAGTTTTTCTTCGCCTTTTCGTTTTTTCCCTCACCAGTGCTCACTCGTTAGATAAACTTTGAACTCGTTCGAATTTTTTTTGATTATGATACTTCAAACGACGCGGAAAAACAAGCGGAATAATAATCCGCATATTTTATACGTGACACGTGGCGCGGAGTTCGGAACCCGAAAAATCGATTTCTACTCAGAAGACGACTGCCCGTCGACACGTGTCAAGACGAATTTTCTCCATCAAACTATCGTTACGTTTTACAGACATTACGTCAAAACCATTGTCCTCGCCAGTGCAGTGATCATATTTATACATACGGTGGTCAGTGTATATCGACGACTTCCGGTTACGTTACACTGTCTCTTAGGTGAACATGTGAAATGTGATAAATAAAAAGAAACCCATTTACAGTGCGTCAACCGTAAAATAAAAATACATAAGATTGATGAAAAAATAATGGTAACAACGAGGTGGCTGCTAGGTGTAAATAAATAATACCGATGCATGATGGTGGAACACAATCAAAACGAATAAACTGAAATGTTTTCTCTCTTCGATTACCTCAAACAAAGTGAACGTTGTACGATATTTTCTTATAAAAATTATGTCACGAAAAACTGATATTCATTAAAATTTAATATGTTATTGAAAAGTGTTCACTTTGGTTGAACAATCCAACAATCAACACTAATACAGAAGACATATTGGCGTGTTTAATATTTTTCTTTCGTTACATCAGTTATAAACGATTTGGGTTTTCTGTATTTCAAGAAAAATCGCCATTTGGTTTTCAGTTTTTCACGTTTTAACGCACCTTCAATAAAAAAAACGAATCGCAAAGGAGTATATAATTAGATTGCAAATTATAGTCACACTGTAAGTACAGTATGGTTTTTGTAGTAACTAATAGTATCGTTGTTATTGCTACATAATTTTTTATAAAACATAAAAACTAGTATAAACTTATTTACAAAGAACTTTGAGTCGTGTAAATATTAAGACCCTGGGGCATTCGAGAAGAATAAATATTTAACGAGTATACACGCACCCCTATTGTTGATCGTCGGCCTGTCGTATTTGACGGCCGATTAAAATAAGGCCGAAATCAACGCCAGAATAGCTTTGACTTTTTGTAAACGAGTGGGACTTGAAATGAAGAACAAGACAACATTCAATCAATTGAAAACAAGACCACGCGAGTGTGAAGATACCCGTCCGTCAGAGACACTGAATCGGTCAAAACGTCTTATTATTTTTATTTTTTTTTTTCAAACCACTTGAACAAATTAAATACTCACTTTTTGGCGTTTATGTTTCATATTTATAACAAATAAACCGAAATTAAACAAAAAATAAGTAGATAAAAACGACTCCGCGCGTTAGTTTATAGTTGTTATGATTCCACTCGACCGAATGTTATATTCCACGTTCCTATCCGTATTAATTTTTTAGAGAAACTTCAAAAAACATTTTTCGGATCAAAATAATTCAGACAACGTTGAAAGACAATAAATTCATTTTGGGGGAGGGGGGAATATGAGGGGAATATGAAGACGGTCGAATATTAATTGGTGTCGATGAAACGAAATGAAAAGTATAATTTGAAGTAGAAACTGTTTGGAATACCACTGTTCCTGTATTTGTGTGTGTGTGTGTGTGTGTGTGTGTGTGTGTGCACATGTCTATGAAATGTACCTACATTTTTTTATCACATGAAAATCCGATTTGATCATGAATGAAAGTACCTCCGAAAGTAACAGGACGAGCCGAAATAAAATCGTCTGTTATGATCGATGTCTCGGTCCGTAATTGTTTTCGGAAAAACTGTAAATAAAATCTTGGCCATGATTGCACACTTCTTTCTAACCCCGCTCTAACTGATTTTCCAACGTGTTTGCCGACGGTGACATATTGTGAGCAAAAAAAAAAAAAAAAAAAATCCATCGGAAAACTGCGTCAGTATAATGTATAATACTGCTTTCTATGTCGCATTCATCCGTGCATATGCATATTAGATATAGTGTTATAACTCTCTGCAAAAAGGCCACTTGAAACTCGTACGAGCGATATTAAATACTTTTGGGGGAAAAGCGTTAAAAAAAAAAAAAAAAGAGAAATAAAAGTCAACCGAATATGTACTCGACAAGGCTCCGGCAAAGCGTATACGTATTCGATTCAAAACATTACACGAGTCTAGTTATCAATTAACTGTCGTGTATTACGCGAGTGTACTATAGTCGAATCAATCGAAATCATATTTTGTAAAAAAAAGAAAAGGAAAAAGAAAAATACTTTACGTCGTTGTCGTCACGCGCACAACAAATGTCGACGAATCGACATAACTACGGTACAAGGTACCTCGTCGCCGTGCGCACGCGTCTGCTTTCGCATCAAAACGCACTTATATCGAGGGAAATATCTTGTCTAATTATACTTAAATATTCAATTTCTTCGGGTTCCCAACCCGTGTGGGTATTCATGGCAATGAAATTGCCGATTCCTTAGCCAAAGCATCAGCTGATTTTGTTAGCCCCACATTTTTATTGAATTCCTTGGTCCGACTTTACTCCATTCTTAAGACATCACGTTTCCAATCTTTGGTCGTTATATTGGAATAATCTGCCTGCAAATTTCGACATTAGACTCAAATCTACTGTGCCTAATGTCGCTAATGATATTTGGTTCAAAGATATATCACCACCGAGAATTCTTACATCATCAAGTTCAACCGTCTACGTATAGGGCATTGTATTGTATCCTCTCACGCATACAAATTAAACTTGAATGATTCCTCCTTTTGTACACTCCATACTGAGGATCATTCTCATATTCTGATCAATTGTCCCTCTCTCTTTGTTAAACGTCTTAATAACATTTTCTCTCTTAACTCCATAAATGTTCCATTCGATCTTTCATTTATTTCAAAATCAAACTCCGAACAGGTTATTTCTATCATTATTTCTTATATTCAGGAGGCCGGTTTTACAATCTGATAGTTTTCAATATTATATAAAAAAAAAAAATCCTTTTCAGTTTTTGTTGTTCTTCCATATTCTAGCTCTTTGACTGTATTGTTGTACTATTTGTATAAATAATAATTAATGTAATTTGTTCTATGATTGTACATATTATAAATAATAGTTGAGCTTAATAAAACCATTATAGTAAAAGCTTCTTTAATAATAAAGAAAAAAAATCAAAGGAAATATTTCAGACAACCCAATGTCTACAGACGAAATAATCAGGAGTGCGCAAACTGTGGTTTTGGGGTTTCTTTTTTTTCACCGAAAAACTCGATGTTCTAGACCAGTGGTGGCCAAACTACGGCCCGCGGGCCAAATCCGGCCCGCCGTCATTTAAAATCTGGCCCGCGAAAATATTCTACATTACAACACTTGTTTGCGTAGCTATAATATTTGATACTTACGTTAAAAAAAAAAAAAAAAAATCGAAAAATTAAAAATTTCTGTATACATTTTTCATAATATTTAATTCCATATCGCCATACCGTAACGATGTCGTTGTTACAATGTCATTTAATAATACTTATTTAAATTGCATTATCGTATCTTACCTTATTTTTGTACGAGCACGATGACTGTTCAACGTGATATATTTGTGAACAAGTATTCTCAACGACGAAAATCAATAAAAGTAAAACTCGATCAGCTCACATTACGTATGAACATCTCCATGCCGTTCTCCGTGTGAATTCTACCAAATCAGAACCAAATATTAATGCCCAATGTCAACAGAAACGAGCTCGTAATTCGCATTAACAAATTAATTCGTTTTAAATATTTATTGGACGTGTAAACCGTTATGATTTTTTTTCATTTGTAGTAATAATTATTAAGTTAAGTGTTAAATTAAGCCATTGAACTTAGTAAGTACAATAAAAACGTCGTTGAATGTATAATTACATACCTATACCTAAAATTCTGATGATTTTAAAGTAAAATTTCACTTTATGGCCCGCGGTAAAAAAAGTTTTTTTTTTATGCCCCGCGGTAAAAACAGTTTGGCCACCACTGTTCTAGACGTTACGATGTTATAAAAACTGTCTGCGTACGAGAAAGTCGATCGCACAATACCCCGACCACACGAATATCATCGTATTAAACCCTTCGTCGATCGAATTATTTTATTACGGCTTACGGTCATTACGGTTTACAAACCGCGTGCAGACCAAACAAAACATATTGTATACAAATATTGTTAATATCGTTGTTTGATCAAGTCACGTCTTGATATCGTCGTGTATTGTTTGTCTTGTAGGGTCCGTTTCGAGTACGATCCCGGTGATAAGTCGAAAGTAAAACAAAGAGATTTTTTCGGGATCGGAAAACGCAACCTAACACGCAGTGTGTCTGAAGTGGAAAATCATCGCTTTGATCATGACCCGACCGCGACATGAGTTTCGCTATCGTTTCGGACCCGAGGACTTACTCACGCCACAAACACAGGACCCGATTTTTCCCGTGGTCAGGTCAACGATTCGGCTAACGCGTCTCCCGTTCGTTTCTGGGAACGAATAGATAATCCGTTTGCCGCCGACTCGCTTTGCCGGCACACACGTACCTCTCGAGTTATTTACAAAAACGCACACCACAGCCGATACATTCGATTATCTCAACGTACACGTCGTCGTACACGAAAGGCTTGGCCGACCTTACCATACACCTCCGTGCGCGTAAATACTAGGGATGGCAACGATATCGATAATTCGATACGACGTCGATATCGTGACAAATTTTCGATATCGATATTTTACGATAAACCGTGATACCGAAATTGATATTTTTGGAGAAATAAAAAATTTCATTTATAGGTTTTGGACACGATACATAATATTATGATCTTGTTTGCTATGTTAAATAGCATTTGTCAGCTGATACCGTTTGGTGCACGTGTCCCGGCGAAATTTCAACATTATTTATTTATTAGTTATTAGTTATTAATATTAATTATTACGTCTCTTGACTGTTACAATGTTATCTGTTAAGAAAATGAAAAAATGCGTAATCCGATTCCATACAGAATACTAGGTAAGTACTAGATATTATGTTCTTACTCTTTTTTCTTACCGATTACGATATGGCGATAAGATACCGGAAAAATTTGAACGATATCGATACACAAAATTATATCGTTGTCCGTCCCAAGTACATACCCACTCACCATCGATACGTTTGCGTCAATTATTAGTATTACGCCACAATTAAGTTTACAACTAACCAACCTGAGTGTACCGCCGCCTTGCGGGTAGACTGATACTTTTTTAATTCGATCACGCCGTGGGCAAACGCGATATCACCGTCTCTTCTGCCCGGGGTGACGTACCGTTACGGCGGTCGCGTCGAGTCGAGAGTGACCGGCGAAACGCCGTCACGGCGTGCACACGGTGCGGGATCGATGGGGCTCCGACGCTGCCGTCACGGTATCCGTTACCACGTGGGCTCGTGACAGGACCGGGTCGTGTGTAAATTACAATACTCGGACTGAGCAGCGGTTTCGGTTTTTCGAAAAAAAGCACCCGGGCGAGGAGCCGGACGAAACCTCGTTAAAATCAACTTGAATCAGACACACTATACCACACGTATACGTCGAAACGGTCAATTCGTGTCGTTTTTCCGGTCGTTTGGAAAACGTTTACCTTTAGAACTATTATTATTATTTATTTTCTATAGGTACGTTTTTTTGGACTATGCCGCAGAGTTCGTTACCCTTTTCCCATGGTGGGTCGAAATGAATAAACGAGAGACCGATCTGGCCGAGACCATCGAACGACCACGATCGCGCGAACAATCGTCGCGCGATTCGTTTTTATCGTTGTCACGAGCGGAAGTGTATTATAAACTATCAAAACGCGTTTTCGAAATACTCGGTGACGAAAGGGTTGTATTCGGAACCCCTTACGCGCGCACGGAGAGAGGTTCTTTTGCACCACGACGATTTACTTCCGTTTCCTTTTCTTACCGACTTTCCCGATACTAACGCGGCCCCTAACCATCATCCAATGAAGTCTGACCGTGAATGTGAAGTGAACGTGTACCGGAATTGGACTCTCGAAGCGAGAGTACACGTTTGTCGTCTCGACTAGAAACCCTTTTATTTAATTTTTTTTTTTCAAAATCGGTTACGTTCGCTTTCGAGTGTAGCGCGTCGTGTAGCGCGAGCAGCAATCCCACCCGGTCGCGTCGCGTTTCGATCGCGACTAGATTTCGAAATCCGTGTGCGAACGACGACGGTCAAGACCTTTCGGGCGAGCTACGCAGTGTCGTTAAAAAAAAAAATTCTCGAGCGTCTTTTTCGTGCGTTCGGAAATATATTTACAGTTTTCCGATATTATTAGCATTGCATACGATTATTAGGATAATAGTATAATTAAGTAAGGGATTTTTTTTGTGCGAATTCATTAACAATGTCGTCATAATCAATATCTTTACAAATGTCGTTCTGAATGTGGAAAATAGCCAAAATGTTCAAATGGTCCTCAGTTGATCGCGATCGCAAGTAATTTTTAATCCTTTTAAATATTAAAAAGGACCTTTCAGCCATAATCAATGATGATAATACCTACCCACTAACTGTGGTTTATGTTGGTATACACTATACAGCTTTAACACAATTTATTTTACATTTATATTTTTGTATACGTTTTAAGTTAAAAAATAATAAAGTATTATTTCCGTTAGAAACATATTATAATTATGTTTGATACAGTAAAAAGTGGTCTGTTAAACAAAAATTCAAATAAAATAAATTAATTTTTAACAAATCACGTATTTGTTTAGGTTTTTACCACCCTCCAAAATCTGCCACCATGCAGGGCTATAGCCCTGGTTAGCCCTAGGGTATATACGTCCCCGAGTTAACCACGTACTTGTATACGAGTTAATCCTGTTTCGAATATTATTCTAGAATCGAGTCCCTGGTATCGTGTAAAAAAAAAACCGAACTCAAAGCAGGAAAACCCGATACAAAATGAACACGCGATGGCGTGATAAGAGGGAGCGTCTGCTTACAGCCTTTGAATAACCCAACAGCCTTTGGGGGCCGCCACGAGCTTTTCCGTGAACTCCGGGCCTTTTCGTGACCTTTTTCCGGGTGAAATTCATTGGGAAAAATCGAATAGAACAAAAAAAAAACCCCGTCGAACACGTCGATTTTCGATCGCGCCACGTTTTCGCACGGCGTCCGTTTCACTCGTCTGGACGGATAACACACTCGCCAAACGCCGGCGAGCGGCGCGTGACAAAACGCACGTGTTAACGCGATAAAACAGGCGTTTTGATTGATATTCCAACACCGAAGACGCACGGCAGGACGGCGTACACGAACCCCGGGCGTGGTGCCGGCTCGCCGTGTTCCGTCTGTCCAGACGACGGACGTTTACGGATTACCCGGAACGTGCGAAGACCGTGACGATATTTGTATTCATTTATTCGTTTTTTTTTCTCATGCCTCACTCGTAGTTTTTACCGAATTATAGGCTTGAGTACTGTGGACAATGTGAAAATTCACAAATAATTTATCACGGACGTCGTCAGGACGTGAAATAATAATCATATAATTATTATTATTATTGTTATTTTAATATTATCACGTCTTAACGTAATACGATCGTTGATCATTTTTTTTTTTTTTTTTTTACGTCGTCGAGATCGTTAAGACGCGTCGCGGTTCGTTTAACGACAAAAACGCTGTGCGCGCGTAATTGATAATTTCTATTTATTCAAAAAAAAAAAAAATAAATAAACAAACGCGGGTTAGACGCTCTATTATCATTTTATTTTATCACTATATTATTATTATGATATTTTCCGTACGTTATTTTGTACGATTATGTACGTGAGACGGCATATTATTAAACTCACGGCAATGGAAAATAATAACTACGAAAAAACGAAAATGTATTCACGGTCAGATAAGGTGGTGAGTGGGCAGTGAAGAGACGATTATCTGTCATCTCTTCGGTTACGCGGACAACATAACGGTGATCGGCATAATATTTGGTCTTAAAAAATCGATTACCTGGTCTTTTTGTACAACGAATCAGAGAAATAATTAATACATTCCGTTTAAATATTTTTTTTACCATTTATATCATCTATTTTTTAATCATTTTATCGATTAAAATCATATTATACGATTTTGAACTTTAAATCCGTGAACAATTTTTCAACGAAATTTTTTCGGAACATATTTTGGTGATCCATCTACTCCCTAACTTGTACGATTCGCTCCTCGATTATTTTAATTTATTTAATACACACGAATAAATAGAAAATCAATAGAAAAACAGTAAATTCTATTGAAATTCCAACCAAACTTTTAAAAAATAATAATAAAATCCAGATAAATAATTTTTGAGATGTTTTCAGTGTACATCGTTAACTAAGTTAAAATTGAAAATGAGGACCTTAGTGGCAAGAGTTAAAAATAAAATTAAATTAAAAAACCGAGTATTTCAAAGTTCTGTGTCAAACTCATAAGAGGTGAAATCTTAACTGTTTATAATATTGAAACTATATGATAACTCTTTATATAATTGAATAGAGTCTCAAGTTTTTAGCAATACGATTTTCGCAGTCATGACTAAACACCCGATCGATTTAATTTAAACTTTAATCGTAGCATATTGTATTGTTTTGTCCTTGGTTTTAGATAATTTAATCTCTCAAATGAAGTCGTATGGACTCGTTGGTTATCGCTTTGAAAATAAAGAGCTTACATTTTCAAACGAATCCATCAAAAGGCACGTGTAACACTAGACACTAATCAATAAATTAATTCGTAGAAAATAGCTTGATGGAACACGCAAAAAAGTTCGGTGAATCGTTAATTTTATGCTCGTGTTCATACGATAATATTGTGGCTTATCAAAATTTTAATGTGAGTTTATTTTAAATCAGGTTTAAAAAAAACTGCAGTGTGTGTGTGTGTGTGTGTGCGTGTGCGTGTGTGTGTGTGTGTGTGTGTGTGTGTGTGTGTGTGTGTGTGTGTGTGTGTGTGTGTGTGTGTGTGTGTGTGTGTGCAGTTTGAATTTTAGAGAAACTTATAAATTACAGTATTTTCATTTAATTTTTAATTTTGTAAATTTCATAAATATCTAACATAAATTACGAATTAAAATATCAACGCATCAATGAGTACTATGTTACCAGATTATTTCATTTAAACTTAATTTTAATCCGAATAATCTGTGTGTAAATATCGATTGTGATTTTATAAATTGTGATATTGAAAACAGTTTCGATTTCATTATGTTTCGTAAAAATATCATAGAATCATTTTCATATTTATTTAAACCATTTTTGACTATGGAAAGATTATTTTATATCACTTTTTCTGCTTTAAAAAGTAAACTGTACTCTATAAATGGTGAAAAATTTTTTATCGATAATTAATTGGTTATACAGAGATGAATTGATTAAAAATTAACAGAGAAGTCCATAGTTACCAAAATCACTTCGTTAAACGAAACATTTTGTAAAATTTTAGTTTCAATATATACATAAATATTACATGTTAATATATATATATATATTTATGTTTATTTATTTTTACGAGTAAATAATATGTGGGGCGCAGTACGACAGATACGTTTATTATGACGTCCCGGTTTGTGCGTGCGCACGTGTGCGTTATAAATATGTATATATTTATTCGTACTTATATAATGGGACCCACGGGTTCGAGATAAATTAAACCGAAAAAAAATCTCTGAATAACGCCAGACCTATATACTGCTACGGTTGCACGTATATTTATACGCGTGTACGGTATTTCAGCCGGCTGCGAGAACCGAGTGGAATGCATGTGTGCGCGTGACGGCAACGACAGCGACGACGATGAGTGTTTTTTTTATTTTTTTTTTATTTATTTTTTTTTATCATTATTATTATTATTTTTTTTTTTATATGTTTTTCAACCACTGTAAAACGGCAACGGGTTCGTTAAAATTAAATTAAAAACATATACGTACACGTAGGAATGAAAAACTAACGTATTCCGGTTAAATGTTTTGACCGGGTTGCACTGTTTACCGTACATAACACACGATGTCATATACATTTTACACACACACACACACACACACACACACACACACACACACACACACACACACACACACACACACACACACACACACACACACACACACACACACACACACACACACACACACACACACACACACACACACACACACACACACACAATAACGATTCGCGCGTATAAGTATCGTTTTTACATGCATACGACGATAGACGAGTGCTTATAATATTATCGTATAAATAGTGTCACCCTGTAGTGACTCCGTTTGTTCTGGCCTGCGTCGCACTGTGGCGTCGGTGTTTCCGGAGAAACAGACGTCGCCGAACGTTTCGATTGAAAGGATTTTTAGGAAACGATCGATCGATCGATAAGATATTAAAATATAACGTCCGTGGCAGGACCGGCGTGCGTCTTTATCCGACCAAGATCGGTGTGTCATTAAAACGCTGATTTATCTGGTCGCCGTTTCGACGACGTGTCGAAAAATAATGGAAAAAACGACGTCGTCGTTGTTAAATGTCATTTACGAGCGGAAAATTTTCTTTACCGTGAAAATCCCTAATCCCTATAGCACCGTAACCAACGGCGGTCGACCAGGTCCACGAGCACCTCCGTTAAAAATAAAGATACGCGTTCGGGTCTTTTTTGGCCATCTTGGAAAATTCCGCCGCGTGTCGCATTCATTCCGAAAGGTTTTGTCCGGAACACACAGTGCTTGAACGGGGATAAATAGATTACGCGCATAAAACAAGCGGTGTTCGATTGAATACACGTTCACTCGTTTTCACGAGTACGTCGGACTACGAGTTTCGCTGACGTCGTGTGATCATTTTAGATCGGACGCGACTTGATTTGCTTCATCGATCGTAATCGGCGAAACTTCTGTCCGGCAAAAGTCTTCGATCTTAATAAATACGCGGATGGCAAAATTTCACGTTTACCGGTCGACGGAGGTACCAGGTCCGTTCGATCTTTGGATTTCAATACTCGTGTACGTATAGTGTATACCCGTCAAATATAAACGTTACGCTGCCGAGGAAAAAATCTAAAAGAAAATATTATTTACCGTCGATCGTTTTTCGTCGTAATAAACATCACAAAAATCAACGGGCAAGATCGCTATTGCGTCTTTTTATTGTATTTTACTCAAAGAATTTCCCGAATTGGCATCGACACGGTCGGAATTTTCAGACGTGCGAACGGACACATGAAAATCCACGTGCAGCTACGTTAACAATAATAAGAGGTTTAAACACGCGAGTGGTGTGCTGAACGGTGTTGAGACTGCCGGGTAACAACTGACCTAACGTAACCGTTTAACTCCGCGCTGTGAATTTTCTCAAAGGCCACCGCGGAAAATTTCGACGGTCTGCACGATCACGGGAAGCATTCGAATCGGGGAACAAATTAAATCGTTCACCGGGGAATGTTATTTTTCTGAAAAAAAGAAAAAAATCGGTTTTGCGGAATACCCTCGTAACAATAACAATAATAATAATAATAGTTTATCACAACTCATGTACCTGCCACGCGACGAAATCTCGTGGTTTCAGTGAACTCGTTGGTTTTCAATGGTCCATTGGTATCACAGACGTATTTTCACGTGTTGTTACCGACGCTGACGTATCAATTTTCCGGTGCGTTTATTTTCCATTGATATTACGGGGTAAAGCAGCTCACGACACACGCACCGTATTTAACCGTCAGTAATGTGAGTGGTACATCATCACGACTCTCTCTTCTCACCACTACTCACTCACACACACACACACACACACACACACACACACACATCACGCATACATAACACTAAACTTATTGTACTTATTTTTTGCGCAGGCTGTGACATGTAGTACTGATAATAATGATACATTTAATAGTATTTTTAAAATAATTTTTACAATAATTTAACGATGAACAAAAAAATTCAACGGTCAAAATTAAATCACCTCTCGACTGTCATTGTGCCAAATTAATAATTAGTCAACGATTTTTAATCAAAACATTATACTACAGTCATACCTACGTACCTAATAATACGCTTTGTGTACACAACACGACTGGCAAAGGTAACGGTGTAGACCGCGACGGCACAATATCGGTTGCCGATCTCTCGGGAACGTCAAACGAGTCGGTGTGGAAACCTGTTGTGGGAGACTTAGACGGCTTATCTATTCGAGTAACTGCGATAATGAGCACTGCTCGAGCGAAACGGCCGCACAGGGTCCTCTGAGACGTTTTGCTCTCGTTTCTCAAGAGTTTATATGGGCACTCTCGAAAAACTCGCCTCCATAACGAGCACTGGACGTTCGAGAGCGAGGTCTCTTCAACAAAAATCGAGTATTTATTATTCTCAAATGATCCGGACGAAACGGACAACGAGCGTTACAAAGGACGTGGACGTACACGAATGGCTAATATATATTTTATAACGAACGAACACGACGCGTACTGTGCAACGTCCATGACAGTCATCTCATAAAATACAACATATATAAAGTCGAGTAAGCGCATCACTACGCCAGTGGTTCTTAAACCATTTCGTATTGACGAAACACTTAATATTATTATTTGATACGGTTTTAGAGTTGCCGTTGCGGTAAAATAAAACAGTAATTCCAAATATATATATTTTTTTATTTCACATAATAATATATGGAAAATAACCTACACAGCAGTTTACGTACGTATTAGTAAATAATACATACTATTACAACGAAACGAATTAATTGGAGAAGATGTCACAATGTTCGAAAGTAGAAAGTTTAAAATATTAAATTTAAAAAAAAATTGTTTTTTTCATTTTCCACTAATTTTTGTATTTTTACA
This sequence comes from Therioaphis trifolii, assembly GCA_027580255.1. NCBI lineage: Eukaryota > Metazoa > Arthropoda > Insecta > Hemiptera > Aphididae > Therioaphis > Therioaphis trifolii. The sequence continues at coordinate 6,557,093 of CM050405.1, read as the reverse complement.
GAATACTTACTCCAAGTCCACGGTGCACACTGAACTTTTGTTCCACCGAATACTGGTTAAGAATCACTGGACTGCACTAACGGCTATACCACGTGGGTGATGTAGATTTCACCAATTTTTCGGAAGACTCAATAAAAAACCAAAAAACCATTTACATGACATATAAATATGTTCATGTCAATGTTTATGTCGATGATCTTACAAGGAGCACTACTCGACAATATTACTCTAGTCCCCTTGTTATTTAAGTTCGAACTTATTGACCATCACGTCGTTTGTACGAGTTAACATAGTTATTCATTTCCTGCCAAATCGACGTTAAAATTATAATTATGCTTGTTTCTCGGTGTATTTTTTTCTTCTTATCTTTTCGTTAATCGGCAAAACTAAATTTATGATGATTTCTCCAGTACATCTGCAACAGGCAACTTTAATCCGTTGGGATATTGAAAATGTCATGACCTTTTTCGTATAAAAACATAATATAAACGTTCATATTTATCTACTTTTTTTTTAATTTTCTTTTGTTTTTCGTTTTGTTTTGTTTTGTTTTGTTTTTTTTTTTTATTCACGTCGACTTTTCGATTTTTTCGGCAGAAAAAAAATTTAGCGATGCGTCTTCGAGTTAAGAAAAACAAATACAGTACCACCGGATCGTGTATTATTCTAGCACGTGACGTGAATCAAACTTATGCCGTGCGTTGTGCTCGCGTATCCTTTTCCGCCACGGTTACGCGGATGACGGAGTAGCAGTTTATCTCTACCGCCGCGGGACCGAAAGCGAGCAAAACGAAATCTATTCGGTCTTCGGGCTTCGTCATGACGATTCGAAGCAAAACGGAAAACTTTATTTTTCGTTATTGTTATTGTTATTATTTTTATTATTATCATAATTATAATTTTTCATTTATCATCCGAAAAAGTGTATTAACTACATTTTGAAATCATCGCAGTAATTTTAATTTAAAATTTAATTTAAATCACCGCTGTGGTATTTAGGTATCGCTTCGCGCGTTATAGAACGCGAAAGGCCGACGCGCATTCGTTTACGACGGTAAAAAAAAAAAACAGAAAAATGGACGGAATCGCGTGCACGCGGTGGCAATGACCTTTTTGGTGCCGCCGCCGCTTAGGTTTTTTCGCGGGGTACACGCTCACGCGGGGTCGGTCGAAGACGAGCACTTTGCGGCCGAGACTTTTCGAAAACACGACGACCCCCTCGTCGCCACGGAGAAAAAACGTCGCTCTTTCCGTCTCGCCGTCGCGAAAACGGCTCGTGACCGCGTCGTCACACGTGTCCGCGTAACAAGAGTTTTGTTTTCCGCTGATATCGGGCACGGTTAAGCGACCGTTTCTAGTTATTTTTTTTCCGAACGTCATTTCGGCACAAATACAACAAATCCGGCACGTTGTATAGTATTTAATTCAAAAAATTGTTTATGAAATTTGGAACGAAAACAGTTATAAATATATACCTAGTACATGATATTTTGTTTCAGACAACATTTCAAGTAGTACTTATAGGCCACGGTCGAACTACTACGAAAACGGTATCACGTCAACCGTAAGTTATATTATATCGTCGTGTTTTCGTGTTTTTGACGAATCATTCAGACGATTTGTTTTGTTTTGTTTTTTTTTTTTTGATTTTACCAAAAGGTAAATGGCGGAAAATTTGGGGATGATATGAGTTTATTTATACTTGAATCAGATGAATCTACCCACATCTATGGTCGGCGTTTCGGATACTGTTTTTCCAACATGGTCACTGTGGTTGCAACTTTAAAGAAAAACTGTACTAGCAGTCACCATCTCAATGTGTGTGTGTGTGTGTGTCTGTGTCTGTGTGTGTGTGTGTGTGTGTGTGTGTGTGTGTGTGTGTGTGTGTGTGTGTGTGTGTGTTTGTGTGTGTGTGTGTGTGTGTGCGGGCGCGCGCGCGCGTGTGTGTACTTCCGATGTTTTTAATCGTTATTTTTAAACATCATCATAGTACCATTTTAATATAGATTAAAACTTATATGTGATGACCCTAATAAAAATAATTCTAAGAATAAAGCGTATAATTACAATTTAGAAATAACTCTAAGCATTATTGTCCGAACAAATCATTACGAGTCCTTACTCTTTAAATTAATTAGGTTTTTGGTATTTCAGATATTCAATAATCACAATTTTTATGATCAACATTTTTATATACGAGAAAGTATGGTGTGATGCACTAAAGCTATACAGAATGGGTCCATTGAAAAATAGAAAAATAAACTAATTCAGTATACATATATATATATATATATATATATATATATATATATATAATGGTTTCATAATTATGAGGTTGGAAAAAGTGGGTATTGAAAATTTAAAGTATAAATAAAGACCTTAAACCAGATTATTGGTCATTCTGACGCTTCCATTGTTTCAGTGTCGATATACCGAACAATGTTCAGTATTATTTAAGTCAAAAGAAAACTACACAATGAAAAACCATTTATTGAAAATCGTATCAAAATCATCACAAAAAAAAAAAAAAAAGCCATTCTTGCAACACACTATAGGTATCCTTCGGTCATCGGACAAGGTAATAGTGATAAGTTTATTACATTTAAAAAATATTAAAAACCATTTATTTAGTCAAACGGTTTTGACCAAAGTTTCAAAGTTACCAAAGTAACTCTTTTTCTTTTTTTTTTAGTTAAGGCGTTAAAATACAGTGTTAATATATTATTAAACCGTTTTTAGTTGAATTGTCTGTAGGTTTTTTTTTTATTATTATTAGAACTAATCAAATATTATCTTTTACACAAGGCAACATATTTTTTTACACAATGATTCAAAACTTGTTGTTCTAACTGTATCCTAAGGTCAATAACGATAGCACGGTTAAATAATTTTTTTGTACACATTTAAAACTGAAAACGTATGTAAAAACAGTCGATTCAGTTAAAATCGTAAAATAATTTACTTGAACATGTACAAAACAAAAAAAAATCCCGAGTTACGATTTTTGAAAAGTTCTTATTTCGGTAAGTGAACTATATATGTGTAAGATCATATGACATTTTTTCCTCACGCTTGGGAAAACTACTGAGCAGAGAGAAAAACGAACCCTTGAAGTACCTTCTACGTGCGATCCCCGACCTAGGGAGTAGCTGGACGAAACTTTTGGACAAATATAAGTGTACCAAAAAGCATCTCCGGGAAAAAAAAGAAATAAACATTATTGTAAAACCAATAGATCCTTCGGTTCACTCAGAATCTATAACGAAAAGTAAAGTACCGTCGTCACGCTTTGAGCGTGCAACAATAATGAGATATTTTGTTCGAAAGGAAACTCGATAAAGAAAATTATACAATAATAATAATAATAATAATAATAATAATAATAATAATAATAATAATGAAGATGATGATGGCTGATGTATACCTAACTAATGTGGTGAAATTCAAACCCGCGTCAATTTAAAACGTGTTACGTCGACTCGTCACGTCTTCGCGTATAATTCGTAAACACACACACACACACAATCGCTAGAGCGATAATAATAGTAATTTTCCGGATGTATAAGTACACATATTGTTATACGCCACGTGTATGCATAATATATTGTTTTAAGTACAGAAACAGTGGTAAATATATATATTTACATATACATACATACGTGTACAAGTGTGTGTGTGTGTGTTTGTAATAAAGTTGAATTTCCGTACGTAATTACACGAGAGAGCGCGGTCAGGTATTTCCAATTTCGACATTCCACAATATGTATACATTATTGTACGTATAGACGGGTGTGCGCATACACATCTGGCACTTTTGCTGTAATTTCGTGGCGGACATCGCGCACTCGTTCGATACGCGCGTATAATAATCGTATATTATAACGTGTGCGTTCACGTCTTTTTTTTTTTTATTTATTTTTTTTTTGTTTATTTATTTATATTGCATGTACACACACACACACACACACACACACACACACACACACACACACACACACACACACACATATATATATAAAATACATTTATATATACACACACTTTTTTTCACATAAACATACACACGAATACGTTTTATTATTATTATTATTATAGTTTACATGTTTTGGGAAGGTCCGAAAATAATCAAATAAATGAATGGAAAAATACCGAGAGGGAAAAAAGCCGTGACTGCAGCACTTAACTATCCAAATAAACTCTCGAACGTGTTTTTATATACGTTTCCCCTCTTGGACGACTGCCGCAGCTGCCGGGACCCCGCGCTCGCGTCTGTGTGTGTGTATAGTACTTTTTAAATTCTAATACAGCAGTGTCAAGAATCTCTTGGTCTTTACACAGGGACGTGTATTTGTGTGTGTGTGTGTGTGTGTGTGTGTGTGTGTGTGTGTGTGTGTGTGTGTGTGTGTGTGAGTGTGTGTCTGTTTTCGTACTCCAATTCTTTCGCGCGCATACACACACACACACACACACACACATGCTAGTCCATAAACGCGTACAGTATACACTCGAAAAGAAATAAAGAAAAAAAATTGGATTTCTTCTCTGTGTGAAAACGTAAAACGGTTGTTCCGTAGGGAGAAAAAAATTATAAAATAAAAATATGACGGGAAACAGAGTGCGTGTAAGACCACGGAACACCTGCCTACGGGTATTAAGTACAAGGGTTGTAAATTTGAAATATTTCATGTGAAATATCTCATAATTGAAAATTTCCCGCTTTATGAAATATTTCAATGAAATATATATATATATATATATATATTTTTTTTTTTTACGTTTGAAATAGTGACTGTTAAATGTCATTTAATCAGTTGATATTGTATAATATCGTTTTGGCACAATGTTTGGGTTTCCTATCTAACGTGGTATCGTCCGTCAGATGCCTATAAATATGTAATTTTATGATAATATTCATCTAATAAGTAATAGTTCTAATCATCTGTTATATATTGACATTTTACTTTTCTTCGAATAATATATTTATATAATATGAATTCAGTCGTTTTAATTTTAATTTCCATACTTTCAATAGTGTAGTTATGAAAAATTTATATTTAGCTAATGGATAATTATTATGATTTTATATGTAACACTGATTTGTTTAACTATGCAAAGGAGCTTATTTTTATTTTATTATATTGTTATCTTTAAATAATATATTTATATTATATGAATTCAGACATTTTTATTTAAAGCATTTTAACATTTCCAGATGCTGGTATAATATTGAGTTTTTCACAATATTCACAATAAATTCTATAAATATGTGTTTAACTTTTAAGCTCACTAAGTATGTGAAACGCTGCCCGATTTACGAATGAAGTGATCGGTCATTATTTTGTTTTTGTATTAATAATGTGTTTTGTTTTCTTTAATTAAAAAGGTTTTAATTATAATTATAAAAGGCGTTTGTATTTAATCATTTTTCTATTTTACGTACTTGTGAAAAGTATATGAGAAAGTAGGTACATTTAACACAAGGGTTTTTTTAAAACATATTGTATTTCAAACCTCGAACCAGCGCTCGTTTGACGGTTAGAGTGTACAACAACCGACTAACACCTAGTTTTTGTGTTGTTATACGTCAAGCCTTTGCGTGGCGTATACGACATAATTAAAATGGTTTATTTTATTACCTTGACATTTATTTATTAATTTTTTTTTTTTGGGGGGGGGAGGGTGTTTGTAAATACCTAACCTGATGTATGGATAGTAGTATCTAAAAGGTTGGGAACCACTGCTTTACGCGTTTTCAAAGATCCACCCACGGACCGGTCGTACGATCAATCAACAGGGCGTCGTCGCAAAGCCGTGGGGGTATTTCATTTGAATCTGAGTCGGTCTCGAACGCGCGCGTACACCGCTTTCCGGAAACCCGCGTCTGTACAGGCCGCGAAGAATCGGCGTGCGAAAACAGTACCTTTCATGGAACTACGCTCGCTCCAGAACAGTGGTTTTTGTTTTCGCGCCCAAACGACTTTTCACGACGTATCGTACACGTGTTTTTCGTCGTGTTTACGAGCGTATAAAAAAAAACGTTACGCGTTCGTTTTTCACTCTCCAAAAAAACAATGTTTGGAAATAAAAAACAAAATTCAAGTTTTCGTATAACGAGAGAACGCCCGGAACGCGTATTTTTTCCATGTTTTTTTTTATTTTTACAGAACGAGATTTGAAAATAAAAATTGACTTGTGCGCGAAAAACAAACTTTATAGAGTCTCGTCCGTGATTTCGCGGCGTCGTCGTCGTTCGAGTGCGCCCGGTAATGATTATTCAGTCATCGTTACTTTGATTCACGCACCGCCGTAAGATGGTAAACCGTGTAATAAACGAGACGCCGCACTTTTCACACACTCTTCGTAGACGTAGTCCGTGTACGGTACGTTACGCGGGATTCGTTCGAGAAACAGACGTTAAATCGTAATTGGGTTTTTAAATTTTTAATATTCGAATGTAAAATGCGCGGCGCTTTTCTCGGGCGCGTACACGCCTAATCGCTTAAGTGCAGCGTCTTACTCTTTTTTTTTCGGAATTCGTTCTTCTCTCGGATTCACAAACACACACACACACACACACACACACACACACACAGGTGCATAATAAATACGTATACGTGTATTTTATGTATAATACAAAAGTTTCTTTTTAATAAAAAAATCATTTCCTCTCGCCCGTTACCCGTGAATCCCCCTGTTCGACCAACCTAACCTCTAAACTCGCTTTCGTTTCGATATAATAATATTATTATTATTATTATTACGTTATTATATTTTTATACTTAACTCATGTCGATTCCACCCCCCTGCACTCCCTTACCATTCACGTCATTTTTTCAATCTTTCGCACGGCTCTCGGGAACTCGTTCTTGGGCTCACACAATCATAATAATAATAATAATAATAATAATAATAATGATGTTATGAGTACCGACGCGTGCCGGCAGTTTTCACCGTCCGCAGTCCCGTAATCATATTTTAATGTGAACTCGGTGTTCGGTACACCGTATTTTACCGTAGAAAACTGAATTCGATTTTTTTTCTTTTTCTCTAAAACGCGATATTTTTATTTAATATCTCGTCTAAAGGCCTCGGGATCGTAAAACACGACGTGACCGTTCGGGTGGAGGATTTCCAGTCGTTTAACCGTGCCACTTAAAAAGCTCAAAACGCGAACGTGCTCGTGGCCCGGATAAACAAGAAATACTCACTAAAAAAAAAAAAACCTAATGTGACTATGGTCGTTTTTCATGTGTAAATAATAATGAAAAAAAAAAATACTTCAATAATATCGGTAATTCGATTGAAGTTTCTATAATAATATATTAATTCAATATTAATAAAATATACAAAATTCAATAATCCGTACGTAATTTTTTACTTTGGAAACGTCTCAGACGTCTATCGATCGCATCGTTGCATTTTGAGACGGTTCTTCTTTGTTGATCCGCCCAAGTCCAGTGTTTATTCCCGATGGGTTCGTACGGCGGTCGCGTGGGGCGAGAACGTCTCACCACAAACGCGAGAAACACCGTGGACAAAACCGATTCGCGTGTATTACAAGGGTGGATCCAAGAGGTGAAGGGTCATGAAGTCACCCCAAAAATGCCGAGAAAAAGTTTTTTCTTAAGATTCGGTCGCTGCTTTTAGAGCAATCTAGTTAATTATTAATTATACTTGTGCTTTACTGATATATAATAGTTGACGTGTATTGTGTTCCTATTAGTAAAACTAATTGAAATTGTTGTCGCGCTTGGTCCTTAATGTGAAAAAACCAATATTTCGATTAAAATATCCCAAATCAACCGCTGATCGAGTGAACTTTTTTGTGTATGTTAATTTTTTGTTTGTTAAAGTCGTCATCCTATATGAATTCAAGTACAGTAGAAGCCGCTTATTAGAAACACTTAGGGACCAACGTGAAATGTGTCAATTAACCGACTGTTTCTAATAAGCGATTGGTTTGATTTGTACTATGAAAAAAAAAAAAAAAAAAAATGAAAAATACGCGAAAAATATATGTATTTATATACTATGTATATATATATATATATATATATATATATATATATATATATATATATGTATATATATATATAGATATATATTTATCTATTTATGTATATTGTATAATTTAAAAAATATGTTCAAATGTATAGGTATATTTTACTATATTATTTAAAATATTTATCTATCTTAGTTTGTTTTTTTGTATCGAGTAACTCCATATTTTCATACGAGTAATGTTGTTCAAAACCTATTTTATCCACACGATGCTGGACGGCTCTTCCGAGGACATTTAGAGTTTCTGAAATTGCTTCTAAAATGTGCCTAAATTTGTTTCAAATAACCGATGTGATGTTTCAATAATCCGATTTATTTTCAATGTTCTAATATACGGCCGGCCCGTCCCGTGACATTTCGTTTCAATAACGCGATTGTGTCAATCATCCGTGTTTCTAATAAGCGGCTTCTACTGTATTTAAAATAAAAGTACTATTATTTTTTTTTACTTTATTGGGATTTAATCACTCTACTCGCAGTGTCCATAAGTCACGATTCCCATACGTTCGACTTTACGCCTCCCCCTTCACCGTCGAAAATTGCTGGGTTCGCCCCCGGCGTGTAGGCGCGTCGTAGCCGAATACCGTCGTCGTAAGCGTCTCGAAAATCACGTGAGACCGGTCGCGAAAAACGTAATATATATCGTATGCTCCTCGGCCGTCACGGAATTGAAAGTTTTTCGCTCGTGCAAACCATCCGCGTTAGGACGCGCGGATTAAAATCGCCCGCATACCTCTCGATAATATGCGAGTCGTGTGTGTCCCCGGCTCCAGCGATCGCGCTGTATTCAAAAACCTCGCGAGTTATTCCGAAAATCGCGCGCACGTGTCAAACACGTGCGATAAATCGACGGAAACTATGATCATCGCGGTTCCGTCCACGCTATTTTCGGAACGGCGTGTACACTAGGGATATAATACATATTCGACTAATCGATAAGTATTTGATGCTATTTATTTAACTATTTATATTTTGACTAAGTCTGCGCATTATTTCAAACCAAAAAAATAATTATTAATTTAAAAATAATTTAATTATGATAAACGATAGTGTTTTACATAATTTTGTATTTTTTGTATTTTGATTGCCCTGTCAATATATTGTAGTCAATATATTATAATAGTCAATATACTCGAGTTGTCAATTCGCTGGCAACGAATCCACTTCACGTAGGCCTTTATGCACCACAAGCCATATTATATTATTATTAAACGCTTTATAATATATAAAACACGAAAACGTAAACGAATAATTTGCGTTACGTATTGTATTTAACATTCGTATTCCTACTAACACAAACGCTAAGTATCTTGGTTTAATTATTGACAAGTGACTAATCTGGTCTCACCGTATTAACTGTAAAAAGTTAGCTGTAAATCAACGCTGCAGAATACTAAACACACTCATTAATAAACAAGCAAAAACCACCTTACACAGTAAAATAAGGATATTGAAATCCCTTATAAAACCTACATAGACATCTGGAATAGAACTCTGGGGTGCCTCCAAAATTTCAAAAACATAAACAAAATCCAAACTATACAATCCAAAATCCTTCGTCGATTACTCGATGCTCCTCCCGACATATCCAACGAATCTATTCATAAAGACCTTAATATACCCACAGTAAAACAATCCGCTATAGTTCGTTACAAAATCTTCCACGACCGCCTCCAAAACCATCCAAACTCGTTAATTAACGAACTAACCTGGCTCACACATCCCTATAACCCGACCCATCGTATAAAAAGGTAATAGTGTAGAGATCTAATTAAATAATAACAATAACAAAATAATTAAAACCAAAAAAAAAAAAAAAAGAAAAATAAAGTAAGTACACAGTTGAATATTAATCTAAAATTAAAAAATGTAATGTCAGTAGTAGTGCCTCCAATGGGGGGCTTCTTCTTATGTGATGCAAGTTATAAATATATATAAAAAAAAAAAAAAACGTATTGTATTAAAGTGTCGAATACTGAATAATATTCGATTTTTTTACGATAGAACTATTCCAATATTCGAATAATTCCCATTTTAGTGCATACGTGGTGAAATAATATCATGTCGTCGCCGCCGTGAGTGTCGACGATCATTGCCACACGCTTGTTTCTACTACCGGTCGGCCAGTCGATCTTAAACCCCGCTATTGTTCAGTTACGACTGCGGCCGATCGTTAGGATATATTTTAATTCCATTTGTTTATTTATGATCATTTTTGTTTTTTTTTTTTTTTCAATGTGGAACATTACGACGTCCAGATCAATATCGTGGTATGACGTACTTGTTGGTCACACTCAAAGTCGGACGTTGATCAATAAGTTGAAATCGATTTGAAAAGTTAAGCTTATTTGAAATTTGTCACTTAACAATAACTATACGATTTTATGTTAATTCGGTTTTTGACTTGATTCGCATTTGCGTTCACTTGATTTTCTCGACGATCGAGTTATTTTCGAATTCCCACTGTCAATAACCATATTAATATGTTATTATATCATACTTTGACTTAAACACATATAGGATGGAAAATATTAATTTGAGTTAATCGAAATGTATTTTTTTTTCAATTTTATTAAGTAATTTGCAATCTGTACAATTTAGCACAATAGGTATGCGAGCAATAAATAAATAAACAGATGAGAAACGTGATTAAAGAAGCCACTCATTAATAACACTTTAGAAAATGTATTTAATTAATTTTTTATTTGACCGACTCATTAAAAATATGTATTAACTCAAAAGAAATCAATTGTTTCGACCGAGTTTTATTACCTTGCCCATTTTCGTATTATAATATTATATTAACAAGTCACAATGAATTATAGAATATAATGAGTTAATTATAAATATAACTAACATTCAATCAACTGGCTATAATGCGTAAATTTGAGCGTGTTTAATTATTAACTGAAAACATTTCTGGTTCATTACTTTATTAGAAAAAACAGAATAAAGAACGCTTTCGAATAACGGTACGTTAGTAAAAGAAAGTTTATCCGTCTCTTGAAGTTTTCGATTAACATTCACTAAAAAATCCATCCGCCTTTATTGCAACTCAAATGATTTAATCAATACCGGGTTTCAAATAATTTTTCGTCATTCGATTTGCATAATATTACTTTAAAAAAAAGTCAAATGATTTACACATGCGTGATGATTGCAAACATACACAATATTATTATTATATTCTTAACAGGTAGTGTCTATACTTGAAAATTTACTTTTTCATGTTAATTTTTAAACACGAATGTAAAACGTATTTTTCTCAATCACATTGCGATACACTCAACGGAACTGTTCTCGGTCAAAATATACGAAAACTATCATTATGTAAAATAGTACTGAAATGAGCGTACATTTTCGAATGCAGAAAACATATTTCGGCAAATTTCGTGAATTCGCATGTACGTTTCGTACGTTTTTCGTGGCAGACATTTCAGAACCACTATTATCGTCCATAAAGGATAATCTAATAATATTGTCATTATATAAAATATAATAATATAACACAGCAGCTTATACCTTCCGCACTTAATTTTCACGTTCACGTATTTATCAATACATCTTATTATTATTATCATTATTATTATTATTATTATTATTATTATTATTATTGTTATTATTATTATAACCGTTTCTCCGAACTCAACTTGCAGCATCTTTGTGTACGATTCGTTTAAAATAAATACGTAAATGCATTACTAACCGTAATATTTTTATTATTTTAATAGCATCAGAAAATTACGTTGAACATATTTATATTTGTTCAAAAGTAAAATTATCTCATTCCATAATATTATGGAGTAGTGCATTTTCGAAAGAGAGAGAAATAGGAATAGTATTATTATTATTATTATTATGTTATTTCTCTGTATTTGCCTGTGTGCCTGTATGTCTCTCTCTCTAATTTACTTTCTATCCGCTCTTTTTCTATCTCTCTCACATTCTCACTTGGCATAATTTATACATTTAAAACATTATTATTCTTCACACGTCGGTCAGGTCACTGTTTGTTTTAGATGGTTCGCAGAAGCAAGTATGGAAGTGAGTATATTATCAACGCTTGAAAAATAAATGATCATACAGCAAAAATGACTTGGAATAAAAAAAAAAAATACAAAAAAATATAAAACCGGATATTTTTTTCATCTTTAGAGTTCATTTTCTATCGATTCAAAAATATCGTTTTCCAATAATATCATAAACGTTATTTTTTTCAAATTACTTTCACGGAATACCGGTATGAAAAAAAAAAAACTAATCATAAAACAAACTCGACGAACATTTGCTATGTGTTCGACGGTGTTTAATTTGAATCTTCTCTATACAGATTGAACACAACGAATTATAGAGTGTATCGTTCACAGAATTCGTTCTCCGAAATCATTTGAAGTGCAATTTGTTCGCTTCGCTGTTCGATCGAGCAAAAAATTATTATTTAGAAAATATGAATAACCAGAAAAAGCGAAGACGCGATAAACGATATTACCAAGGGTTTTCCAAACAATAGAAAACAAATGGGAAATTTAAAAACTGCTTATATTCTAGACGAGGGTTGGGGGGGAATGAAATTCGGCACGATTATCGCACTATCTTTGCGAACGTGGATATTTTTTTATTCGTAACAGAGTTTATTAATGAAATGTTTATTCGAGCGTGATACACGGACGATGGGGGGGAAAACAATTTTATAAAGTAATCTCGTTTGAAAATTCCGAGAATCGATCGGTTATTACTCACTGGTAACGATGCTCTCTGGTAATATTAATTATTAGTAATAACGCGTAACGTTGTCGGGGGCGACCTTATTACAATACTAAGTGATCCTTAGAAGGTTTTCAGGTCCTTACGGATAACGTTTCCGTAACGGAGGGGTGTCGAGCACTGTCGCGAGAAGTTTTTTTTTTTTTGTGTCAATAATAAGAACAGTTTAGATCGTTTGTCTGAGATGAAATCACGCATTATCCGTTATATTATTATATTATACGTCACGAAATATTGGTAAAGACGACTGTCAATAGCTGCCCATACACGGAAGGTTTTCCCGTCAGTTTTGTCCCTTGGCCGATCAAATCCGTGGTGTTGGTATTTACATATATGGGATAAAAATATCACGGACCAGAGTTCCAACGTTATTGCTAAAGATATTTTTGGCAGATAAATATTACATTTGACTTGCACGTGTATGGACGGTCACAGTCCACAGACCACAGTTTTAGTTGTAAACAGTAAATACACGTACTATGTACTGTTCTGTAGGAATGGCAAAAAATATTTCTAACATGTCGAAAGATCAAGTGACGGATCATAACCGCAGGAAAGTTGGCAGTTTTGAACATAAACCTACATATCTGGTCGTTACATATCTAAGAGACGGGATAATTCGGCAGATCAGGAATGACAGTGTATGGATGGAAAAAGTTTTGAACTGTGACAGTCCAAATCTGCCGACCATATCGGTGGTATAGGAATGCCATCCCAAATCCGACAGTTAAACCGTTCGTGTATGGCCTGCAAATATGATAATAACTTGCAGTCGTCAGTTATGTGTCGGACTCCATTTCGGTGCGATTCTTTCGGTGTCAACTGACGAACTTTCTGTGCGTTATTTAGGTGGTAGCTAATAATATGTTGATTTTAACAAAGTGAAAATTGTCGAGTATGTATAATATTGTGTTTTATGCGAGTCAGTATTGTATAGGGTGTATCATAGATTAATTTCATAATAATATCATATAGAATGTAACGAATGGTACGAATCAATCGGATAACGAATTAAAATCACCCGGTTTCGATGTAGGTATGATGTGGACTTAAATTTGTCTACACGCACTGATGCGATCGAAACGAAAAATCATTTCCTTCTGACCCCCGCGATCGATCGTGAGAAATCGGAATAATAAGCTCCGAAAACAAATCGGTATTTTCGCGTTACATTTCTACGTCGTCCGATTTCACTCTCGTTGACGTTTTATTACGATTTTTTGTTCGTCGTTTACGCACACAAAGTTTCGTGATTTCCGTTCGCAGGATTTATGAGTTTCGAAATGTGAAATAATGCAAGGTGTGTTTCACGATATCATGGCATGATGAAAAAAAAAAAATTATTTGCTAGTTAGACTATATTACATTGTTCGGTACGAAGAGAAGAGTTTTCCAGGAAACTTATACGTGAGTACATCGATAAGATATTCCACGCCGGTCTCGAGTGAATATATAATATACAAGTGCTGGTGGAAGAATTATTATTTTTTGATTATCCGACTCAGACACGTCATCGCGTTTCGACGTGACGGGTTCGTTTGTTTTTTCACTGTGATCGGTCAAATTTCGCATTTCGAATACGACTCTAACGCGGTCGGCGTCGTACACAATTTTCGTACCCACGGCGTACGTCGTTTCCGCGCACTAGTGTTGGGCAAAATTTTATCTAGATAAATATTCGAATAAAAAACTACATATTCGAATGATTTGTTTTACTATTATTCGAATACATTTATATTCGAATAATTTTCAACTATGATTATTCGAATAAAACATTATTCGAACAATTTTCAATTATGATTATTCGAATAAAAATGATTCAACTAAATTTCAAAGACAGTTTTGACTAAACATAGTTGATTATCAAATCATTTTTTCAGATGTAGAAATTGTCGTATATAATATATCATAAAATAAACGAAAATTAATGGAATTTCTATGTTTGAAATTTAGTCGAAAGATTTTTCATTCGAATAATCAAAATTGAAAATTATTCAAATACATTTTTATTCGAATAATTTAATATATATATATATATTCGATAAATTTTTTATTTGAATAAAATGTTACCTAAATAATCATCATTCGAATAACGCCCAACTCTGCACGGCGTACGTCGTTCCCGCGCACAGTGTGCGGCCGTGACGAACGATGACCGCACTGACGACGGCAATAAAACAGAAAAATCCGCATCCGTTTCGACTGTCGTGAACATGACTTTCTGATCGTTCGTTCGATCGACGGAAACGTTCGAATAAATCGTCCGAATCGACCGGAACAGCGTGAACGTCAAAATCTGTCTTCAAAATAGCGTATAGGCTTCGAAAAAGTCCCGCGACCAAGAAAACGTTGGAAAAATGTTCAAATTTTAAAAATAAACTGAATTTTACGATTCAGTATTTGATAATGTTACAAAAAATCATAGTACACTACACTGCCCGTTTTTCTTTTATCTGTACGCATTTCGTATTTCAGGTCGTTGGTTTGTCGTGATGGCTCACTATGCGACAACCCGTATCTCCCTGCACGACCGTGTGATTAAGTTGTGCGTTTCAAAAGCCAATAATTAACGTCGTCGTCGTCACGGCTTTGGAAAAAAAAACAAAAAACAAAAAAAATCAAAAAATTGAAAACAAACAAAAATGAATTCGACCAGAGCTCGAAAACGTTTTCGACGACCGGCCGGAGCGCGATTTCTCGACAAGAGAGGTCAACAGGAGCTCAGGAGAAAATATGTCCGCGACCAGTGGCGTACCCGTTTAAATGTAATCAATACATCGTGACGCTCAATCCAACGAGTCCGGAATCTCACACAGTGTTTTCAATTTTTCTTTTTTTTTTTTCTAATTATTACTATCAACTAAAATAACTGATTTCAATTTATGAGCTCTTTTAGCTGAAGCAGAAAGAAAAGCAGCAATACTTGATACAATTCCCATCACATTTTTAATTGAGGAAACATTACAGGCCTTGGATAAGCAAAGGATGAAAGGGTGTTTAAAACAATGAGTATAGAATGATAGTGGTTGCTCATTTAAAATCAGACTTTGGACACCATTATGTTTACCAGACGTGTTGGCTCCTCCATCATATCCTAGTCCCCTAAGCTGAGACCAACTTCTTTAAGTTTTAGTAAAATTGCATCTTTTATTGCTAAACCAGTGGTTGAAGTAATTTTTACAAATCCTACAAAATCTTCTCTGATTAAAAATATTATCCGATACTCTATATTATGTAACGTACACTATAATATACCGACAATACCGTTTTCATAAATATCACGATGTGTATTAATTGTGTACTTTACATTTTATTATATAAGATTTATTCAAAAAACACGGTCAATTGGGGGAGGGAGTCTGAAGCCCTCTTAGCCCCCATCCCCCTGGGTACGCCACTGTCCGCGGCGACGACTTTCAGATTTGTTCTAAACACGTCGTTCTCTACGAGGAGAGCGAGCGACGGTGAAAATCAATAAGAACCCGTCGGCGATGAACCCGTCCGATGACCCCCCGCACTCGGGTGAAGCCCGAAGTCGAACGTGCACCGCACACGGCGGCGTATTCGCGCCACCGCGCCGGCGGTGTAGTCCGCCGTGAAAATTACTGGAACGCGCGTTCTCGAGCGTACGCGACCAATGCGCCCCGGTGTTGTATACACGTGACGCGCACTATATTATACACAATATATAAATACATATACGCACACTGTAATAATATCGTTACAGTACGGTGGACGCCCGAAAACGATAAATCCGATCCGCGAGCGAAAATGGAATTGTCTTGTTTTCGTTCTCTGGCCGCCGCCGCCGCCGCCGCCACAAAACGACGGGGACGGAAGAGAGAAAAAAAGAAAAAGAAAGAAATAAAAAAAAAAAGGTCTCGCGGAAAAATAAATAACACGATAGACCCGGAAAAAAGGGCCGGGTCTGCCTTTTCCATTAAACCGTCATAAACGCGTATATATTTATGTGTGCGTGTGTGCGTGTGAGCGCGAGTGTGTTTACGTCCACGCGACGACGGCGGAGCGATCCGTGAAAAGCGTGATCCGAATCGCATCGTTCGTCGGCGACGAGATCACACGTGAACGATTTTCGATTTCTTCGTAATCTTATTTTTATTTATTTGTTTTTTTTTTTATTATTCTCTGTCCGTCACCGATTCCGGGTGGCGTCCGCTTTAGAAACGTAATGTATAACCGACGACTTTGCCGCGGCACGCGGAAGTTCCGTCCCACCGTCCGGGTGTTTTCCGTCCCGGTGTGGCCGGGATTATTTACCGCGTGACATTTTACCCCCCTCCGGTAAATTTTCACTAGTGAAATTGTACCTCCCGGTAAGTATTCCCTAGTGAAATTTTACCGGGGTTTATAAATACACTTGGGTAAAATTCTACTAGTGAATTTTTACCCCCGGTAAAAAATCACTAGTGGATATTTACTGGGGGTAAAAAATCACTAGTGGATATTTACCGGGGGTAAAATTTCACTAGTGAATATTTACCGGGAGGTAAAATTTTACTAGATTACATTAAGTTTTTCATCATGATCCTCGAGGAAGCCCAGGTCCCGGAGAAAATACTCAAGTACCCCCCCCCCCTTCTAGTTGGGCTTGTTAATATACTTGAAACTTACTTGATGAGTTATCAACGAACTAGTTGTGTATTTCAATATATATATATATATAATATATCCTATACCATAAAATAAATAAATAAATAACCATAGTGAATTTTTACCCCCGGTAAAATATATCTAAGGAAATTATCCCCCCCCCCAATAAATTGTCTCTAGTGCAATTTTACCTCCCGGTAAATATTCGCTAGTGAAATTTTACCTCCCGGTAAATATTTACTAGTGAAATTTTACCTCCCGGTAAATAATCACTAGTGAAATTTTACCGGGGTTTATAAATACATTGGGGTAAAATTCCACTAGTGAATATTTACCGGGGGGGTAAAATTTCACGGGGGTAAATAATCCCGGTTACACCGGGTCCGCTGCACGGGCGTCGTCGGTCAACGGTAAAATTTTTCGCGTGGAAAAATAAAACATTTTTCGAACGTAAACCGAAATTAAGGTTCACTCAATGTCGTTTCCGCGGGTAAAAACGTGCCGTTGCGGTAAGTGACGACAATCTCTTCGACGTTCTTCGAATAACGTTCAAATATTCGATTCGGCGGTCAATTATTGAAATACAAATGAAAAATAAGACTTAAAACACGCACTGTCATGATTATTATTCCGTAAATCAGAACTTCGCGATCGTGTTTTGTGTTATAGGTAGTGATTTCTACGTTAATCAACGTAGAAATCACTTGGGTTTTTATGTTTTGTTTTTTCGACATCTCATACGATTTCGTGGTAGGCTATAATAAATCCGTTCTTAATCGTCGTAGAAAAAAAACGTTTGGTGTAAACATTTTTTTCGTGGATCGGAGAGTACTGGGAGTATGTTTTTCCGGGAAAACTAGATTTTTCAAACATTTTTTTTTTTCGTTCTTGCATTGCAGTATATGTCACCAGCACAGGGTTGAACAAGAGCGCCCCCAGGGGGGCAAATGGGCCATTTCCCCAACTGGGAATTTTTTTAAACTATTGTTGATTTAATGCCACGCGTATGAATTACCTGTTATAATATAATTTTATTGAGATTCATTTATGAAGTTTAGTAAAAATCATTATATTTTTAGATAATCTAAAAAAAATAATCTTCAGTGTACTTATTAATTTACAATGTTTACTGCATGTCGCTTAAAATTTTAATGACCGTCTCCCGAGTCCCGAGTTCTATGGTATTTGATTTTGTTTTCATCAATTTTTAGACACACGTCATTTTTGACATCATATTGTGTTTTTTTTTTATGTAGGTTATGCTATTTTACAATAAAAATACTAGAAATATATTAAAATTTAAAATAAAATGTTTGATTTGTTTTTTAGAATTTTGATCATGCCCCGGGTGAGATTTTATCCCGTGGGCGTGCTTGGGGTTGAATCCGTTATTCTAGAGCAGCGGTTCCCAAACTGTGCACCGCGGTGCCCTAGGGGCACCGCGAACACTTTCTAAGGGCACCGTGGTCTAGGGTTCATAACAAATAGTTTAAAATGTATAAATTTTTTTCGTTATTGTTTTCGTAAAAACTTTATAGCAAACAATGTAATATTTTCTATTGTATATTCGGACATTCTAATTTTAACCTTATAAGTAGAGCCCGGATTAATATGCACTAAAAAGTATCAAAATATGCCATATAATATGCAATAAAAATCATTAAAATATGCAAAAAATATGCAATAAAAAAAATTATATTAAAAAATTAAAAATTATGTTAAGCACGGAAAAAATACAAATATTTAAATATAAACACCTACAAATAAATAAAAAATTATTTCTATTTAAAAATAAAACAAAATATACAACTCAAAATGTGTGTTTTTATTCTTTATTGTTAAAATTAATTATTAAATGATATTCAAGTTTTTCTTCGGTAAAACTGTGCCACCTATCTGTTAATAAATGCTTGTATATTGAAAATGTTCGTTCAACATCTACCGAAGTTATTGGAGCAAATTTAAAAGAGCTTAAAATCATTGGATCTTTATAGTCTTGATCTAGTTGAACCACTTCCGCTTCCCCCAATAATACTTTATTAATGTTACGTAATACTGTTAGGCCTTTGTTTTTGGGAAAAATATCATTTAATTTTGTTTTTAATGTTGCCCCTTTTGGTCCAGGAATAATGTTTATTTTTTCTTCTAATTCACTTATCAAACAAAAACTCTCAGATAAAGCATATTTTGAGTTTCAAGTTTTTTAATTATTTCAACTAAAAATGACAAATGAGTTGATATAAATGTTAATTCATTCACAGTCGATCTATCTTTAATAATATCGAGTACTTTTTTAACGCATCTAATGTATCCTACCGACTAAAATTGTTTTTGTGACAGCGCATTCATTGAAATATGCAACGAATATGCATTTATAGCAAAATATGCATTTACGGTCAAATATGCAAAAATATGCAAAATAAAAATTTAGCAATGGATTCCAATTAGCATGATTCGTAAAGATTATTGACAAAAATTTAAAAAAGTGAAAAGGAAAAAAATATGCAAAAACATACAAATCCGGGCTCTACTTATAAGTGAATTCGTAAATGTTATTTCAGATAAAATCATACCTATGTGAATATTTATCATTTTGAATATTTTTATGTAATAACTATAATCATAATTAAAATTATTTTTATTTGTTTAACTTTTTTTTAAGTTTTAAATGCATTCATTTATACATAAATTAGCTGTGTACCTTAGAATGCTTAGACTGTATTAGGTTTAATAAAATTATTTATCAATAAATACTTTTTTATTCTGTCTTTCATGTTATATACAACAGGGCACCGCGGAAAAAAAAGTTTGGGAACCGCTGTTCTAGAGAACACCAAGGCACGCATAGAACGTCAAAAATGAACATGAAAGTATAACATTTATATCACGCCTATAGCTATTATAAAGAATACCAAACTTCAAGTAAGCAATGTTAACAATTGTTATACAATTATTTCTTAGTATTATTACACTATGGTAAATGCATATTATAATATTAATAGAAATGGTGATTATGGATAATTGTTTAAAACTGTATCATAACGATGTGACCGGTCAGTTGCGTATCACGTCATTTCGTTAAAATAGGTAAAATTATGTATTTAATAGCTTTATAACATGAAAAGTATACGTGTAACCGATGATATCAAATTCATGTTTCAGTTCAGTATTTGATTAACAATAAGTTAATCAATAAATTGTACTAGATTGAACAAATTATAATACAATAACAATAATTTTAATAATAATAATTATAATGATAACTATAATAATAATAATGATAATGATAATAATAATAATAATATATTTATGACTATAATAAATTAATTGATATAAAATACAATTATAAATGAAGACGAACATTTTAATTTTACAATACTCGAAAATTCAATTCGTATTTTAATATGACACAATCGTATGATTAAACAAATTCGGTTCAATGTCTCTTACGAATCATAAAAATAAGAAACTTGTTATACTTAAATTAAAATAGCATTGGAATCATATAGAAATACTAGGAATATTATAAATTGCTTTAGTTTTATTAAAAATTAACATTCTAACAAAATACAATTGCAATACCTTCACTAAAAAAATTATTCATCTCATATAACATGAAGCTTTTGGTGAAATCAATAAAAATATTTTAAAATGTTTACTGACATAATAATATACTGTGTGCAATGTACATATTCCTAAGCTTCAAGATTTTTATCCGTGAGATCGACGTGTGTATAATATTGAAGCTCTGTAAAAGTAAACTCGTGCAAATTGTAATCAATTCATATGAAAAAAAAGCTGGTAAGTGAGATGATGGGGGTACAAGTTCGTCCTTCGTCCCTTCGGTCCTCGGACAAGATATTGGTGATGAATGTATTAAGTTTTAAAGAAATGATGACTCATTTCTTTAGTTTAAAACGATTCTGAGCAAAGCTTCAGTGTAATATAATATATTATTATTTAAATAGGTACTGTTTACGTATTTTACGGTTATTTGTATAATTTTTGGGGAGTTATAATAATTTATTAAAGTGTGTATAAAAAAAAATCCTGACTCAAGATTTTTGAATTTTTGTTAGGATAATTAGGTAGGTATATAGGTAAGGTCATATTAAATTTTCAGAACTTTTTGTCAAATATTTAAAATTATATTACATTAAAACTTTCAAACAATTTGGTAAATTAAAAGCTCTATATTTAAGTCAAAAGTGATATAATTGTTCTGAAAATGTTGTCCAATATAAAAAAGTATGTATTTGATATTGGATAAAATTGTCAAGTTTCTATCTTCAATACTTTTAGATTTATGACTAAATACCTAAAATCTGAACAGTGAAAATCTCGTTTACGGCGGATTTTTACCGATTTTACCGTTTATACTCAGTTTTTCGATCGTTATTCTTGATTACTGGAAAAAATATGGAGATATTGGAAAAATTATCTCTCTAAAGTACCATCTCAGTTCAATTTCGTTTTCAAATCAAGTTGCTGGACGAAACTTTTGAACAAGGATTTCTATACGAAAAAGTGTTTACAGAAAAAAAAAAATAAATAAATAAAAAAAACATCATTGTAAAACCATAAGATCCTTCGCTTCACTCAGAATCTAAAAAAAAAAAAAAACACTGAATTGCGCGTTGTTGCTGATAGAGTCAATGATAATTAAACATCTGTACTCTGAAAAGCATACGATTCTAATGTTTTCAGAACAGAAAACTATTAACACAAATCGACAACGATTTCTACAACAATTGAATTCATTTAAAAAATCTGAAATCAACTAGCAACTTGTCTACTCCTTCCGTAACTGGTGATCTCCCTAGACGCCTGGAGCGAAAGTGGCGTTGTAATTTCTTAAGATAGTCATTTAAAATTAAAAAAAAAAAACCATCGAAAGTGCCATCGATGGGTGGCTGTTTTCATCAAATTTCATCCATGTCAATCTACATATGTAACTCTCATCAAATATTCTTATTGTGTCTAGTCCGATACAGATGGTGTATTACGTGTAAAAATAAAATAAAAACAAATTAACTCGTCTCCCAGCAACGTAGGTGTTTTTATTATAGAGTAGCGAGTTTTAAGTAGTTTTATTGACCGTAAAATTAGTTATTATTCATTAAAAACACACACACACACACACACACACACACACACACACACACACACACACACACACACACACACACACACACACACGCACACACACACGCACGCACACGAGTTACGTATGGTACAGATCGTGTACACAACAATAACTGTTAAACATTATATCGGTTCGTTAATTGAAAATAAATCACTTAGTGGATTCGGCACTTAAAACACGAGAACTGTATTTGAACGCCGAGAGGAGCGATATAAAATTTTATCGACTAATCGCGAAGGGCAGTTGCGTGTATAGGATCGCATGTGTTTCGTTTTTACGGCGGCGTGCTGTTGTATATTATTATTGCGTCTGGTCGGGGGCACGTCGAATGACGATCGAGTGCCGTCGACCTCGCCGTTTATCGATAATTCCAAATAGCTTTTTTTATTTTTTATTTTTTTGTGGGGAGAGAAAAAAAGTCACTATATTATAACCGATACCATTACACACCAACAGCAGCAGCAGCAGCTGAAACGATAAAACGGTATGATAAAATTATGTTATTGTGTACGATTTAAAAACTTTGAGTAGTCCGTTCGGTTTTTTTTTTTTTTTGCGTTATTATGCCCGTTTTGATATAGTTTGGTATCAAAGTGTACTACTAAAATTCGTCGTACGATCCGCCGCCGCCGCGTCCGAATAGAAATTAGGAATTTAGCGTTTCGTCGTACACGTAGACGCATAATAATAATAATAATACTAATAATAATCATCATAATAATAATACTAATTATAATGTACACCGATACGCGCGCACCACTGCGACCTGTCAAATTACACGTACGCCGCTGAGCGATTTAAATTATTCGACCCGAAATTTAATACACGCGACATACCGGTCCGTCCTAAAGTGTACGTATTGTCATAACGTTATGTCGTGAATCGACGTCGAATCCACAGTCACCCACCGACCCGAAACGCGTACTCGGCGAGTAAAAAAAAAAAATAATAATAATAATAATTATAAAAAAATTCGGAATAAATTTACGAGCGGTCGCCACGTCGACGGCACCACTAATGTTATTAAAAATTACAAAACGAATCGCGTGACACGGTGATAAATAACACACGCGTATCTCGCGAGCTCTGCGGACCACAAGGTGTGTACGCACCGCGCGAGCCGTGTGACCGAAAACCGCCCGTGGTCGCGCCGGCAACCCGCACCAGTGGTGCCCGAGTCACGTCGTCAAGAGCGTCAATGTGCATACGGTTTCCGTCGATCGTTATTGTTATTTATTATTATTATTTTTTTTTTAATTTTAACCTGAGCGTCAAACTCGACAGGGTGCTCACTTTTAAACAGCACCTCAATTCAACAAAAAAACAAAATAAAATCGCGAAATAACATCGTCGGTAAATTAGCCGGGACTAGTTGGGGTTGTGACGCAAAGTTATAACTGATTAACTGATAAGTCAGATGCTCGGTTGTCAATACACACTGAGATAGAAAAGAATATCTATCTCGGTGTCAATACATTAGGTATTGTATGGTATCTATGATATCATCATGGAACAAGGTATTATCGTTGATTAAATATACATCAAATATATATCGTTGATTTAACATCAAAGGATAATATGGAAAAGAAGAATGCGATTCGAGGACTGGTCAAAATAATTGTAAAAGTTTTAAATTATATTACATTGCACTGTTATAGACCTAATCGTTAAAAAATAATATATGTTAAATTTTTTGTAAGTTTTATATCGCTTAATTTTGTTTAGGTGCCAAATTTTTATTCCTCCCCCCCCAAAAAAAAAATGTACATATAAGTAATTTAGGACTAATTATAATTTACAAAATAGCACCCACCATAAAAAAAAAAAATTCTATATCCGCCACTGGCCGAGATCGATTCATTTAACGGAAATATTTGTTCACCGATCCGGTCCGAGTCGCGTAAACGGTACACGTTCATCGGCGCGGTTCTGTCACAAGCGTTTCTCGTCCCGTCGTTTGGGCGACTCGACTCGCCCAGGCGATCGCAACACGAGAACACGCGTAGCCTCGTTTTGAACGACGAATAAATATAATATGTTTGTACAGTTTCACCGACTACGGCATAATTTATACTTTTGTTTCGCCAATATTTTTTAAACGTTAACCCGTCGTACGGCGCATGGATTTAGATGTCTCATTTACGCGCATGGGGTTAAAATGTACCCCTCAAAGATAGGTAGTTATTATTTTATAGTTAGTATATAACTATTTTCGGTAATAGTAACTTTTTGTTATGAAAACATTTTATTTTAAATTTCTCAGTATATAAAATATGTTGGTGGTATACAAAGAGATTTTACATTATACAGAGTGATTATAAAAACATTTTTCCTTTTTTTTTTTTTAAGAAAATTTCGTATAATTTATTGTTATAAATCAAAAAACTCAGGTAATAACAGTTAATAGCTGTCGTCATAGGTAATTACATAATTTCACCGCGGAAGCAATGCGAAAGCAGATCTCGCGGCGTCGTCGGTTAAAACAGGAAAAAAAAAAAAAAAAAAAAAAAAAAGGTAATTACATAATAATAATATTTACAATTTAAGTTTCCACGTGTTTGATTTTACATTTTATTCATACCCGATTATATTTTATCGTCCGTAAACCCGCAGATGACAATCAAAAGTCTAAACTAGTCGACACACCATGAAATATGAATAATAATTGTAATAATCTGAGCTGCTGTGATTTTAATGGTATTTTATTTCATAATACATTTTTTTGAATATATAATATTAAAGTAATCCCTCGTTATCCACGAAGGTTTCGTTCCAGCAAGCTCCGCGGACAACGAAACCTAGGATAACGAGACCATAAATCAAAGTTAAAAGGGAGGTTAGGTTTAATTTTTTTTTTTTTTTAATTTTGAAAATCAATTATTTATCAATTAATAATTTTTTAATCGATACAACTAATTTATTTATTATCTACTGTTATTATTTATTATTATCATACATCTTTACGAACTTCTTCGTGTGGCATCGACAATTCTCGGATTCCTCTTTTGAACTTCAATTCTCTTTCAGTGAGTGGATCTGTCTCAAGAACTTGTTCAGTCAGTTGATTCTTCGATGAAAAAACCTCATTGGTTGATTTTGAGGAAAAATCCAGCTTCTCAGGCTCTTCTTCCTGGTTAGATTGTTTTGGTTCGTTTCGAGTAAAACGATAAAACGTTATCGCAATCGCAATCGCATTAAAGATATGTTATCGTGGACCCGACCGTGGATAATGGAAACCGCGGATAAAAAAAAAAAAAACGCGGGTAACGAGGGATTGCCGTATAATACGTATCGTACATTTTTCATATTAATTAAAAACTATGTAAAACGTAGAAAATGTTGAGTGAATAATTTATTTTGCACATACATTAAATTTACGTCAGGAAAACACAGCGACGCAACGAATTGAATGTGTGTGTGTGTGTGTTTTTTTATATTATAAATTTACAATTTTTTTTTTTTTTCGTAACGATAACCCGCATTCTAGCGTATGGACGCGCTATTATGTACACCACCTACGTGCGTTCGTGAAAATGATCGATGTGATCGTACAGCGACTCGGTGTGCTCGATAATTACTGTAAAAAGAATAATAATAATAAAAAATACCATCGGCACATAAATCATTTTACTACGTCCGTTTGTTTTTTTCAGTGATGTATAGCCACGCGTTATTGTGATATATTATTAGATTTAATAACGTCACGCGGTGCGAAAAACATTTGCAATTCAAACGAAGAACGCGCGTCGACCGCAGAGACGATCGAACGTTTAGGTTACGAAACCGAAAACGGTCACTGCCAGAGATCCGAATCGTGTCCCGTTATTTTTCCTTCGTCGCGCGCTAAACGTGAAATCCGAACGAATCGGATCGCCAATATGTTCGAATCACATATTTTCTCGTTATACATATTTATCTGGGAAAACTTCGGGAAAAAATCACGACAAATCATCGATACGAACGCTCGGATTCGTCCATCATGTTTATCGGCTCGACGAGGCTCGTTCAGCCCGGATTAGAGCGTCGACTATATGACGAGTTTTTACGATGGTAATTATTTTTGTAAGTCGACAAATCAAATTCACCGATGACGTGGAAAAACATTCCGACGGAAACTGCATTTTACACAACACCCTATACCGGGGATGGCAAATAAGTGGCACGCGTGCCAAGGTTGGCACGCATGAGATTTTCGATGGCACTCGAAAAACTTTCTTTTGCCCATATATATTTATAGATTTTTATGTAAAATACAATAAATTTCACATATTAATAAAATACATATTTCACAACGACGTATTATTATCTCATCTTTATCATTATAAATTATATGGAAATAATATTTCAGACAATTTTTACTCCGTCAAAAAATTGGCGATTTCATTGCTAACGATTTTCCCTTCAACATATGCTTTCAAAAGTTTCTCTTTGGTATTAAATCATACACTTTCAAAGGCTAGGAACAGATCGACGGAGGAAGATTCTACAGCGTGTATTGCCTTGCTGTACATTTTATTACGATTATTATTTTTTTTTTTGTCGATGTTATGTCAAGGTACCTAATGAATCTGAATTGATCGATTTACAATTTATTTTATAGGTACATTTTTAATATTTATATTCGTATAAAATAATTTAAAATAAAAACAAAAGTCAATAATAGTATAGTACACTACAAGGTGCTTATACAAAGTCATTATGTAAAATGTATAACACCATGAACACCCTGCTATCCAGTAAATAATAACAATAAACGTTACAATAATTATAAGTTCACGAAAAACAGAAAGCGGGGAGTTCCCGGGGGTGTCCCTAATGTGACGTACAAAAATTATCGAAATTTACCAAATTTACCGAATATACGGTAAATTTGAGTAATTTTTCCTCGGTAAATTACCCCGAAAAAAAAAATTACGTACATTTTACGTCTCTATAGTTGTTTCCCAAAGTCGAAACAAAAAACACGGAATAAAATATTGGACACATATTTGTCATTCGGGGGACACGTTTTAATTTCCAGGGGGGCACAGTATTTTAGACCGTGCGTCTGAGCGGACGTTATGTGTTTGAATATTATCTCGTCTTGAAACATCCGCTGTATTACCGAGGACGAGCCGGAACGTACGAAAGTTACTCACTTGTGCCGTCGAGAAAACGGAGATATAGGCTAAGAGGACGAGCGAACGAGTTCGTGATATAGAACTATAGTTGTTGAACTAGGTTTTCAACGGCATCGATGTTTTTATCGGGATCGTTTCACTCACCCGAATATCTGACAGCGCAGACAGTGCAGACTATTCTGTGATCAAACGCTTTAATATAAAATAAAATTCGCACGCGACGTCATAATGCACATTATTACATAGACGCCGTAACGTTTTAATAAGATTTTTTTTTTTTTTTTAATGCAAAATACGCTTTACGGTGGTCCACGTCACGCCTTTGAGTCTTGACACCGAGTATACGACGTGAGTGTGCGCGTGTGTGTTTAATAATAGCAGACATGTTTCCGCTCGCTGCTCAGTCGCTCGATTATATTAAATCGTCGGACAGCGCTGTACGGTCGACGTGACAACGTGGCGCATTTTGTTATTTCATATTGTCTCGAGTTGATTTAATTATTATTCCGTTATTAAAAAAAATAAAAAATAAATAAATAAAAAAGACTATCCAAACCCTGCGCGAGTGTAGGAGCGTGAGCGGTGAAGGGGAAAAATCTTCTCCTCCTTCGGTGGACGACCGTAGTAGTTGGCCCCATTCTCTGTTCTTGTGATGGGCTTTGAATTTCAGAAAAATACGAATCGGTTAATATTGAAATAACATTAAAATACTGGTGGGAAAAATTCAAAGACGATCCTTCTATGCGTTAGTCCGATAGTCGACTCGATTCACTACCAGACGACCGTATTGTTATCGTAAAATTCTAAAAATCAGACAACTGTGGTTTTGAGTTTAATTTTTACTAGGTACGAAAAGTCTGTATCAAAACAGATATACCGCGGCCTCTATACGCACTCGTGTACTCATCGAAACGATTAGTGATTGGAACCTTGGACGTTGCGTGAAACGATTTGTCGGTAAAAAACAAAGTAAGCTGAAAATTACTCACGAAATTCGCGAGTGATCACGAGTACCCACCCGCATGGGCGTATTTAGATAGGGGCCATGGGACCCGTTGCCCAGAGCGGCAATTTTTTTACGACCAAGAGGGGCGGCCAATTTTCCTCGGTACGTAGTAGGTATTTGGTAGTAAACAACAATTGCTCAGCATTTCTGTGATTGTGCAACTTTAAAAATAAAAAATAAATTATCTGTTATTTATAGTCACTGATAACGGCTCATCCTTTTTTCCAAAATATATTACGTTTTATATTTGTATATGTATTATTTTTATGTACATCTTCTCCAAACTGCAGTGCAAAGCGTTCCTTCTCCACATTAAAAATAATAAAAAAACTATTTACGGTCTACAATGGTACAGGACCGCTGTTCAGCCTTAGCTGTTCTATCTCAATAGAAGCTGAAATGACCACTTCACTAGATTTACAGAATTATCATTAAAAATTTAATGAACGTTTTTTTTAGAAAGCGGAAAAATTTGTGTTGCCCTCTAACCAAAATCCCTAAATACGCCACTGCCCACCCGGGGGTTTCTCGTCGGCGACCTCTTGAGACGAACACTCGGTAATCCGTGGGTAGTATTGTTGTTTTTTCCGAACATTAAACAATACGTTTCGATGCACACTTGACTCAGGTCACGCCGCGGTAATAATAATTATTAGAACACTAAAATCATAATAACTTTTAAAGTGTTATTAACATATGTTTCGAACGTTATCTTAATATGTTATTATTGCTGAATTTTAATATTGTAAATTTAAACCGAAAAACGCGTAGTTGATTTTATTCATGATTTTAAATTATAAACAAAACCGTGTCCACTCGGTGACCGGACGCGTTTTTTATAATATTTATGGTGTGCGATCTACTAAATGAAAAA
This sequence comes from Therioaphis trifolii, assembly GCA_027580255.1. Classification (NCBI taxonomy): domain Eukaryota; kingdom Metazoa; phylum Arthropoda; class Insecta; order Hemiptera; family Aphididae; genus Therioaphis; species Therioaphis trifolii. The sequence continues at coordinate 6,527,511 of CM050405.1, read as the reverse complement.
CCTCTAGTCCAATGGTCGGCAACTGGCAGACCGCGGTCCAAATCCGGACCGCGGAAGGCACTGATCCGGACCGTCGACATGTCTTTCTTTGGTAGTTGAATAAATACGTTATTTCGATTTTCATCATGATTATTAAAAACTGCGTCGTTTTGTAAAACAATTTTTTTATAAACTAGTAGAGAACAAAGTTAACGGAATCTCACCTCGAGCCTTGAGTACATATTTCGTATTAGATGTTCTACAAGAGTTCCCGATGTCAAGTTACTAGCCAAAGACAAGCATTGCAATTTCTCATTGAACATCACACGGCATGTTTACTCTTCAAATAATTTCAACATTTTAGTACTAACAATTGAATAATGTAATAAAACACATTTTTTTCTACGGACCCCGTTTACGCATTATTTTAGTTTTCCGGACTCCAGTAGAAATCACTTGCCGACCCCTGCTCTAGTCGTCTGTAGAACGCACGTGCGCCAACTCGAAGTTTCGTTAACGCGCACGAATCCGTGTACGGCGCCATCGGAGGACGTCTGTGCAGATCCGGGGATTCAAGCCTGTTTTGAAATATATTTGCGATTCGGTAAAAACGCCATCGCGCAAATTAGTCGGCAGAAAAATAAAATCGTCGTTTGCGAATAAAAAAAAAAAAACTCATCTCCCCTTTGAATCGAGGTCCCGCGCAAACACTCGAGCACGCGATTATAATAATTATAAAATCTATAGTCGGTCGACGCGTTGTATTATAACTGTAATATTATGCACGACAGAGAACGTTACAATAATCGTTTTTTTTTTTTTTTGCTTTTTTTTCGTTAATGCCTTTGCGTCCCGGAGAGTCCGCCCCGCCGCCTCGTAGCGACAGGTTGCGCGTCCGATCCGTCTGGATGATTCCTGTGGGAGACGCGGTCGGGTATCCGCCCGATCCTATCTGCCCGGCGGCGGCTCGCTTTTTCGTGTATTTTTTTTTTTTTTATTCTTTTTTTTTTTTTTGTTTTCGCGTTTTTTTCCAACAATTTTAATTTCGCAAACGTCACCCTGCCGGTGGCATGACCGCGTACTCGCACGCATCCGACTACAGCGCCCGGCCCAGACTGTGAAAACCGACGCAACGTTTTAATATGATTACAACACAGACGTCCCGACCATCGCGCCGAGTCGACTCCGACGCACGTTATTCGACGCCTACGTCACGTGATGAAATTCGAAAATGAAAAATCGAAATACACGATTGAACTGAGTTCTAAAAACTTTTCGAAAACAATATTGTTGAACCCCAACACGTTGAATCGCCATTGTACACACGGCAGCGATTAAAATCGTTTCCAACACAGACATCGATAAAACGCTCGGTCGAAGTCGGCACTCGACGCCATAATAGACATCGATCCGTGTTAACTGTAATTGAACGGCCGATTAGAAAAATGATAATATTCCAAAAATACTTAAAATAAGCATTCTAGGTCATAAACGTTTTTTTTATTATTATTGAAAAATCGGTCGATTATTAACTTCTCATATTTTTGGAGGTCAAAGCTTAGGCACTAATAGTTACGTATGTTGTACAGACAAGTTATCAGTTCAAGTGAAAATTTAGGAAATTAAGTGTTTTTTTTTTTTATTATTTCTCGAGAATTCGATTTTTGGAATATTTACCTTTTTTCTAATCAGCCGTACAATTTACAATAAAGATTTTGAAATCAAAACGTCATTTACATACAGCGTGCACGTCATTTATAACGTTTAGAGAATTATTAAAACCGTTTTCAAAAAAACATTCACACGTAAGAGTATACGTAATATAATACCAATGATCTGCTGTGCGGACCAGTCGATCCGACCACCCGTTTGCAGGAAGTTTTCGCGCAGACGCGCGATTCTTCAAAACGATCGAACATACGGAAGCAGACGAGAGGAAGAGACGAAGAGCGATCCGAGTTCAATCTTCTGCCCGGACACCACACACCATTCAATCATATTATGTCTACACGAAGCGATGAAGAGAAGCACGGTCTCTTTATAGGAGACATTTTATGATGCTTAAAAGGCCACGCTCGCCCGGCAAAGGAGACTTCTATGAATAAATATTAGATTTGCTATTGAATCAAACGGAACAATGCCAAAGCAGTTGCCCCCGAGGTAGTCAGTTCAAACAGGAGTAAACGTTATAAAATATTATGTAAAATTATAATATGAATATGATATACCTTAGGCAATTCGATTTTATATAACTTGGTAATGGCTCATGGCCAAGACTAGAAGTAACTTATAGGGATTATACTTATATTACGATCTCGACTGTGAAAGCGTTCACTTCATGCATATATATTTATATGTTATTTTGAAAAATTACAAAAATAATATAATATTTTACACGAATATTGCTAAATTTTATACATACATATACGAATATAAATCGTAGTGATATTCGTGTAAAATATAATTATTTTTTTATTTTTGTTATGCAAAGCTTTTGATATATGTTATATATTTTTTCTCGTTTATAATAGTTTAACCCGTAACTGGTACAGTGAAAAACAAAAACGTTACTGGTACCGTGCGGTGTGACATACCGCTCCATTTGATAACAATATTTTGACCTTTTTAGATTAAGTTCTTATATAATTTTAATCATATTAATTATAGTTATAGTATAAACAATAATTCTAATTTTTGTTTTTTTCAAAAAAATAATTATTTTTTAGTGTTTCAATGAATGAATCGTGACTAAAAAAAAATTGTAATACAATTATTTCTGAATCCTTTATTTTATTCCAGAATTTTTTAATATCAGTTTTTAAGGTTAAAACCAACATATTATAGTAGAAGACATGCTGTAGAATAAGATTTAAAAAAAAAATAACGAGAAAAATCATTTTTTAGGTATAAATAACCTAAGACCAAACTCCAATTAAAATGCTTTATTTTAATGAATAAACAAAATGTTAAATCTTTGAAAACAAAATTAAATACAAGAAACTTCAAATATAATAATAAAAATAAAGAACAGAATATAATATATAGTAATATATTATAATATAATAGTATATTATATTTATAGTAATATTTATATATTATAGTATATTTGATACCAAAAATGTTACGCCCATGGTACAGTGCGGTGTGAGATACCGCTGAACATTTTATATCAACAATAACAAGTTAAGATAGTGAATTAAACCTCAAAAACTCATCTCATCATATTTATTTTACCTCCATACAGAGGTATACGTAACCTCCAAGTAATATCATCAATATTGTAATTGATACGAAGGGTTAAAAAATTGCAGCGGTGTATAACACCGCACTGTACCAATTACGGGTTAAGGATAACCAGAATACAAAAAAAAATCACCATCTTCTAAAAACAATAGGTATATTAAATTGTATTCCATTCAACATTTATCGAAACGTAAGGACATGGCATTAAGAAAAAAAAATGCGATTTCGTTTTTAACGGTCCCTCATGAGTATTCGTTCACATAAAATGTTTTCACCGTCATTACGTGATACTCAACGCGTTGCAAAAACCCCTTAGAAACATCTCGCACAAATTGTATGAATTAAAACGCAAATCCTATTATCAGAAATCATTACCCGATACATCCAACGCCTACTTGGTCTTCATCTGGGGCGTGTTTTATTTCGTTATTTTGTTTAGATATCGCCACTTGTCTCATTACGCTGTCCTTACCTCACCACAATATGTGTCCGGCCCATTCCAGTCTCTTTGAGACAAGATATTTTTGGATATTTGGACCATAAAATAATTGTAATTATAGTTTAAAAGGTATTATCGTCGTATATGTACATTACGTATATTTTTTTTATACTCGCGTGTTCTGTAAAAATATTTTATTGAATCTATTACTTAACAAAAAAAAAAAAAATAATAATAATAATTTATTTATTTATTTCCGTCATAAATCGTGTAGGTCAGTGGATATCTTTTTCGATAAGATCATCGACCTCAGTACAAAAATCTCGAGCTACGAGTTTATCGTCGAAATATAATATAGTGCGTTGTCAATAATATAATCCGGCGATAAAACCCGCGGTCAATCAGTGCACACCGATCGAATCCGACGGCTGTATACCTACGTCGGCAATCACAAACGGTCTGTCGCAGGCATGTCCCAAGACGGTATATTCTCGTCAAACATGACCGGCTTGAAGTGTGCGTGTGGTGGTCGCACTCTTGGAAAAGAACCGTCACGTACACTGTACTCATGTGTGTAGGTGTGCGAAACGTTCCACATGTCAGCATATATTATTATTAAGACTATTATTATTATTATTATTATAATTTGCATTGAGTGGATCGGCGACGATTACGTGAAAAGTTTCCGTGATGCGAGTGTGAAATTAGGTTCCGACTCACGCGCGATAAACTACTAAAATACGTTATGTTGTTATTCGGCAAAATTACACAGCCACACACGCATACACGCTGGCAAACACGCACACATTTTTGCGACGACCTTGTGTGCATATTTTCCGCGGTCCTGGGAGAAAAATAATCGACGAGTTCAATATTTGTCGAATTAGCCGAAACGTTTCTTTAGCCCCGTGGCATGCGTTCGTTTTTAATACGAACGTAACGAATCTACAGCGACTGTAAGTTGTCAACGGCATGGCATTACCTACGCCCCGGGCGCGATTTCGGGAGGGCGCAAAAATGAAAAATTTGATGTTATATCATGTTATGTAGAAATAGTTCTATAACGCTTTGATGCGTCCAATGTTGGTACGCAAATACAATTGATCTTTATATGAAAGTTGTTATAAGCGGTAAAAATCGAAAAAAAAATGGCGCGTTTTCCGCGGAAACAATAATTGCGCGTAAAACTGAAACGTGGTTGGGTTAATCGAAATCACATCGTCACACATGACGGACTTTTGTTGCTTTGATAAACTTCGAAACGAATAAGCATACCGATATTGTAAAACGTCAGAATTTCGAAATGGGGAGAACGCCTTATTCTCTGGGACGTGCATCGAACGAGTTGAGTCGAACTCGATACTAGTGATGCACAACGATATCGTTTTTGATATCGATATCGATATCGAACCGACTTTATGATATCGATGATACGTATTTATCGAAAGTACATCGATATTCGATATCGCTACACTACAGTTTCTATTTTCTGTTTATTTAAGTTTTAACAAATAATCAATGTCAAACAATGATAAACACTCACGACGAGCAACAGCCAATAATATGAGTACATTAATACTATAACAATAAAGTTCTCCTGAAAAACATGTATCGCAAAGACCGGAATCGTACAATATCAGTCTCGTTTTTTCCGTCGATCGTCTATGTCGGTTGTCGAGTGTTAATAAGTTTACTTCGTTCACTAAAATTAATTAATAATATTTATCGTTTATTGTACATGATTTAAAATCAGTACCATTACCCAGAGGTACAAATGGTGTGATGTTATAAATTAATAATTATTATTCAATTACTTTGAATTTATAAATAATTATAATAATTATATCGATAAATCGTATAATCGACGTCGATATCGTTTGTTATTCGATATCACAACACGATATCGATATAAATGAATCGATATCGACAATTGAAAACTTATTATCTTGTAACTATTGTTTAACTCGATACGATCACGGGAAACACACAGACGGGGTTCGGCGGTGTAGACGACGGTCGGTGGGTACACTTCCCAGCACCAGCGTCGTGTGTGTGTGTGTGTGTGTGTCCGCTCTCACCCGGTAACGATTCTGACGTACCTAACGACGTTGTCTACGGCCGTGCACGGCGTTGCCGACGAGCTATTCCCCGGACGCGTCAAACGGATTTTAATATCGAAATTAATTCCGCGCGGCCGACCGACCGACCGACCGACCGACGGACCGTCTGCGAGCAGCCCGTTCAATATATTATTACAGTAGGTATTATCGCAGTGCGTTACACGTCCGGACGACGGGGACGGAACAACGAAATTTCCCCGGGACCGACGGCGTTATTACGCATTCCCGGGAGTTTTATCCACGAAAACGGTTCCGGGAACACGGCGGGCGCGGGCGGCGGCGGACGCGCGCCGTCACTATTAAGTTTCGACTTGGCGCCAGCGATTTTCTTCGCGTCGAAAAATTAAATTTTATCGAACTACGCCAAGTGCAAACTTCCACGACGTCCCATGAAATTAGAAACGGTAGACGGTGCTCGGGGCACTTTTAAAATTCCACGAACACACGGTTTCCAGAGCGGCATGCGTTTGGCGTTAAATATTCGCCCGTGTGAATCATTACGAGTATTCTACACGTATACGTACGTAGCACACGTCTTTAAACCGCCACGTAGTGCGTATGTGTATGTGTGTGTGTGTGTGTGTGTGTGTGTGTGTGTGTGTGTGTGTGTGTGTGTGTGTGTGTGTATGCTAGTGCAGCGGTTACTTTTTTTGTAAAAAAAATATTTGAGGCCCATCCATAGTATACCGATATACGTTTTCATAAAACTATAATATGTATATTATATATATGTATGTAGTTATAAGGTATGATTAAAAAAATTAAAAAAAAAAAAAAACAATTGTTTCAAAAAAACTAAATTCGACTTTATCACAATTTAAAACATTTAATGTGATTTTCGACATTGCTTGTTCTTCACAAAAAATCAATATCCGGATTAAAACTTGTTAGTTTTAGTCTTAAATCACTCTCAACATTCCGTTTATTCCGTTATTTATTTTTCAAATAAATTAAAGCAGAAAAATCACGTTCTCATAGATAAATCGTCAAAAATCCAATCAAGTTTTTAAGTGTAATTTTAACGATTGCCTGATGGTCTTTCGGAACATTTAACCGGAATGGCGCTAGTTTTGTACTTATAAAATACTATTTTGGCCCATGGATTGGGAAGCGCTGTGCTAGTGCACAATATCAAATCGACTCATACTTGATAATAGATAATGTAATATTATGTAGTGCACATTTCATATTGATTCTTATTCGTTTTTAACCTTCTTAATTGTTATCACTGATAAGTTATTTTTAGTTTCATGATTAATTAATCGAAACACAGTTGAGTTACAACTTTTTTTTAATTATTATTCTTTTTTTTTGAAAAATTTCAAAATCGACTTCAATAATTTTGATTATCTTCAATCGAATGTTGTTAATAATACTCAAGGCTTTGTTGTTTCTTTTATTTTGTGCACGTTTGTGTTTTTTTTTCATTTTTTTTTTTTTTTTGAAACTAGCAAATACTGTTTTGTCGTCAAACAGACATAAAATATTGTCTTATGTATAATTTATAAGAACTTAAAAATCGTGTCTTTTATTTTTTTAAATATTTAATATTTTAAAGTCGTTACTAATTATTATTACTCTGTATTCATCAAAAATTAGAAATTTGCGAAAAAAAATATATAACTGACTGTTTCCATTTCTTATACACATTTCTTCTTCTTTTTTTTTTTTTTGGCAAACTTTAATTGATTTCAATTGTATATTGAGATGCAATTAACACAGTAACGTATTGAAAAGCTCGTCCTAAATAGTCACAGCAAGTTCTGGATTTTATGTGAGTTTTATAGTGAACCCGTCCACACTTCCGTAAGCCACAATATGTTAATATCGATCGTAGAGTCTGGTGACATAATAGTGTAATTTCACACACACACACACACACACACACACACACACACACACACACACACACACACACACACACACACACACACACACACACTCGCACGCGGGTATTGGATTTAACTAACACTATCGATCTTTGCAGTATGTCGTTACGGCCGGTCGCCGATGTTATTGTCACTGTTATGGCTTTAATACTGCAATGGAATAAAATTAATGTACCGTATTGCACGACGTTTCGGGCGCCGCAATCGTTGCGCCGTTGTAATTATTATTTTATTGGCGTGGTCGTCGTGACGCGTTCTCATGTCCAGCGAGGGAGAGAACAGGACGGTTTTCGACTTGGCTACCGTTAAGACGTCGCTATAACCTAAGGACACGATAACGGTTTACCGCGAAAAAATCTGATACAGTGAATCCTCGTATCTCGAAGTCGAAAGGATCACGAAAAAAAAAAATCAACATTTTATTGAAAGTTCGAGGTACCGAGGGAATTTAAAAGATTCTTTGATATGATCGGGACTGAAAAACAAATTCCACATGCGGGAACTTCGAGATACCGGAGTCACAGATACCGAGGTTTCACTGTATTCTATACAACGATAACGATGGCAATAATAAGTCAACAATAATTAAAATAATAATAGTAAGAATAATAATAATAATAATACGTAGGTACCAAGGGCGTCCCTGACCCTATTTTAAGGGGGGGCTTTTAGACTTATAATGTTGAGGAATAAAAAATAAACAAAAATAATTTAACTATAATATTTAGGATTAAAAATAAATAAAAATTATTTTAAATGAAGCACAAACTAATTAAAATTATTATTCTATTAAACGAATTGTGTTCTGCAAATCTATCCATTATTTTGCACGCATCTACTATCTAGTGTACTACGTAAACTGTGAAGACGTAATCGTGAACTACAATAATATCATTACTATTCCGTGTTTAACCTATATCTTAATCTATGACTTTAAATAATTTCGTATTTTTTTTTTCTAATGATTATTATAATATAATACATATAATGTAAAAAAAGTAAAAAAAAAAAAATTGAAAAGGCCCAGGGGGGGACGATCGCCCTATCACCTCCCCCCCAGAAATACGGCCTTGGTAGGTACTCGTATAAAAATAATAAATGAGAGCCTACGCGTAAAGTGCACCGCCCTCGTCATCCGGGCGTATCGTACGTAATACAGTGCGTGTACAATATTATTATATTCACAGTGGAACATAATGTTATGCACATAATATAGATTATGATATATTTAAATATAATATTTATATTATGTTTCGGTCGACCGCCTCCGTTGGCTATATGAGCCTTTAATACAATATGATTCCGCCGTTGTTTTCCACTGGTATATGTTATATACTTTGATCGATTACCAACTCTTTCTCTCTCTCTCTCTCTCTCTCTCTCTCTCTCTCTCTCTCTCTCTCTCTCTCTCTCTCTCTCTCTCTCTCTCTCTCTCTGTGTGTGTGTGTGTGTGTCTCGTCGGCATGGCGGTCGGTAAACATGCGGGAAACGGATAGCCGGAAGAGAAAGGCGAAAGACAGAAATATACGGGATTAGAGACATAGAGAGAAAGAGAGAGACGTGAGAGATAGCCAAGGATATATAAACGCTCGAGATCGTGTGGTGTGGCGGCGACGACGGTAGAGAGGATCAAACGGTCCTGATCGATCACCACAACGGTGCGCCCGTTGAATCCGTGCCAGTCGCCGTGTCGGGACGCGTTTAACGCGGACGTTAAGCGGCTATCAATCTTCGTTATTGCGATAGTGCGTGGATATTGTATTATTATTCGCGCGAAAACACACGCCGCGTGCGTACTCCGCCGTGAACACGGACGTGATTCCCGAATCGCCACCCAGCGTATTGTACGACGAGGTACGCGTACGACAGTTGAACAAAACCGTCGACAGTGGAACCGGGTCGAGTGCGGAGCTGCCGGTTAGGTTAGGCAGAAAACACGGGCGCCGCCGGTCGTCCGTTTCCGGAAAACCACGGTAACGGTTCTATAGCCGGGTTTACATTGGTAGAGTATTTGGTAGTGTACACCAGCCTACTATTTTGCCTACTCACTCTACTCTACTAGTTTTAGTAGAGTAACTGTTTACACGAAGCTAGAATTTAGTAGAAGAGAGTGCAGTAGATGTGTAAACTCACGCCGTCACGGTTAGGTTTGATCAACATCAAAAAAATCAAATAAACAAATATGGATATCGTACGTCGTCGTCATTGTCGAAAATTATTAAAGAAATGCCTTCAAGCGTAAATATAAATATAAATTATCACGTCAAGTACAATATGATCAGAAATATAGAATAGTTTTATTGTATAAGGTTTAAAAACATTAAACAAAATTAAAAATGTATACAAAGTTTAAAAATAAATATGAATACACGTGCGGGTTCGCGCATCGACATCATTTTACTTTACTATACCAAACGACCATAGACCGGTTTGCATTAGTATAGTTGTGATACTGTATATCACTTAATAGTTTTATAATTTTATATTTGCCTGCATTATTATCGATATGCGATAAAAATCAAGGCTTTGCACCCGAACGGTTTTTTCAGGTTTTGGTTTCGGGTTTTTGAATTTTAAAATGGGTTTTCAAACGGGTGTATAAAGGTGTAGGATAATTCGGGTTTTGAGTCCCCACAAATAAATTCATGTCATCGACCCATTTTCAGATTTAAAATGGAGGGAAGAATTTTTTTGTTTTACAACGTTAATTTGTTTTTGTACACACTTTTTCCGGTAGTAGATTTGGTCCAAAAGATTTATCCAGTTTTTCTATAGATTAGAAATCACCTTGAGATGGTTTTTCTAATTTTTCAATAGTTTTTTCAACAATGAAGAAAAATTCTGGTTTTTTTCAGGTTTCGGATTGATTCGGGTGCAAAGCCTTGGAAAAACCGATAAATACCAAACATAAAGGCTGAATCATTAATCGTAGATGCATATGATATAGTTCAATATTAGTATGCCCGTCGCCACCGTCTCTATCGTTTAACGTCACGCCACAGAACGTTTATCTTACATAGTGTGTATAATATGTTATTATATGGATTGGTGTGCCGCGAAAATTCTTTATGAGATAAAGTGCAGTGTTGGGACTTATCTAGATAAATTTATCTAGATAAATTATCTAGATAATTATTTAGTTATCTTTTATCTTATCTAGATAAATAATTTCATTTTATCTAAAAGATTATCTAAGATAAAAATTTCATCCATCTAGATAAATTTATCTAGATAAATTATTAGTCTCTAATTCTCTATACAAAAAAAAAAAAATACATATTGGTTTTTATTGTCAATTAATTTTTTTTGGTAATTAATACTTTAAATTTGACTTTTTAAGTCATCTGAGTAAAAAATTGTATGTTCCTAATAATACTATATACCAGGGGTTTTCAAACTGGGTGCCGTGGCACACTGGTGTGCCGCGAGCATTCACTGGGTGTGCCGCAGTGTTTTGAACATTTTTTTTTTCAAAAATGACCGATCGAAATGAATAATTATGATGTACGAAAATGGATGCGTTCGACCATTGTGAATCTGCAATATTTAAAGTGTATATTGAAAAATTGAAGGTTTGCAGTAAGAAAGCGACTAAGACAAATTATGTTACATAATAATTGCACCCAAACAAAATGTATCGATTATGTAATTTTTTAGAATACCGTGAAACCTCCCTTAACGGACACCTCCAATTAGCGGACGTTTTTATGTGGATAGGAACATATTCTCCTCCTTTATTTTTCCCTCTGAATAGCGGACACCTCTAAATTTCGGACAATATTTCGGCTACCAAGAGTGTCCGGTATTCAGAAGTTTCACTGTATTAAAATTAGAGGTCATAGTGTGCCGTGGAAATTTTGTGAAGGGCGAAGTGTGCCGTGATCAAAAAAAGTTTGAAAGTCACTGCTATATACCTATTGGCTATAAGGTATTATTCATTATTTATCTTTTTGCTAGGGGCCTGGAACTTGGTAGGTGCTCAAATATAGAGTAAACCTACAGTTCATTGTTATGTTGTGTTGATGACTCGTCAACCGTCTTCAACATTAAATTAATGAAAAAATTAATGATATATAATTATTATATTATATGTATTTTACCTAATAAAAATATTGTATATCTACTTATAAAAATTTAAATACATACCTACTAAAACTGTTGTTAAGGTTCAAAATGATTGTGAAGAGTCCTGTTATATAGTTTTTTCACAATAATAATTTCTCCCCACCAAAAAAAAAAAAAATATTTTACCTGTGGCATAATACTGAGATAAGACCATAGACAAAAATATCCCTCCCTAAAATTTAGTGCTAATGGCGTCACTGGTTGGATGCCTAAGAAGTGAAGGGTAGTTTTATACTTACGTCTCAACATTATGCCCTACGCCCCTACCCTAGAAAATATTGAAATGATGACCCAGCTTTAAAGTAGGAATTAAAAAAAATTATCTATTTTTTTATCTAGATAAAAAGTATTTATCTTTTATCTTTATCTAGATAAATTTTGATTTAGTTATCTTTTATCTTTATCTAGATAGTTTTTTGTCATACTATCTTTATCTTTATCTAGATAAAAAAGTACTTATCTAATCCCAACACTGATAAAGTGTGCCAAATTGTCATAAAGGTTGAAAACCACTGCTGTATAGTAAACACGGTGGTGCGGGTAAGATCTAGTAGAGTGTACTTTACCACAGTGGTTAACTATACCGATTACTATTTTTAGTACTCTACCTATACTATTCCTGAGTGTTTACATTATGCTAAAAACGGTAGAGTACCAACTACCGTCGTACGATACCAAACACTCTACCGATGTCAACCCGGCTTATTAGACATTTGACTCGACCGAGCCGAATGAAAATTTCGGTCTCGATTCAAAATACGCGATCGTTTTTTCGAACATTTTGTTATCATCGTTATCACGTCTCCGGTCCACGTCTAGCTCGGCAGACGGTTTCTGTTCACGGGATATTGCGATCTACTCATAGCGGATATAGGTTGTGCACATTTCGGTGTTATATCATGTCTATCATCGTTTGAGTAACCAAGAGACCACGACTAAAGCGGTTTCGGTTTAGCATTCAAATGCTGATTGAATTATTTTATTTGGATACTCAAAGTCCTTGACGACCACAAATCAATCGGTTTCAGATCGGACCAAAGATATTTAAAAATGGAAAATTACAGTTCGAACGCATCATCATAGAAACCACTGGATCTCTAACAATAAAATAATCGTACACAATCAAGATAAGTTTAATTTGTATCCAACATAAAATCGTACAGCGGTCACGTACACGCTCACATTCATAAACTATTTTTTTTGCATCATCATCTTCGCTCGTATATAATAATATTGCCTGACCCAATTCGTTTCGAAAAATAAAGGGATTCTTATTAATTGTCAAATAATATTTACCGACTAATAATTTAATTGCCACTATATATATTCATTTCTTATTTCGTAATTTTCCTCTTAACCTAATTGTTCACAATACAATAATATTATCTTCACACTTTTATTGCACTATACGCACTAATAAACATATACGATCGCCCACTACAACAACTTGATCACCAAAAAACCAACTTGAATCATTATCTCCATCGTCATAAACGTCCGTCGACCGAACGGTATTCTCGTCACCGTGTTTTAAATATCGAAGACAATCGTTGATTTCGTATATTTCGATCGCATTAAACTTAATGATTTCGACACTATCCGGTAGAAATTTTATCGCTATTTTTTTATCTAAAAAAATAATAAAATTAACGACACGTTACAGTCTGTGATTGCGAAAATCTCTACAGACGTTGGTGAGCATGAAAAAAAAAATCGCAATAATAATAATAATAATAATAATAAAATTATTCTAAGAGTTTTCTTTATACGTACGACTGCACGTACCGTGATGATATATCGACGTGCCCGTAGAAGCGTGTGTATAACATAAATGTGTACGGAAACAAAAAAACAAAAAACGAAAAAAACCGTTTAAGTTCGTGCGAGACCAGAGGGCTGCGAGGGGTTACATTGTAAAAAATATCACCGCTGCAGCTCGTCTCTCCCAGCCGAGCAATTTCGTCCGCGCAACATCTCGCACGACGTTTCGACCATCGCCGTTTCCGGAATTCGCTCGAAAACTACGGGTTTTTTTTTTTGTTTTCAGTCCCCACACAAGACGAGAGGTGCGCGTTTATTACACGCCGACCGCGTGCCACAGAGATGACACGAGCTTACCGCGTTTCTCGTTATCCCCGATCCGACCGGATTAAGGATTCCCTTTGCCCCGCGGCGGACCTCAATAGCTCTCTCGCGCTCAATTTAACCGCGTTTTTATTATTGTCATTACCGTTATTGTTACTATTATTATTCATAAAGACGCGGTTTAAAATAAAACCAAATACGCTCCTGCGACGGCACAGCTCGGCTCATCCCTCTCGTTCATCCCCGACCACCTTGAGTACATCTTGTTTGTCATACCCCCAAAAAAAATAAAAAAATAAATAAATAAATAAATAAAAATCATAATAACAATAATAATAAAAATAAAAATAACAACGTGAAATACGTCTGTGCCTCCGTGTACCGCGACTTAATCGGCCCCAAAACCCTCGAACGACAGACGAGTCTAACCCCGTCCGGGCACGTCTCGTTAAACTTATGTCGAATCGAAACGGTTAGCCTAAGTCCATTAACAAGCGCGTCAAAAACCGCCTAGTCCAGTGGTTCTTAACCTTTTATAGAACACGGACCACCGATGAAAGATTTTTAGAAATCGCGGACCCCTAACCAATTTTTTGTTGAATACCTTTGTACAAAACATCTCGTTATCATAACCAAAATTATAATAACTATTTTATATTACAAAATATAGAAGTGGACATAACAAAATAATATACACATTTATATTTATTTTTATTAAACTTCATTTTTCATTTTGAACGTTAACATCATTACAGCCCATTACAGCCCTTTTTTAGTATTAAAAAGTTGTCTTGAACACCCACCCCCCCCCCCCCTAGGCACGCCCCTGATCATTCAAAATATAGAAGTGGACATAACAAAATAATATACACATTTATATTTATTTTTATTAAACTTCATTTTTCATTTTGAACGTTAACATCATTACAGCCCATTACAGCCCTTTTTTAGTATTAAAAAGTTGTCTTGAACACCCAACCCCCCCCCCCTAGGCACGCCCCTGAACATTGTACATATTTTAAATGATGTGTTTTATATTGAATTTAGTGTATCAAAAATGAGGATCATATCGAAGGCGACAATCCAAGAGAGGCACAAGCGCCAAAATCCATACCATAATATTTAGCTTTCAATTAATATAAAAGCGAGTTCCAGACTTTCAGAATTCCATTATCGGCATTTTTTTGTACTCCGTTATCTAAGAGATTGTTGGTTAAATGTCCACAGGAATATTGGCATTATTAAAATGTAAACAATTTGTGTTCCGATTTCAAGATTATGGGGGGGGGGGGTGTCAGGTTAGAGTCCAGAATTTCGATACCCAAATAGAGCCCATCGTTCGGGTGGATTTCGGTAAAAACGTCATCGTTCGTATTGCTAAGATAGTATATACGACGTTTAATACACGTTTCTCGTCGACGACACTGCACTGTCCACGGACTCGGAATGAATTCGCAAATCATATTTTATCCGATGATAATATTATTTGAGCCCACTCGTTTTTTTATTCGTCGTACGATTCATGATTTTCGTCCGCAATAACGATTAACGATCGCGCCGGACAATTTTTATTAACTCGACAATATTATGCGATTCGCTAATTAACCCTATGCGTTTTGTACGAGCCAAAGCGATTTTCTCCACGTGCTACCGACGACATTACGTGCATTACCGTTCGCGAGAACCGCTTTATCGCGTTAGGTTTATTATACACTGTCCGACCGAATGAGAGCCCCGACGGCCCGGATTAACTTTTTCAGCGTTCGTAACGGACGCGACGAAACCCGCTCGGTACACGACAAACGATAATAACAATAATATTATCATCGTTATTATGACGGTCGTTTTTTTGGAAATCGATTTCCGCGCGAAACAGCGGAGATCATATTTTCGTCGTGTCCGGATATTATTAACATTATTATTCGGCCATTATTTTTTTTTTTTCCGTTTTGACCCGGAGTCGTGAAACGACCGAAAAAGCAGATACTACGAGCAGGGTTTCGAGCTCACTGAAACACGAGATTTTCTTTAATCTATAGCGGCGTTTATCGAACTGTGGGTCGTGATCCCCTGGGGGGTCACGAATCAATTTTTGGGGGGTTGCGAG
This sequence comes from Therioaphis trifolii, assembly GCA_027580255.1. NCBI lineage: Eukaryota > Metazoa > Arthropoda > Insecta > Hemiptera > Aphididae > Therioaphis > Therioaphis trifolii. The sequence goes on along the minus strand of CM050405.1, from coordinate 6,511,524 downwards.
AAGTTTTTTTTTTTTTGGATAATTCAATTTATTCGATTTAAAATAAATGAAACAAAAAATACAATAATTTACTATTTTTATTTATTATCACGACGGGTATTTTTGGTACGCATTATCGGTTTCGATTACGGTTATCGTAGGGTGACCATAAAAATAAAATAAAAATACGGGACAGTAAGTTATTAAAAAAAAAAAAAAGGAAATTCTAATTTTAACTGAATATATTATACTTTTGTGCTGAACTGATTTCATCGAGTAACTTAGTTTCTTTTAACAGAATATTTTAAAACTCATTACAAGATAAGTTTTTAAAATGTGTCAAGACAAGAATCTAAAAATAATGCTGATAAGTATAGATTTCAAATATGTTCTAATGAATAGTGTGTTACAAAAATATCGTAGAATTTATAAATTAACAATGAAGAGAAAAACGGGATTAATATGGGACTGACTTGAAAATACGGGACAAAATGCGTCCCGTATAATTTTTGTTGGGACAACGGGACACAAAGTGAAAATACGGGACAATCCTGTATAATACGGGACGTATGGTCACCCTAGGTTATCGTAAAAATACTTCGATGAATGGCCGTCGACAGAGACGGAGAGAGATGCGCACGTGATTGTCGGCCGAGCGGTGAAGAGCCCGCGGTCGACGGCTTCATCGCGGTGGTCAGATTAGGGTGGGTTTGGTGAGCCCGCGAGGCCGGTCCGGTGCCAACTCTCTTCCGAAAATTGTTTTCGAATCGTCACCCGGTACGGGTTTTTTCCACGATTTTCACCAGTGCCCGCCAGGATCACGTACCCGGGGACCGTACACAGAGATACACGACGCGAGAGAGAAAAAGCAGGGGGGAGGGAATAAAAGAACGGCGAACGGCTTTTGCGATTTACACGACCAAACGTGATCATTACTGTTACTGTTAAATATAACCGTCGCGGTTAGTTTGTACAGTACTCCCTCCTTAACGCGAACAACTAGATGGGACTACAAAATTACATGTTCGTGTTAAAAAAATTTGCGAAAACCGATACGTTTAACACGAACTGATTCGTGTTATCAGAGAAGGTAAAATCGAATACGTTATTTTACGTACAAATATATTTTTATTTTTGTGTAATCTTCAAAAAACAAAAAAAAAAAAACAAAATTACATTAAATACTTAAATTTACACTCTACATTTAATTCACTAATTTACATACATATGAACACTAATTAACTAATTCATTAATTTACATACATATAAACAAATTTGAATTATTATTTTTTTTTTTTTAAATTAATTTAAAACTCACGTCGGTTTGAAAAAATCAGTTATACGTTTCTGGGCGAATGTAGCTTGATAATTTTCTAGGCACTGTTTTCTGATGCTGTTCAACTGGTCTTCGAATTTGCAATCTAACTCTGCACTTGCTTGGGGAAATTTGACGAGAGTATCAAAGGCTGTCAACACATCAGCTCGAGAAGGTTTGTCCACCACTGAAATCTACTAAAACCAGATGTTTAGTTTTTAGATCGATAGGCATTTGCTTCCTTTTCAAACTGACCAACAAAATCAATTTGAAATTGATCGATAACGCTGATCGTTTGATCACTTTGATCGAGAGCATTTATCGCCGAATCAGATTGCACACATACAAATGTACAGATTCATACCTAAAATATAGAATAAATACGGTAAAGGGTTAAGATAAGATATCGATAAAACCAATAAGGTGTAATAAAGAGTAAAAATGACCAACTACTATACGAGAAATCAAAGGAAAATAGAAGACAACATTTTTCCTGTTTGTGTTAATCAAAACGACGGCAATATGGTACATGAAATTTGTTCGAGTTTCGTGTCAGCCGAATAATATTCGTACAAACCGAGCGAATAAAAAAAAAAAAACTATCTTATAATAAAAGGGCCTTTCTCGGGATCGAAAAACTGGTTCGCGTTATCCAGTAATGTGTGGTAAACGAGTTAACGAGGGAGTACTGTAAGCCGACGCGTTTTCCGTTTCGCCGTTAATCGTTTGCGTCGTATTAATTTCGAACTCTCGACTCCGTCTCAAGTCACGGTTTTTTTTTTTTTTTTTTACCCGTGTTTTTACGTATGTATTATTCTTACACACACACACACACACACACACACACACACACACACGTCGGAAACAACGTATATATCGTTTTTTAACTACACTTTTTTTTCCGGTTCACGAGGTTCTGGGAAATCTGATGTCGTGAAAAACCGTGTGACAACACAGCGTTGCCGGCCATTTATCTGGAGTGTAACGAGCTGTACGGAAACGAGCTGCGGTTCTCCTCCGTCCACCGCCGCGCGACCGGAGACGTTCCGTGGCGACGCACGCGCGCTTTTACGCGGCTTAACCGCCGGATAAACGATCGTAGAAAAGGACGAGAAAAAAAGAAGGAAAAAAAAAAGGAAAAAAAAAATGATAATTCATTTTTAATCTCTTAGCCGCGTGAGGCGGGCGCGCGTCTGTTTTTTTTTTTTGCATCTCCGTCACGACGTCGGCCCGGATCGGTGGCGTCCCGTCTGTTTCCGGGCGGACCGGCAGGGATGACGACAATAGTCGAGCTTCGGTTGACGACCTCGACGCTCGCCACGATTTCCCCTACTAACCCGACGGCGACGACGGCACGACCGGGAGGAAAGCTCGTCTAGTGTGCCAAAACTGATTTTATGAAACGACTTAGGTACTGTGATCCGAAAACCGAAAATGTATATACAGTGGACGCCGCTTATAAGACTCACGGATATAAGGTTCAGTCGCTTATTAGACTCAAAATCGTCTGAAACGGTCCGGACGCATCCAAATACAAAAAAAAAAAAAAAATCGGTTATAAGACTCAACACTTCGGTTATAAGACTCAAATTGTGTAAAATAAATAGTAGAAAATAAACTTTTTTGGTTATAATTTAGAAATAAATTGATATTGAAAAATTATTCGCAACGATTATCGTTATTATAGTGTACTGATTATATGGCGGCTGCACTGTAATTATCGTAATTACGGGTACATAAATACACATACGTACACGTGCACGTAGTTTTTTTTATGGGGATTATTAAATTTATTCAATAATAATAAATTAAGAAATGTATTCAATAATAAAGTATGTAATATGTATTATGTGTTAATGTATTGAAATCAAAGCAAAATATGTAGTGAAATAAAATTTATGAATACGTAATTAATTTTTTTTCCACTTCGCCTATAAGATTCATTCGGTTATAATACTCACTTTGTACTGGTCCCAAAGTGATTCTTATAAGCGGCGTCTAATGTATATATATATATATATATATGTCTTTTTGTGTATTTATTATACTTAAAAAAAGACTAAAATCCAAGTGCTTCAATCCAAAGCCCTCCGTGTGATTTCAAGTGCCCCATGGTTTGTTCGAAACGATGCGCTGCACACCGACTTCAGTTTACCAACAATTAAGAACTACATAAATGATATATCGGCAAGCTTCTTCTGTCATCTACACAAAGCAAGCGGTCCACAACATTTCGGGTTAAATGTCGGCCCCATCAATCGAAGACTAAAACGTGGTTGTCCTCATGACGTTCTAAAATAGAATATCTTTAATGTAAATACTATTTGTAGATCGTTCATTGCTTGTAACACTATCTTAAATCTAATAATGTATATCACTAATTTGTTAACCTAGTTGTTTACTTCATAGTGTGTTAATATCGTTTTTATAAATAGCTAAAAAAAAAACAATATATACATTATTCCTAAGTTTAGATGTTTTTTTCAGGAAAATTTTATAAAAAAAAAAACAAAAAACAAAAAACAAAACAACGGGGAAAGTTGACTGATTTTTGAATTTTTCAAATCGAGTTAATTCAGAAAAAAAGCAACTCGACTCAGTTAAAAATCAACTGTTTATTATTATTATTAGTTTTTACTTTGTATTTAGAATCTGTACCAAAGCATAACAAACTAGTTTCATCTGAGTACGAGTAATACGAAAACAATCGTATGTAATCTGATCATAATTTTATAAATAATAATTTTTGATTTTCATTTACCTAAATACAATAATCAATACCAAACGTAACATATAATTTAATTTTCAAATCCATGTAAATTATACAAGAGAAAAAATCAACTCGGAGTGACTATAAAATGTTTTAACTGATAATTAACTGCTCATAATGGACAAAAATCAAACTCGTCCGGCTAGAAATTACTTAAAGAAAAAGATTGACTCATTAAGTAATCGAGTTAAAAGTAACTCAACTTTTTAACTCGTTTATACGTTTCCTCGTGTTACGTTAACTGTGAATCACTGCAGATCTAATGAATATAACACGAAACATAAACTTATACACTATTTGTTGATTGTAACGTTTTGCAGTCGCAACAAAATTTGTACAACGTTTTCTGTTTTGATAGCGTGTAATACACAACGATACCAAAATTTGTATTTTGTGCAAACATAAAAAAATAGACCTATATTGAACAGAGAAACGATTGTGCGAATTAAATAATAATTATGACGCTTTGACCAAAAGTAACAAGTCAGATAATTTTTTTTTTTTGTATAGTAATTAATAAATAATTTAACATTTAATGTCTTAAAAAAATAATTCATAAACAATTGTTTTTTTTTTAAAAATATTTTTGTTTTATACATTTTTTTTTTTTTTTGATTATGGGTGGATGAAGGGCGATGGGGTTTTTCCCCCCACTGTAATGTGACTGTTAATTTTGTGCGGGACGAGCGTTCATCATACATCTGCTGAGTCCCCATTCTAATTTTTTTTTTCAAATCAAGCACTGGTTGTCTTTGACAACTGTCCAAAAATTTAATTTTAATGTCAACGTCACATTGACAATAATTGTCAAGAATTATTATTCTTTATTACTTCAGTAAATTTAAATATATTGGGATGGCTTGAAAAAAACATAGAATTAAACTTCATATGAAATGCTTCACAACTATTAGCTGTGCGTAGCATTGAACTTGATGATTCTGCCAGTTGGAAAACAGCTGGGACACAACTCATGTATCCCACTTTTAACATTGGGACGCAACTCGTTAACTGCGCGTCTTTATAGTGACGCTGACTCTGGAATTGAAACGTTTTTTTCCCCCGATTATCGTTAGTCAAAAGCGTTAATTTTTTTGTTTTGTCGATTCTGAAAAACGTGCCGATAAATTCAAATCGTTGAATTGATAATAACCTCAGGTTCGTGGTCACCGTATCGAGTTGGGGTGAAAACCGTAAACACAACTTAAACGGTACAGTCGATTCGTTTTCATACGACGGTTATAATATCACGATGGATTGGCAAGTCCAGTTTGGCAGAAAAAAAATCGATCGCACGCCTACCTCAAAACTAGACGTTACTCAATAATCGAGTCGTCGGATTCAAGTTTCGTTTGAAGTGTTTTCTGCTTTTTATACGGAATAAAATATTATAATAAATGATTTGTGACAAAAGAAAAACGTATAATATATTCTGACGGTAAATTACACGTAACCATATATATATTGTTTGACATAAAGATATAACACGTTGTATTTCTGTTGACAAACGTAATAGTATAACTAATTCCAATTTTTCACGAACCAATTTAATATTCAAAATCACGTGATTTGATGACTGATCGAAATAAATACGAAATATAGCCTGCACGTGGCACGTGACGCTCTGATTATCACGTCGTACTGTAGAATTTATAATGAAAAATAAGCATATTTCGTGTTGGTTTTTTTTTTTTTAATATAATTTTACTGGTAAATTAATAATTTGAAAATAAAACGTGTATTATGCGTAACGGGTTGGATTTTTTTTCCTTTCGAATCGATCGCGTAAATATAATATATTCGTGTTCAAATTTAATTAATTTTCTCCGAACGCACTGTGGAAGGACTTTGGTTTTCACATCGAAAACTGAAGATTCACGGTCATACTGATATCATAACGTCATACCATTAATATTATCACAGATGTCGTATTCAGCCGAATAAAACGTTTCAAAAATACGGTCCGGTGAAAAAGGAATCCGGGTCATAATCATTTACACGCGCGCGCTCGTGAGCGTGTATGCGTGTGTGTCTGTGTGCACATGTGTGTGTGTGTGTGTGTGTGTTATGGAGGATATTTTATAAACGAACAAATATAAATTGTCGCGGAGGTGGATATTAACGCGCACGCGGAAAACGATCGGTCGCAGCAGGTCGTCGCCGTTAATTGGCCGAAGGGTTAGCTGCGGCGGATTTAAAGAGGGGTTTCGGGGTAATAACAATATCGCATGAACACACACACACACACACACACACACACACACACACACACACATACACACATTCGCGCAATGTGAACACTTCGGACGGTCATGTGCGCCTCCACGCGATTCGCGAGAGCAATAATTATTATCACATCGTACGCACAAAGCCAAATTATCGGTGGCAGCCCCGGGATCGGGGTCGAGTGAGGACGAGTGGGGTCGTACGGACGTCGTGACCATATATCACGTTACGCGCGCGCGCCCTTTCCGTACGGAGATACGGTCCGTATGTGTATTAATGTCATATGATATATGTATATGTTATATTATAATATTTACATCGTACGCGTATATGATACGGCCGTAAAGGGTGGAAAGCCGGACGTGGCTTTAGGGCGAAATCAAGGGTTGGTGACCGGTCCGGCGGGGTCGGTCACGGCGTGTGAAGAGCGAGTGAAAAGAAAGGAGACGGAAGAGCGGACGGACGATAAAGACGCGTTCGGCACGGCAGCAGGGCGGACCGCGATCCCGGAACACCGTGTGGATCGTCGTCAAGACAAACCACCGTGATGACGTGGACCGTGGTTTTTTTTCGGGGGAGAGGGGAACGAAAAGGAAATTTTTGACCCCGAACGCGACGCGACATCGGTTCCGGCTCGTACGCGAATACGTTGCCGAGAAATTTGCCTCGCGCGTCAAGCAATGCAGTGGCGGCTCGTGCCTAGGTGTTATCAAATCACGTATATTATCAAAGATAAAATAGCTAAAACGTATTTTGATTTTATTACAATATCTATTAAACTATATTTATTCCATAATACAAAATTATTAATTTTATATACGTGAAACGCTTGAGTTCGAAAATATCACTCCTAAAATTTAGATGAGTTATGTAATAAATACGCACCAACTGGTGTGCAGCTCGGGCTGCACACGAAGAGTCGATGTAAAATACGTTTAGTCGACGAGTGGGTGGATTGACGAATAAATGGAACCGTGGTGTGCACCTACTGCTGCACACTCGATCACACGTTTAATTTGTATGCGCTATTTCAATAATAAATTTATAGAACTGTTTGCCAATACTAAAGAACGAAGACTCGACTTCATACATAAAAATATGTAATTTTTTCATTTGATTTTTAAAATTGTTTTTAGTTACGACACTGTAGCTTAGGGTGACCATACGTCCCGTATTATACGGGATTGTCCCGTATTTTCACTTTGTGTCCCGTTGTCCCGACAAAAGTTATGCGGGACGCATTTTGTCCCGTATTTTCAAGTAGGTCCCATATTGATCCCGTTTTTCTCTTCATTGTTAATTTATAAATTCTACGATATTTTTGTACCACAATATTCATTAGAACATATTTGAAATCTATACTTATCAGCATTATTTTTAGATTCTTGTCTCGACAATAAATAATTATAATTGCTGCGGGTAGAAAATAGAGAACTAATAATATCACATCATTATCGACAACGTTAAACCAACGATTATAAATACAAATGGTATAACGATAACGTAAAAAATGTTATTAGTATTATTTTATTGATGTGTGACGTCGTCAACCAAATAAGTACAATTCGATGAAATCAGTTCAGCACAAAAGTATACAAAAACATCAAAAGAAGAAATTTACCTGCCATCGTCTTCGATATAATTTTTTTTTGGATTTTTGTCTTGTTCTGACAGTAAATAAAATTTACACCTGGTTATATGATATCGTATGTATTTAATATAAAACCTATTATTTTCTAAAATTATGTTTAATTATCATTTTATTACAGTAAATATTTTAATATTGACTTGGATGTGACTAATTTTATTTTGTTTTATTAATATACATTTTCAATAATTGCACACCACCCATTTTGAATATCACGAGCCGCCACTGAACCAATGAAAACCGCGGAAACGACGACTTAGATCGCCGCGTCGCGCATCGAGTCTGCCGCGTTTTCGGTATTTTTTTAACCGTCCGAACTGAAGCGAAATACAAACACACATGCTAAACGGTGCGACGAGGCGTACGAGTAAATCTAAGAAATCGCCTTAATCTCACTGCCGTCCGCACACAAAGCGATACTGTACGTTTACAAGATAATCTAATAATCGTGTTATTATTAGCTTTTGGGTTGTACTCGAACTGGGTCCAAAGAAAATGTCGTATCATCTCCGAATGTATCTCAATAGATCAGTGGCGGATTTGAGGGGGGGGCGACGTGGCGATCGCCCCCCCTAGGTTTTTTTTTGTTACCTGAACTATACCACTATAGATGTATTAAATCGTAAAGCAATGATAAGAGTGGAGAATCAGTTTTATTTGAAATTTGATTAAAACAGTCGATTTCGTCAAAACTCAAACCACAAAAAAAAAAAAAAATCAGTACGTTTTCAATTACGTCCTTGTTAATTAATAATCTATGATACCAATTCGCCCTCCCCCCTTAAATAAGCTTCAGATCCGCCACTGCAATAGATACGTGTTTTTCCAACACTAAATTCTGCTCGGCGGAAACGATTCGATTTAGAACGTATTTTTTCAATTTTTTTTTACAATCCGAAAGTTGGTTGAATGAAGTTTGATGTTTCTCTCCACTTATCTCTATTACTTACAATCCTCTTTATCTCCCAGTATGTCCCTATTCCGGTACCTTCCCTCACCTGCTTCATAAATGGAGTTCTGGGCCTCCATATTCCAGGTGTTCCCTCGATCCTTCCCTCTATTATTGTGGTTATCCAAAGACTATTCATTATTACGTGTCCAATCCGTGCTTTTCTCCTAGGTCTTAGAGCATTCCATATTGATTTCTGGGTATTCATTCTCCTGGAAGCCTCAGTATTTTTTTTTTATTTAAAACGTATAGAAGAAAAAAAATCACTTTTTTACCGTCGTCAACTGAAATATAATTTCAAACGATTTTAGTGGCAACATCATGATCGGCTAAAACCCGATGACGAACGAACAACGTACGTCGCACCGCACGTCAGCGAGTCACGTAGTCGACCCGTTCGTCTGCAGACCTCGAGAAATATCGGATTCGACGCACGATTCGACTGCACTTCGACAGGACTCGGCGGGCGCACTTCGGAAAACGTAATATGTATTTCCACTCGAGTACTGCGAACGGTTTGTTTTGCTATTGATCGATCGATATGAACGTTATTCGTAGGTGGATCTGGTCGACGATCGGTTATTGTATTCACGCTCGAGTTTTGCACTCACTTCAAATAATATAATAATTGAGATTCGTAAACCTTTAGTAAAATGTATGTAACGTACACGTGGGACACGTTCACTCTTTACTGTATGACAATTATTATTTTTGTTCAATAACGTGTGGGTGTTTGGAATCAGAGATTACAGGACCTACAAAAGGCTGGTACTTGGTACAAAGGCTGGTAATTGGTCCCCGGGTCTAAACTCTATGTGCCGAATCGGTTACCGTTTGAAAAAGGAGCTTTTTTTGAGATTTTCCAAATTGGTTCCCGTCAAATTACGCGTATGCTTTTTATAAATGTACTCAGTCATACAATTTTCCAAGTATTCGTTATTTCGTTCCTGTTTGCTAGTATGTTTTCTTGTATTATGACTTCGAAATTTAATATAATTGAATGTGTGAATGTCGTTTAAAGTTTCCATTAAATAAAATATATTAGATTGGGCACTTGTAAATTCTTTATGAAGCTTCGAATGGAACGATTCGCAACAATTTGTTGTCCTATTAATATTTTTGTCAAATCAAGCCCCAAATTTTCGGTGGAAATATACTGTCTGTCATTATGCAATTATCATTTAATACGATCGAAGTTTCAACGAAAACAAATTTATATTGGTAAAATGTGTATACATTATAGGCACGAGTGTAAATGACGATGTGTTATATTTCGACACTCTAAAGTGCTCACTGACATTATTATCATACGTACATAAGATATATACGATTAACCGTACAGCGATATAAGTAGGAACGTATTATATATCTTAATAGCGATAATTTTCCGACAAAACAATCTATTTTGCCAATCTTTTATACTTTATACCAGTGGTGGCCAAACTACGGTCCGCGGGCCAACTCTGGCCCACCATCATTTAATATCTGGCCCGCGTAAGTATTCTACGTTACAACGATATTATTTGCGTATCTATGATATTTTAAATTTATGTTAAACGAAAATTTCAAAATTTCAAAATACAGTATACATTCTTCATGAATCGTAATATATAATCCCGTATCGCCGTGCCGTAGCGTTTTTGTCGTTAAAACGGCATTTGATAATAATTTAAATAGCGTTATCGTATCTTATATTATCATCGTTAAACGAGGAGTAATCACGTACATTTATACCTAAAATACAAATCGATTTAGAGTTTAAGGGAAAATTTCAAATAACAGGCCCGCAATTTTCGTTTTTGTTTTTTTCCGTGGCCCGTGGTAAAAAAAGTTTGGCCACCACTGTTTTATACAGTTTAATTTTTACGTCAAACAAAATTATTAAAAGTCAAAATTAAAATTGTTACGATTTTACCTGTACCTACACAGACGGGAACCAATCCGGCTCAACGTAATCAGATACGTTTTTCGAACGGGGACCCATTCGGCTACTCCCCCCCTACAAAAGTGGTCCAGAGGTCCGAAGCGAGTGTCGGAGCGGGTCATCTCGGATCTCGCCTCCGATAACTCACCAGTTGTCGTGCGTGCGATATCCGGCTAGTCGCGATCCTCGTGGCCACGACGACGACCCACTAAACCCGGTCTAGACACGTGTGACCGACTGCCGTCACCGCTTTTCCGGACGCACGTGTTTCTCGCACGTCGATCGGTGCGATTCGCCTCGGCCCCGTCCGAGTCCAAAAGGCCGGCGTGCATAGGCGTAGTAGGGGGGGGCTTAGCCCCCAAGTTGGAATAATAGCCCCCCCACAAAAACTTAAGGCCACCTATATTTAAAAAATATTCAAATAAATAATTTTTTCGATATTAGGGCTAAAGCCCCCCCAAAAAAATTGACCCCCCTACGCTTATGCCGGCGTGTTTGCGTTTTCGCCGCAGATGCGTACGTATATTAATAACCGTTAACGCACATGCACTCGGACGTGCGGGGACCTGTGCGCCCGCGTCGTTGCGGGGAGCGCGTGACTAGACCGTAAATCACACGCCGGTGACGGGGCGGGGCAGCGCGTGGAGGTCTCGATCAATAAAGTATAAACTACCTAAAAAGCCGTGCGTATTATTTTTACGCCGCGAGACTGAAACGAAATCCCAGAAATTTTCGAGACTTTTTCGGGTCGGCCGAGCGCTCCAGTCATAAAAAAAAAAAAAAAAAAGGAAAGCCCTCTCCTTCACTCTTTACCTTTTTTCACTACTCTCTCTTCACATCTCTCTCTTTCTCTCTCTTATTCTTTACGTCGGTAAACGTGCGACGCATCCGTATTATAGGTACCAGAATATTTTAGTCCGCACGTAAACGTACTTTTCCGACAGTAATACCCCGTGCGCATACATACATCTATATATTATATACAATATGATATTATGTAGTATACGTAGGATAATAATAATAATAACACGTTATTTACACGTACTGCAGTTACACCTAAACACACACACACTTTGGTATTTGAGTGTGTGTGTGTGTGTGTGTGTGTGTGTGTGTGTGTTTGTGAACGGACGTATAGAGTATATTTTATAATTGAATGACAATAAAAAGAACGATTTTTTTTTCCGAAGCCGATAAACGAATATCGTCAGTAAACGCGTGTGTTTTGTATAATTTTATATGAGAACGATCCGCGAGACACTTAGAGAAATTGAAAAGAAAATGAAAAAGGAAAAAAAAAAGGGCGCACAAAATGCTTTGAGAGGATCGTACGGAACAAAAACGGAATACAAACGTATAAAATAAACTCCCGTGATCCGCCCCGTACTAAAGCACGGTTTAATATCAAAATTAATATTTTTAATGGATTTCGCTCTGCATTTTTTTCGCGTTCCGAAATCACACAATATTTCATCGGATTAATAATAATACAGTCATTAATGTTGGAATATTTATTCGTTTCGGTTCGGTTTTGCGTAGCAGCAGGTACAACCTAAAATACCTTTTACAGTAAAACCGTTGATTCGATGTATAGTGACGGCAGAGGAAATTATAATCAATTGTCGTGATTTATAACACAGGCTTAGGTACTTGAGTTTAGAATAAAATTTCTTCGAATAAATCACTAATAATTTTAAAGCATATCGTAGTGACGAAAATATCCCAAGTGATGGATATCCCATCGTCTGACGAGTGATCTTATTATTTTTATTTACGACACCCTTAGATATTTTCTTTTTTTATTATCAGAGAACCGTATTTTTATGAAATAGAACTTTTTATTATATGGTTTCAACCGAATCATAATCAGAGTATTTAAAAAATATTAATATTGTAATTATATCCGCTGGTTTATTGAATGAAAATCGTAAGTAATTAGGTATTATATACAGTGTGATCACGATAAGTGGAAACACTCAATAACTATGTGCAGGCTTCATATATTTCAATTCTGCTTTTTCGGCTAATTAATAAACATTATAATACACATTTTCAAATAACTATACTATTTTTTTGACAGTTAACTTTGCGCATGTGCACAATAACTTTTTTTCAAAATGGCATAATCTATTTTTGACCACAAATTAATTTTTTTTGGTATTTTTTAATGAATTTTAGTGGCTCAATTTCTTTTCTAAGTCAAAAAATGACCGAGTTATAGCAATTTGATTTTACGTTATTTGCACGGGTATAAAAGATTATAAAATACGTAGTTGATGATAATAAATACGTGAATAATAAAAATAAAATTACAAATATTAATTTTTGTATTCATAAAAGTTTTATTCATCTAACAAATTCTCCAAACTTTTTATTGTGCATGCGCAAAGTTAACTGTCAAAAAAATAGTCTAATTATTTGAAAATATGTATAATAATGTTTATTAGTTAGCCGAAAAATCAGAATTAAAATATATGAAGCCTGCACATATAGTTATTGAGTGTTTCCACTTATCGTGATCACACTGTATATATAATGTATAATATAGTGTATAATGTGAATTTTTCTATATTTTGTATATGACCGATAAACGAGTGATTACAATAGACGATATTGTAACAGTACAATTTTACCAATTGTAAATCATTCTGTTTTGAACAGTATTAAATAATACAACTAAGTGTTCAGAGTGTTTATCGTTTTTGGTTTAATACCTTTCTCGATTCGTAGTTACAAAACATTTCGCTTTGGTAAAACGAGAAAAAGTTTCAAATAGGTACGTTTGTAGTTTAAAAATTCGGTGTTTATTTAGTTATGAACACCGACGGATCGTTTAAAACATTAATAACTGTTTTGAAATAACGGTCTGAACAAAGTGCACTCTATTGGCGTAATATTCTTCGGAGACGGGAAAACAAGCAACAATAAAAACGCGACGTTAGTATAGTAACGCTCGTAATCGTTGCTCATAAAATTGTATTTTTTTTGTTTTTTTGTTTTTTTTTTTTAATCCATTTTGTTGTTGTTTCGCGTTACGTTATTATTTTACAAACGTATTATATTATGTCCGTGTGCTGTACGGCGGCGTGGTGTGACGTATGGGTAGGTGCGACAACAAGCGGGTGGTAAACGACAAACAAAAACTTGGCCGCGCCGCGAGGTAAAATGTATTTCGGATATTATTCTGACCCGGTAACACAGTGTTGTTTTCGGAAACTTTGACGGCACAAAACTAGTTTTCATTACGCTAATTACCCTCCTCCGCGGCGAAAACTCGTCGGTAGACACCGGGCGCGGGACGACGACGCAACAAACCGAAATAATATTAAACGTATGCGTGTGCACATATGCACAGCAGTACGCGATAAGTCCGCGCGAAAACTTCTGGTTGTCATTATTCATTGCGACGACGGCGGTGACCCGCACGTACGTTCTCGAACAACGATGCAAAACAGTTATAACAATATCGGTCGTAATTTTCACCGACAACCAGCCTCGTTTTCATATTTATATGCCATATAGCTGCACGCGCGCGCACACACACACACACACACACACACACACACACACACACACACACACACACACACACACACACACACACACACACACGCACCAGGGGCGTTGTTTAATTTTTTTTTTTTCGGAACGCATATTTATTTAGCAGGCCACTATTTTTTTTCCAAATATTTTAAATTATTGATACCATTAATAGGAAGACAGAAAACAAAACATTTCGATTCGGGTTACTCTTCATGAAGAGAAGGGGAAATCGTTTGACTATATTACTTATTCAAAAAGCCATCCTTGCATTCGTTTATTCGTTTTGAGCTATTAACTGAAGCAACACTGCTTCTTGTCTTCGATTCATAAAACACTTAAATGTCACTAAAACGTTACAATGGAAATGAATACTATATAAGATAAAAAATCATAAGTTTTAAGTAATATATTATGAATAATTTATAAAAGAAATAAATTATTGGATTTATTTCGAACTGTAATATTATGGTTAATCTATTATAATATTATACTGATTACATCTTTTTTTTTTTTTTGAAAAATTAAAAATAAATAGAGAAAAGGTTATTTTTCATCAACCCTTCAATGCGTGACTCCTTAAATAAAAAAAAATAAAAAAAAATAAAATACTTAAAACATTCTATGTATTATATTTTTGCGGAAAACCAAAATTGTCTGTCATATTTTATTTATGTTTTATTTTACGTAACATAATGAATAGTAAAAAAATAATTATCTCACTTTATATTATAATTTATCACAATCTTAACACTGACGCAGAAAGTTACGCTAACTTTGATGTAAAAATTAAACAAGTTTTACTAATTTTAATCGGCAATACGATAAAAAAAAAAAACTTGGAATTTATCAATAAAAATAATAACGTAATTTAGTGGCGTACCGGTGTGGTGGTCTGCGTGGTTATTCTTAGCAAGCCAACGACGGTTGTACAGAATTTCAGATACCTACGCAAATGTATACCCTGCGTACCGTGAACGACGCCCCCGACACGCAAGCTGTGCAAGTATTATGGCGACCATAACAATGGGACAGCCAAAAACGAGAAATTATTTTTTCTCATACACGAAACAACGAATTTCTCGTGAGAAAAACGCGATTTTGGGAATCTCCGCGACCGTGACCCCTCAGTTCTCTGAATCGGGTCCTTTTTTAGGCCTCCGGCTTCAGCTATTAAGCTCGCCAAGGTAAACTCATATCGTTCCACTCGTTCCGTCCTCACGAGTTCATCAACATGTTAATGACAATTTATTAGAAATGTCGTCCCGGGAAAAACGCCACCCTAATCGTGTCCTTATCCTGTGGGTCAGGCCTGGTTTTCGTATGGAATGTTAACAAAAGTTTGGTCTTGTCACAATCAGTTCGTTTCGAGTTCGTTTTCAAAAGAACTATCGAACTTTTATCATAACGTATCGGAATTTTTTTTTTTTTTTGAGATTTACGAAGAAAAAAATCGATCCATAATATCTTTTAAGACAATAATATACTCAGATGGTCAGAACTAAGTGTTTATAAGCGTTTCAAGTGACGTGTTAATCGACTACGTTTTATGCAAATATATTTGATAAGCTCGTTTCTACCATAAACTATATGGTTCTACAGTGACGCAATTAAAGTCTGCGAATGTCTGACGAGACGTCACGACGACGGCGCGATGAGTTCCGGCGAAACAAATTAATTAGGTCAAAAGACGGAAAAAATAAAAATAAAATAAATACTCTAAATGACACAGGCAGACTTCATTACAGTATGTTCTTGACAGCAGCACTCGAAGCCCGAACAGCCTCGTGTCGTCATTTCGTTACACCGATGATATTAAATTTTTTTTCTCGAGTTAGTAGTGCGAAGTCGTCGTTTTTTCGTTCTGCTGAAAGACATACGCCTGTGAGTGTAATAAAAGAATCAAAAAGTCATATCACAAAATCATAGCACAATATTATTCCGGTCAGGCGTAGTTTCAAAATGCAAATTCCTAGGTCTGAAATGGATTTCAAAGAAAAACCGGTTATTTTTACCAGTTTTCATTCAATTTTTCACTTAGAAAAACTGCCGAGAATAGAGAAAAATTACCCCTCAAAGTGACATCTACATCATATTTCTCATCTATAGGATTGCTGAGCGAAACTTTTGGAATTTGCTAACTCTACCCAAAATAAGTGTCTCGAGAAAAAAAGAAGAAAACATATTTGGGAAATGTCTAGATCCAACGTTTTACTGAAACTCTAAAACGAGCAACCGAAAAACGAATCAGCGTACTGACCAACGCAGACAGTTATTTTTTTTTTTCGTCACGTATATTAGCACCCAGTGTAATCAACTCGTCACAAACATCACAACGCATGTCAAACCGATCTTTGAAAAGTGTTGGTTTTTTTTTTTAAGTATGCTGAGACCTCATAAAGCCCACAAGCCATGTTCAACAGCATTCAACCACTTGATAGACACGATTGACCCCTAGACGTGTGATCTTTTTTATATTGAAAAACTTAACGGCTCACGTAAATCGATCTTGAACGCTGATTCGTTGACGATCGATGCAAAATGATTTTTTTTTTACGATTTAATAAAAACGAAACGAAATTATTTTACGACGGGTGTCGACTGAAAATAATTTCCGATACTCATAATGATCTAATTTATCTACACTGATGTTTCTTCCCTGGGCAGGTAGCTAAATATGAAGATTAAGCTCAATCTTGACGTGAGGGCGTTCACACTTTTTAATAGAAAAAATTGAAGTTGAAATAATCGAGGAAATCGCGTCGTTTTATGTATTCGAGTATGTCGTTATGTTCTAGAAAGATCCGTTGTGCTGTTTGTGTAATTTGGTCTTATTGTGGTCGACAACGTTACTGTCATAGATGATATTATGATGACAAATGCTGAACAGCGTTTTTTGTTTTTTGTTTTTCTCATCACGTGAATTACAATAGTTGAGATGGATATTTATTTATTTATTAGATAAACGTCTTTATGGCTCAAGTACAGTTTAATAATATATACATTTAACAATACAATATGAAATACACAATTTTGATTAGTAAAATAAAGATAACAATATAGTTAAAGTATGGGAAAGATAATTACAACATATAAAGAAAACATAGCTTATTAAATTAAATATAAATCACGTGTATAAAATAAATCCACATTTTCAACTCATTACATTCTCGAGCAATACGATCTAGGGGATTATTATAGCCATAAGAGGTGCGATGGAATGGAATTGAAAATGTAGGACGGTGATATGAATTATATTGGGGAATATTAAAGTTTAAAGAGTGCAATAAATCGGGACAGGATACAACTCCATTAATTAATTTGGACATAAAACGAATATCTATTGATTTACGTCTAGTAGCGAGAGATTCTAAATTAATACTAGTTTGGATTGACGATAAAGATGTAGGGACTGATAGATTTAAGTGCCACTTCAGTTTCTTCTTATACCCAAAACACAAAGATACTTTCTTTGAACACGCTCAAGCGATTCAACAAGTCCAACTTGCGTAGGATTCCAAAGAACTGAAGAGAATTCAAGAATAGGTCTAACTAGAGATGTATATACATTTTTAAGACAAATTGCATTGTTGAATTCTTTCGTATTACGGATTATAAAACCAAGACTTCAAAGTGCTTTTGAGCATAGATATTCAATATTAGAAGAAAATAATAAGTTAGATTGGAAAACAACCCCCAGATCATGACATGTATTAATTTCAACAAGTTTTTCACCATAAATACGATATTCAAAGTTTACTTTAGAATTAGTTGCGAAAAAATGACATTTTAAAACATTTAGTTGTATTTAATTTAAGACCATTAGAGAGGCACCAATCACTGACTCTATTTAGATCATTTTGAATTAACCTGGTATCATCTGGTGAGGAAACTTTGGATATTATTGTTTGATTATCGCATCAATGCTATATTGTAAATTAACAACACCACGACGCCACGGAACAATAGTCGAGAAGAAGAAATAAGACGAATACGGAAGACGGCGGACGCTTCGGCTCCCGATCACCTCCAAAATCTGTCGCTGACCGGAACCTCCCGTTCGGCAATCACAATCAAACACGACCTCGTGTGGCAGATTCGGTTCGTACCGTGGAAACGGCATTTCGAGGTGTCGGCTCAACGATCGTTCCCATACAGCAGTGGTTCCCAACCTTTTAGATACTTTGACCCATAAATCAGGTTGAATATTTACAAATACCCTTCACACACACAAAAAAAAAAATAAATAAATAAATAAAAAAATAAATGTTTTGAGTAAAAAGATAATGATGTTATCAAAGTCATTAGGATCAGGGCGTGAGGTAATTTCCAAAATCTCTGAACAACAATTATTATTTTATTATAATAATACATATCATTGCAACAGTTGTGAATAATATATATATTTATTGTTATGAAAATCAATGAATAAACAACACCCCAAGGGGTAGGAATACAGTAATATAAGAATTATGAATAAAAAATTATTAAATAAAACATGTTACATTAATTATTTGTATTATAAATACAAGTCTTCAACGTGGTGCATGAATCAAAAAAGAAATCGAAATTTTTTATTTGATTGCATAACGTTGGTAGGCGACACATCGGACAATTAGAGAAATAATTAGTTTTTGACTGTGGTATAGCAAAAGGAGGATTTTGTCTTGAATTGAAGGAGGGTACTTTGAGACCAATTTTTTGTAATAGTTCAGGACAGACGATTTCTCCATTAAAGATTTTATAAACAAAAGTGGCATCAAAAACTAACCGTCTGGTCTTTAGTGATTTTAAACCTGCAATTTTTGCAATCTCATCCGTATTTTGGTTAAAAATCATTGTTGTATATGCATAAAAACGGAGGAAGTTTATCTGGACTTTTTCTAATTTATCGATAAATTGTAATTGATTAGGATTCCTTATATTAATAGGATGATAATAATAATAATAATAATAATAATAATAATAATAATTATTATTATTATTATAATTATAATATTAGTCATAATAAATTAAGTATATTGACATGTACGAACGTATGGACCGCGTCGGCCCGGTCGGGAGGTTCATTTCCCTGGCACCCCCACCTCGGAAATTCGGGACCAAACTAAGAGCCTTTTTTTGTGCTACGTTCGTGCTGGTTTGTGCTCGATTTTGGGCGTTTGTGCAGCAATCCCTGATTTTTAATCATTTTTTCAAAGTGGGGGTGCCACAGAATACTCCGCCGTACCGTGAAATAAATAGTGTAAAATCCAATCAAATCAATAAATTATTTTTAATAATTTTAATTTACACCCACTAATATGTAATCCTGACGGAGTAAATAAAGAATTTCACGATTGTTTGTGTTGATTAACTAAACATAGTACACCAGCCTGAAAAGTATTCGCACAAACAAAAAATTAATATGTTATTTGCAAAGCATAAATGAAGGAGTTAAGACTTGAGTATAATAATCAGAAAAATATTCATAAAAAAATTTTTATTGAATATTTATTTTTTTTTTTAAAGTAAAATATCTTTATTAAAAAAAAATTTACTATTAATATTATCAACGCAAAAGGGTTCTCAAACTTTAAAATCTTATAATTATTTATAACTGGCGGAAAAAGGAATGACGGTTTTTCTAATTTGGCGGAAAACAGTATTGGCGGAAAACGGAATGGTCGTTTTTGGCGGAAAACGGTGACGCCCTGCACTGCGACGTTGGCGCGCGCCTTCTCGACGTTAATCACGGCCACGGACATGATATTACTATCGTCATTATTATTATTATTATTATTATTATTATTATTATTGCTGTGAATCCGGACCGTTCATCGGCGGCGCCGTGCGCGTAATAAAATATGAATTACGTCGCCGCATTGCGCGCGCGGATCGTATTGTTTCCATACGCTCGCGCGACACTAAAAACATTACGACGACGACGACGACGACGTTATTGCCGACGCAGCTCTGCACCGGCATACTTACCGTCGCGTTCAGTCCGCCACGTGCCAGTCCGCGACACAGGGTGTCCCTGGACGCACCGTGTGACTCGGCGATACCAGAACACGCGCAAAAAGCGTTTGATATTCGAGGAGGCTGGAGCGCGGGATAATTTTTTCGATATACTGTAATGCAAGGGTCGGCAAACTTTTTGGTGTCAAGGGCCAAAAGATAAAAATACATTTTTTCAGAGGCCGTAATTTTAAATACACCTTTTTTATCTAAACGAAATATTAAAATTTAAAATTTAATTTATTTAAGTACATCACTGTTTGGTACATTAACTATGGAGGTATCTACAAACAAATTCATAATAATAATTATATATATTTATAATAACACATAATAATAATAATAATAAAACAAAAAAATACGTAATTAAATATAGTATGATATTGGAAAAAAAAATAAATGAAATAAATGAATAAAAATTAATGTGATTTTTTGAGTTTGAATAGCATCAACAAGTTTATTGATAGCAGGTTTTATTTTCGATGTAGGAATTCTCAATACAGCGTTTAAGTGACCATCGGTTGATCGTGAAGCATATTTGCTTTTCCGATATTTCATTAGCGAAAAAGTTTGTTCACAATATATATATATATATATATATATATAAATATATAAGTGTACATATATACATAGTAAATAAATATTCCTAAATTAAAAACTAAATTTCTTTTCTTTTTTTTTTTAATTAGCTGATGAAATAGGGAGAGTTCTGTGTGCCGAGTGTAAATCTATTTTCTCATTCGAATATGGTAGGATACCAGATATCAAACAGCACCTACAAAAACGGAAACACGTATTAGCCGTGTCTAGCAGTTCTAATAAATCAACATCATTATTGATCAATAAAAGAAAATCTGAAATATCGGACGAGAGCAAACGTAAAACGGCCGAAGAAGGTATGTTTGTTTTTCGTACTAGCAAGCATAATATTCATTCGTTTCGATCTATATAGGTTGTGCGTCCTCTCTTATAAAGAAAATACATGATACAAAATTTTCTTGCGCTCAAACGAAACGTGAATTATTGATTAAAAAGTCACTGCCACTTTTTGCCTTCACTGCCTAGCCTATTGTTATCTATCTTTATAACTAGGGCTAGGATTTATATGCAATAACAAATTGTAAAATATGCATTAGATCTACCAAAATATGCAAAAATATGCAAAAACAAATTTGTATTATTTCTAAAATATTATTATTTATTATAATTCATAATTTATTATTATTAAATTAAATATAAGTCTATATAATTACATTAAATTTTAGTTTATATTATTACTATGATATGTTGTTTCAAATTTTCAAACATAAACAACCGGTGATTTGAACATAGAATAGACGTATACTGACTAAAACTCCTTTCTACATCACAAGAGGTAATTGGTGAATATTTGAATGACACGATTTTCCTGGAGTTAGATTAATATTAATATCTTCTTCTTCATTTTCATGAATAAATTGTTATTCGTGAACATATTCGTTAATATGAAGGTAATATTAATACTATATACTTACAATTCGACGGATTAACCAAAAACTATCGGTATTATGAAATAAACGCCATTTAAAATTAACAATAATTTATAAAAATTTAAAAATGTAAGTTAAAAAATAAAAATCTCAAAAATCTATAA
The DNA here is from genome assembly GCA_027580255.1 of Therioaphis trifolii. Classification (NCBI taxonomy): domain Eukaryota; kingdom Metazoa; phylum Arthropoda; class Insecta; order Hemiptera; family Aphididae; genus Therioaphis; species Therioaphis trifolii. Next base: position 6,489,543 of record CM050405.1, on the reverse strand, counting down.
TCATGCAATTATTTGCATTGTGTTCAAAATATGCAAAAATATGCGAAAAAAATTGATTTTATTTAAACGAGAGTAAGCAAAATCGAGGACAAATCTAATAAACACTCAATTTGGACTTAGGAAAAAAACATGCAAATGCATATAAATCCTAGCCCTATTTATAACCTTATCCGTGTTAACTGCATTATTACTTGTTATTTTACATTGATTGTCGAGCTGAATGGTTTTTCATACTACAGCGCTAAAATAATAAAAAACAAATACAAAATACAAAAAATATATACATAATAATATATCACGCATAACGCATTGTTTGTCTAACAAACAGAAGCAATGTTAAGCGCGGATGGTGATTTATCGCGAAAGGATCGTGACGCTACACCGTGCTCGCGAGTATGATAATATCGTGCACGGCGTCTCGCAACGGCACAGAAATCACTTTACGGCTGGTGGCCGTCGGATCCTCGACGGTTAGATCGGCGTGTCTGCGTCTGTCCGCTCGAGCGGTTTGTTATTCATGATGTTACGTCGTTAATGGAATCGTACGTCTACTACTTCGTTACTCCGTCGAAATTATAAACGAATTAATCGGCGCTCGTCGCGATTGAGGTGAAATAACAACAATGATTGCGGAAAACACGTCGTGACTCGTCGTGCGTTACCATGTCAATAACAATCATTGTACACTCGTCGATTCCGATCCGTTTCTTACGACCGATCGAAAAGCCAGACACGATTCGCTCCGTGAGTATTCTTCGGTCCCCGAAAGAGACGATATGGCACCGGTCGTTTTGAATTCGGAAGAATTCGATAAATCGTTTTTTTAGTTCAACGATTCTGAGCAACGCTTCGGTGCAAAAATATACCGTTTATTCATTTTACTGTTTTTAGTTGGATTGTTTATACGTTTTTTTTTTTTTAACAAAACCATTTAAAAACGTTTTTCGTGGAACATATGTGACATTTTCTATTTTACTTTAAGATAAAAACTATATTAGTCTATCTTTGTCCGAAATTGAATTACGATTAGGTGGTCGAATAATGTTTTAAATATATTTTAAGTAAAAAATGTATATTGTAAAAATAGTCTATCCGTAATTATCGTGTAATAACTTACCTAAACGATTGTAAATAGAAAATTTCTGAGACATGTTTTTTTTTTTAAACGTTTCTAATATTGTTATGTAGTACTTGTGTGTATAATTAAGGTCATATCAAATTTCCAGAACTTTTTGTGAAATATTGAAATTTTATCGTTGATCAACTTAACACAAACTTGGTATTTTCAATATTTTATTATTAGCCCAAAAGTTGTCAATTTGTTCATCATTCACGTTCATCATTCTCGTACTATTTTTTTCCAGTACCAAGTTAAACTTCTTCACATACTCATGTCATTAATAATATATAGTTGACATTTCAAATTTCTAGCAATATTAAGTTCCGAGTTATGACTAAAGTACTAAAATAAATTCAGTGAAATTATCGTTTACGAAAAATGTTATGGTTTATTTTTTCGGTTTTTCTGGAAATTATTCTTACGTCTAGATAAACAATTGAGAAGACGATAAATGCTCAAAGTATCATATTATAATATGCGATTCCGACTGATCTATAGAGTTGTTGGATGAAATTTTTGTACTAGAAAATGTGAGGATTACCAAAAAGTGTCGAATTTAATTTTTTTTTTTTTAAATAAACACGATCGTAAAACCAAAAGGTCCTTTGCTTCACTAAAAGTATAGAATAAATATACGGAATAATGTAAATACGTCAAGCTCGGCATAACGTAAAATGGTGTTTTGACACCATATTATGGTCGTCAACATTTTAATCGTTATTAATCTGTTTGAAAATATTTTTTCGTCTCTGCCTGTTTCGGTTTTATCAGTGTGCGCACGCGACAATAATGACATTCAGCCTCTCTTCCTGGTTTGAATTTTTTTTTTCGTTTTTCAACACGTGCCGATACGCGTACCTCGCGTATGATACGTAAGAATTAAACGTGAACGTTTTGTGAAAAAAAAAAAAAAATAAACTAAACTAAAATGGACGTCGCGATTTGTCCACGTGTACGTAATATTAACGTTCGCAAAAAGCCTTAAACTCACACGCCGTGATGGATGCGACGGCGTGATATACACACACGGGCGTGGACGGACGTCGGAGAGAAAAAAAACATTTTGTATTTATTTCACTCGACAGTGGCGGTGTCGTGTTGTCTAAAATAAGGTTGTTACTATTCACCGTGCCGATATTGTATGTAACTACAGTGGTACAGTATTTTTAAGTAATTAAAACAGGGTATCTGCAGTGTACGCGCGCGCCTCGACAACACACATACACACACATACACATACACACACACACACACACACACACACACACACACACACACACACACACACACACACACACACCGTCATCTGAACAAATAATGTTTAGGGACCGTAAAACGTCTGACCTAGTTCCCGTTCACATCGTGAGCTTTATAAACACGCTCGAAACTTGTTTGATTCCGAATAGTTGTATTTATATTTTGATATTCGATAATATTTAAATGGATGACGCACAAACCGGGATACGCAAATACAAAATAACGCGCGCGCGTATGCGTGTGTGTGTGTGTGTGTGTGTGTGTGTGTGTGTGTGTGTGTGTGTGTGTGTGTGTGTGTGTGTGTGTGTGTGTGTGTGTGTGTGTGTGTGTGTGTGTGTGTGTGTGTGTGTGTGTGTGTGTGTGTGTGTGTGTGTGGGTTGGTGTACGTATTTGATCAAACAGAATATAAATCCGTAATGAAGGAAATTGTTTGGGTTTAGAAGTTGAAATGGAAAACTTTGCTATTATAAGTATATTTTGATATGCAGTTCGCAATAATGTTATATTACCTACAACGAACCTTTGATACGGCAAAATTTTATAATCCATCGCTGCGGTCGTAGCAACAGAGTGATTTTTTGTTTTTATTTTTTTTTTTTAAGGTGACATTTATGACTGCGCTGCATATCGTTTCCAAAGAGATTTGGCTCGTTTAAACCGTTTAACATTTTGGTATTTTGGAGACCCTCGCATGACTATAAAATTATTAGCGGATCCCTATCAAACTTTGTCAAAATATCGAAAAATACTGCGTAGATTTTTAATTTCCAATGATTTTGTGTAAATTACTGAAAAAAAGGAAGTATTTCGCATCAAAAGTACACTTTACTCCGAGGAAAAGGTTATCGTAAAGATCGAATTGGATTTTAAATAAATGATATATATCTTTGTGTAATAATGTTCGTGATATACATTTCACTCTTATTTGTTTAATCGTCGCTAATTTTCTTATCAAAACAGTTTAAAAATGATTGAACAGAAGAAACATTTTTTACTAGAAGGTCCCAGACTTTTTGTCCAATCTATATTCAAAATTTCGTAACTATTGGGTGTGACAGTAATATTTGTACACATTTCAAGTTGAAAATTGTTGTGAAAATCATACATACATTTAGAAAAACATATATGAAAAAAAATTCATGAGAAACGGTTTTTCAAATTGTCTTCAATATGTTCATAATATGAGTATTTGACTGTGGTTTTATTACATTTTTAAGATTTGATATTCAAAATCAAATGTTTTAGTAAAATTAACTTGAAAAAATGAGACATTTTCAAAGCTCTATTTTAATTCCAAAAGAGTGAATTTATGTTTTTGTAACTTTTCTTGAGTATGTGACAAAATACCAAAGATGAACCGTGAACATTTCAAGCTTCTAGCACCATTATTTTTGAGTACTAAAATTGATTTTGTGTAAGTTTCATTTATGGTAATTTTTTTTCCTTACACTTGGACAATACTATTATGAAGAGGTAAAAATAAACCAACGAAGTACTCTCGACCGTACTATCTTTGATCTATAGAGTTTTTTTTTATGTGATTTTTTGATAAATTTTACCCCCCAAGTAAGTGTTTCCAAAATAGATGAACAAAATTTTAAGAAGAACTAAACATCTCTACAAAATCAATAGATCCTTTGTTTCACTCAGAATCTAAAATTCTGAGTAAATATAGACAAAAAACCATAAACACAAGCTTTATTAAGTCGAAATATCACGAAATGAACCAAGTTAAACAATTGTTTCAGTTGAAACATCTCTCTCTCTCTCTCTCTCTCTCTCTCTCTCTCTCTCTCTCTCTCTCTCTCTCTCTCTCTCTCTCTCTCTCTCTCTCTGTATTTTCCATAGTGTAAAAAAAAAAGCGTGGAGAATTTCTATAATTATTTCAAAACACACAAGCACTTATAAATTTGGGGCTTTTGAAAAATCAATTTTAAAAATATCTATTAAAAGTGGCCGTTTTAATTATGTGATAAGCATAATAAAAACATCTCACCCATGTCAATAAACCTGTAAAAGATAAGTCCGATTATTTCACGGGGGCATCATGTTTATAAAATATAAATTACCATGATAAACCGATAAGTGATGTGAAAACTATTAGAGAAGATAAAGTGTATTTTGTTTCTTTTCAAAAAATATTCATATCTTTAGTTTGGCCGATTTTTCTTCTGTCACGAAAAAAAAAATCAAACAAAGTTCGGTAAACTTCTGAACAACAAAATATATGTGATTATTTTTATTTTTGTCATTTCTATTTGAATACACGTTAAAAATGTAGAATATTATTATTTACAAACTTTTCGGCGGAATATTAGTGAAATATTTGTTTGCATTGTTCCCGAACATAATGGAAACCGTTTAGAATGCATTTTAATTTGAATATATATATTTTTAATATTATGCAGACGATGTTATTACTACTATTGTTTTTCCCGTTTTTCCTTTGATAATAAACGAAATACCGAAACTAAAATCGTGTGTTAATATTTTATTTATACACACATAAACCGTTGGCCGTGCGCGTCACACATAAAATATGTTCATGCGAAAATTGATATTTACATTGTTTTAAACAATAATAATAATTAAAAAAAAAGATAATACAGTACAAAATATGTTTTTACATGTTGATTTGATTTAATTGTTTTTTGTCTTATTGAATGAGCGCAACATACAAATGGGCACAGACAAAACGGGTCAGCCAATAGAATCAACAATCATAATATTTTAATATAGCTATTCATATTATTCCAAGTAATTTTTGAATTAAATTGTTGAAAGTTAAAATATAACAGAAAAAATGATTCAACAATCAATTTGTTTAAAGGTAAAATTGAAACTTTAAATTATTTTAACTATATATATATATATATATATATATATATATATATTTTTTTTTTTATATGTTAGGTAAATGTTATAAAACACGAAAATTACGTAATTAACCGGTAATTTTCGTAAACAAGTATACAAAATGGAGATTTTCGATATTTACCCGTGAATTTCAATATTCACCAAACAAATTGGTAAATGCTGTGTATAATACTGAAATTCGACTATTACCCAAGTATTACGTTTTTCTGATGCACAGTTTTATATTAGGTATATTTCCAAATATCTATAAATATGTTTTTGCGCAAGGTATTATCTGATATTCATTACCTAGATTAAATAAAAAATATTAAATGTATAAGTAATCGATAATCAAGTTCAGTTTTAGGTTTTATCTTATCCTTAGAAAAACAAATATGTATAAAGCAATTGTTTAAATGAAGTAGGTATAAGAATTGCACTGTTCTGCGTTGTAGACAGTATCGTAACTGTCATTTGACGCGTACGTTGTATAAGCATGTTTATTTTTCGTATTTATTACTTAAAACTTTATTTAAAAAAATTGTAGTAAATATTTAGTATTTAATACTTTATTTTATTTAATATTTAAATATGGATGAAAACGTTATGAAGAAGAATTTGATGACATTATATCATCTATAATTAAACAAAAACGTACCCCGGAAAGAAAAACTTCTGGATATACCAAAAACCATCCGAGAATAAGAGCTTTTAGAGGTTGCTGGTTTGAGCAGTATTTCGGGAACTCAAGGGTTCCAACGATGTCACTGCAAAACTAAATGTAAAAAGAATAAATGTGCTTGTCGTTCTTCAGGTCTACATTGTTATTCAAAATGTCATGGATCGTTAATACGTGAAAAGAGGTAGTTGATAATATACGTATGATATAAACACAACAATAACCATTTGTATAATTTTTTATCGTAAATTTCCGGTGATTGACGTAAGAATCTACTCGTATAAATTAAAAATTGATGTTTACGATATTCACCGGTAAATTACGTAAATTATTGTTTTTTGTCGTTTATCGTAACATTATAAATGTATATATAGAGAGAGAGAAATGTGTACTGAAATCAAAAATGTTGTCAACGATAACTTGTTCAATTTTCGCGTAATAGTACCATTGAAATTGATACCGAAGACTAATATTTTTTCGACGCCATTGTAAAAATCACGTTTTATTTTCAAGTACGGAAGTCTATCACTTAGCAGTGATTACATAGCAGCGGTTCGATCAGTAAATAGGTCAACAAATATATAGTTGGCAATCGTCGTGGCTCCGACGACGCATATCCACTACATAATGGCATGGACAAATCGTCTCGTTCTTTATCGATATGATTTAAATATTTTAACACACTGTCGAGTGATTTCAAACCGAACGTCTGGTACATTGTGTAATAACGTCAACGGCTATGTTTGACATCGACGCTATTAGATGTTATATTTTACGACTTGAACAGCAGCGCGAAAAAGAGACAACGACCGATGAGTCGACGCGACTCATCGGTAATATTTTAGTTGTGATTGACATACGCACACGCGCGTGCGCTCGTCTACTTCTTTTGAGATAAAATTAATACTATTGTCGTGTGGCTCGAGACGCTTTCAAAAGCGAAAACCACTACGCATTTCCGTTTTCCGTCGGGAACGACGTACTTTTGCCGGCATTGTCACATTCGGCGTCTTTAAAGAGTGCCGCAACGTCATATTAACTTTAATAACACTGGGATTAAAGCTGAAAGCATGATAATAACTTACTGTTCGCGGAAAACCGAAAAGAAAATAAGTGTATAGAGTGAGAAACGCTATGTGAATGCACATAAGTACACAAGAATAATTATTATGTTAATAACAATGATAATTTAATTAGTGCTCACCGGGGACACGACAGTAAAAAGTTTTCCGACGATGATTTAGTAAATATTCAACAGAAACGTTTCAAACTTCAAAAAACAAACACGTAAGTGTTATACGTGTATATTCTATATTAGTCGCGCGTGCGTGCGTGTGTGTGTGTGTGCGTGTCATACTTTGACGAAGTAAACATTTAACACAATCAACGAGTGATGATCTTAATTGAAGCAAAGAATAAAATGTTAAAAATGATGCGTGATATTTTAATTTTTTTCCAAATTTTACTGTCGTTATTTAAAAACGCGATCTTTATGATTATTTAGCGTTGAGATTCTCTCCTTAAAAAACGTCATGAACCAAAACCAATTTCGATTTATTTGAACTTCCCGGTGTAAAAACAGTGTTAAAAGTAAAAGTCGTAAAAGTCGTAAAAACGGGCAAAAGGCGTCTGTTTCTCCGTAGTTTGGCACCGCACCGTTTTTTTTTTTTTTCCACAAAAGCGATCGTCTCGTTTTCCCGATTCCATCACCACCGTCTTGTCCGAGGACCGCATCGGCGTGCGTCCTAACTCGACGACGACCGCCGCGTTTTCCCGCGGAACAAACAACAACGTTCACGACGGACGACCGACAGACGTCCGCACGGGTCCCCCCCCTGGCCCCCCAACCCCGTGGCGCCGTCTCGCGTCGTTTACCCCGCACGCGTTCCAATTTATTTCGACAAACCCGAAGAGCCGATGTGCGATTTCGCCAAAGTTCGCATTATTAATATGTTAATTTCGTAAACCCTATCCCCGGGAGAAGTTTCGAGTACCGCCTCGCCTACCGCCGCCGCGCGTATTGTTATTAGTATGTATGATAATCGCGGCGTCGTGAGGGATAATATAACACGAGCTAATGCGATTTAACCCTGCCGGCGAAATTAGACGCCTCCGCCGCCGCAGCCCTCTCGCGGACACCTGTGTGCGCGCGCGGCACCGGCCGAGAACGTAATACGCTCGCGGTCGCTGGCGAAGGGGGACCGGGGGGGCGAGAGGGACGCGTGCATTATGTAAACGTCTCCGGCCGGGCCCCCGGTGTAATGTGATTCGCGCGCGCGACGAAAGAGTCATACCTACCGTCAACAGTCGAGACGCACTAACGACCGTATCGAATTTTACGTCGGCACGCGAGAGATCGGCATATTATTATGATTATTATGTATAACAGCGATTCTCAAACTTTTTCGTTCGCAGAGCCCTTATTTTCAAAAAAGTAAAATACGGAGCCCCAAAAATCGAAAATCTCCATTTGACACAACGATAGTTCTTAAAAAATGACGTCAATCGTAAATGATTTGCTATTTATTAATTATTTTTTTGTACCTCGTAGAACGTAGATTGTAAATGAGTAAACTAAATTATCCTACATGTGAAATTTGAACGAAATAGGTACCCGGATTTTATCTCATCTCATTTCGACTATGACTCAAAACATGTGGATCTATAAATAGTTTAAAGTTTTAAAAATTTAAAATAATACTTATTGATACGATCCAAACGATATTGAATATAAATATAAAAATGTAACTAAGAAATATAATAATTTAATAAATACAGTTATGCCCAGGGAGCCACGGAGCCCCTAGACTACTCTCGTGGAGCTATATATATTTATTTATTTATTTATATTAAATATACAACAAAACAAATATATACCAAATGTATAAACTATTTATTAAATAATAATAAGTAATACAAAAAATTTATTAAATTTTGTTCGATTGTTTACAAAAAAAAAAAAGTGTTTTGACGAATTTTAGATAAATTTATGAATGAATTGACTATTTGTTCAGTATCTATTACTTATACATTTGCAACTCATACATTGGCAACAGTCTAGTGTTTAGCTGCTCAGTCTATTAAATTGGTACATATGAAAAATAAAAAATATACAAAAAATATAATAATAATTATAATAAAACCATTAAACCTGTAGAAAATAAATCATAAATCAAATTATTGTCTATATTTAAATGATAAAATTGAGATAACGGGAGACGGGCGCTCACACATTGACATACCAAAATGCTAAATCGGTACACTGTACTAAGTACAAAACGTCGTTATTTTCAGACTAATACCTTAGTGGACTAGTTTAGTCGATAAATATTATAGTCGTTACAAGTCCACCCATAAGATAAGACGTTTTCATATTATTGTCGATTTGTATACAAAAATTGATGAAATAATAAATATTATTCAATCTATTTTAGTGCAGCCGGATAATCGGAGTCGTCATAGTTTCGACGAATACGAATGACGATTATGAATAATACTTTAATACACCCCTTATGAACATAATTGAATAGTTATATGATAGATTTTAGTCGGTATAAAAAAAAATTCAATCGGCTTATCAGTAAATGGTCACCCTAGTCTAGAAAAAACTGAAATGACGCCACTGGACGGCCGCATATTAGCGTATCGTCGCGTCGTCTCGTGTCTCCGCAGAAAAACCGATCGTTCGTTTCGCCCGCGTCGCCTGTGTGTGTGTGTGTGTGTGTGTGTGTGTGTGTGTGTGTGTGTGTGTGTGTGTGTGTGTGTGTGTGTGCGGGCGTCCACGACGCGCTACTATGTCCGGGGTCGCGTTCTCGTGTCACGTATCGGGAAAACCGAACAAACATTGCCCACCGTCCGATAATGATTTGCGCGAACGGCCGGTGCATTGTGTGTCACGACAACGCCCGCGACCGTATTACAATATTTGCCCGCCGCTAACCGTATCGTCTGGTCCGCGGCGTGTTTACCGAACGGGGTGCAGTTTAGCGCGCCGTAGTCGATACAACAATAATATCATAAACGAGCGGTGCCGCCGTTAAACTGGGGATTTAAACCGAATCGCCGAGTTATCGTCACGTATATGGCGCGTTCGGTTCCCAGACGAAATCCGCCTAAATCAACATAAAACGTACACTGGGGAAGGTCAAAATGTATAATCGCGTATAATGTATGTTTTTTTTCTTCGTGATTTCGATATTGCCGCGTAATTCGGTCCGTTTTATTCACTGGAATATTCACTGGAAAGGGGGAATTAAAAAATCGACAGTAAACAATATTAAAACCGACCGCCTGCGACGACGTGTTTTTTCGGTGAGGGCGTTCGACGAGTCGGACTAATCAGTGGCGCGTTTACGGGGGCGGGGGTAGGGCGAATACCCCAAATTTTGGCCGCAGCAAATCTTACGATATCGATTTATTACATAGTAATGATACGATTTATTACGACGGTTCTACCGACATTTTTTTTTTTTTTTGAAGGAAATCGAATTTTGATCACTTGCCCACAATGCTTCGTGGCAAAATCAAAAGGAATTAATGTCCGTGCCCTACTGGCACCCTTCTGTCTTCTCACTTGAATTACACAAATCGGTATCGCTGCAAGAAAACGTAAGTAACAATTAACTGTATATACTCTTACTAGCTAATTATTGTTTGGGAGGGGGGAATAAAATATTTTGCCACAGGGCGAAAAATGTCTAAATACGGCACTGGGGTTTGGGTGCATTTATTTTTATGAATACGATATGCGATTGACAATTTGAGTTTAATATTTCATCGAAGAATATTATTTTCAATGTCTATCCGCGATTACGCCTGACTTTGGTTTTTAATTAATGCGATTCGAGTGATTCGCATTGTTGAGTTTTACAACAGACGGGGATTTTCTCCGTGTGGTCGGTGTAAGATCGCGCGCCACACACGAAAAACTCTTTGACAAGTGTCGAAAATGAGGAGAAAATAATCGCGAAATGATTTTTCAAATGAGCACACGACGTCTACAACTATAGGAAAATTAATACTGTCTCGTTATATTTGCTATACTGGTGGTTTAGAAATCATTTTGCTATTATTCGCTTATTTTTAACACCGATTCGGAATAGATTTGGATTGAGCGCATGCAATTTATGAACGTGGACGTTTTAAACGGAATTTAATGTTGTAAATATCACACGAATTTTCGACTGATTTCAGAAACAACTTCAGTGTAATTTGCTGATTACGTGTTAATTAATGTTTTGAATTTTAGCGTATTTCATAATATAATTTCACAATTTGTTCAGATGACTACGATTTTTTAACGCACAGTTGACTCTGCAACACACCTCCCTCGCTCTATTCGATTGAATTCGAATGAAGGGGCTGTCGATATCTATATATTATTCTATCCACTTAAGGAGCAGTCGGTTGGCTAATTCCTACTACACTAACCGGTCTTGAGAACCGGGTCGTTGAAATAATATATAAATAAAGTTTTCCTAGTTATATTTTACAGGTCCAAGAAACTTATGACCTGCGTTCAAAAAAACTAACACGTACCGAGTGTATTAAAGGTGCAACGAATATATTATAAACTTTATAAAATAAGTATAAAAGGTAAAGATACAATTAACACTATCACCTGAGTAACCCTGTTCTTGAGGGTAGTGTATGCTAGACCACAGGTGTAGCGGAGTACGAGTGAAAACGAGCAACTTTATAAAAATATATTTATTAAAACACTTATCTAAGGTGGGTTATTTCACCTGTAGAAATTAAGTGTGAAACGATTAATTAATTTATGTAGAGACAAATATTACTTGTCTCTACGTTGATGATAAAAACGCTACTCTTTTCCGTTAATGATTAAAACTTGACTCGTTTCCGTTGATGTTAAAACTCGACTGGTCACTCATATATTACGTTCAGTATTCGTACTCTACACGTCCCTGTGTTCTGTTTACCTAAGCATATTTATCTGAGCGCGATATTAATGATGAGTTAGTCATTGCAATCGTTACAACTCAAATCACTATTTGATTATGGTTGCGATTTCAAATTATTACAACACGACGACAAAAACGTACATACTCCGCGCATGCCATATTATTTATACCATCGTATGGTTTTACAATGATGTTTATTTTTACTATTTTTTGTTTCTGTAAACACTTTTTCAGGTGGTTAATAGTGCTTCAACGGTTTCACCCAATGACCATATTTATGGTATAATAAATTATATATAATATAAATGATACTGCTGAACGTGGAATTTTATTTATTCAAACATTCAATGGGATAATTACCAACCAGAAAAAATCAAAAGCAGTATCTTTTACAAGTAGTTGAACAACACCGACAGAAGTATCCAATTCCAAATAAATCAACAATGGATGTTTGAAATATTTAAGTAAGACGATTTTTTTTTCTTTTTGTATTATAATTATAATTTATGACTTTTTTGAAATTGAATTAACTAAATATATTTTATTATATATATATATATATACAGTAGACGCCGCTTATAAGAATCACTTTGGGACCAATACAAAGTGAGTATTATAACGGAATGCATCTTAGAGGCGAAGTGGAAAAAACAAATTAATTACGTATTTATAAATTGTATTTTTCTACATATTTTGCTTTGATTTTAATACATTAACACATATTATATATTACATACTTTATTATTGAATTTATTTAATAATCCCGATAAAAAAACTACGTGCACGTGTAGGTATGTGTATTTATGTACCCGTAATTACGATAACTGTGCCGCCGCCAGATAACCAGGACACTGTAATAACGATAATCGTTGCGATTGATTTTTCAATATCAATTTATTTCTAAATTATAACCAAACAAGTTTATTTTCTACTATTTTTTTTTACAAAATTTGAGTCTTATAACCGATTTTTTAAAATGTATTTTGATACGTTCCAGACGATTTTGAGTCTAATAAGCGACTGAACCTTAAATCCGTGAGTGTTATAAGCGGCGTCCACTGTATATATATATATATATATATATATATATATATATATATATATATATTATATATATATATATATATATATATATATATATATATTATATATATATATATATGTGTGTATATTGTATTCATTATATCAACTATGTTAAATTGTCAAACAAGTTGCGCAACCATTATAAATAAAATTGTTTTATTGAAATTGTTTGGAAACCATCTCATTAAATAGTTGAGTAATTTAAGCTAATGAGACTATCAGAAAATAAATTGTTTTTTTCATGTCACCCCAATATTATATACGAGTATATCGAGAAATGCGTGTAGATCGTACTTTAGAAAGGTAAATTTTATTTGTTTTCAAACGTTTTTCCAGGCGTGGAGTAAAGGTGCGTACTGCGTTTACGTTGCAGTCCGAACGCGAGCGAACACAAGCGAATTTGACCGAACACTGTAGTGTAGACAGTTTGCCGAACGCGAGCGAATCGTCCGTCGCCCATTTGCTCGCGTTCGAAGACGCCCGTTCGGATGGCGGTACGATCAAATAATATACTCGTACGGTTCGAACGATATTCGGCCGTCATTTCTAATTCGATCTTGTTCGAAACCAGTAATTACCACGTGCACAGCAATTGATTTTTAATTTTTGTTTAATAGAGTATTAATAATTGAGTTTTAAATAATAATTATAATAATAATATCTTCACTTGATGACATTTTTATGATAAAAATAAACCAAATTCTGAAAAAAACAACATATTTAAACAAAAAGGTGCACGTGTTTACTGGAAAGTAGCGTGACCATAACCAGTCGCGAATCGTCACGAACACAGTAATGTAAACGGCGGTGCCGAATCAACAATGGATTCGTGTTCGCTCACGTTTGTTGGCATTCGCTCGCGTTCGGACTGCAATGTAAACGCACCTTAAAAATGCTCAAAAACCAATTAAAAACCGTACATTTTGCCGTCAACGACACTTGCACTAAATCGAATTAAATTTTTTAGTCATAACTTGGAAGTAAACAGTGCTAGTAGTTTGACATTTTCACCGTGTATTAATTATGCTTATTTTTAAATACTTTACGAAAACTTTGAAAAAATCGAAAATGTTTGTGCTCAACAACAGAAATTTGAAAATTCATTATTTTGAAAATGTTTTCTCTGATAACATTTTTAATATTTGACTAACAGTTTTGAAAATTAAATATGACAATACTCGTACACATAACTAACAACACAAAATTTCAAAAAAAAATGGTGAATCGAGATTTAATTTGGTAAGCGTTTAAGTAAATTTCCATACGATTTGTATGAAATAGAATGTTTTTACATACATTTTCAACTTAAATGAGCATAAAATATTATTAAGCTATACAAACATTATGATCCTTAGGATACAGATAGAATAGGTATCATATTATGAATCTTAAGTTTAATTTTTCTTTCTCTAAGTTCTCTAGTCTTTTTCGAACTGAAATAATTTTTTAATGGTTTTGATAAAAAGAATACTTAATATTAGTATAATTTTCTAGTAAACTAAAAATGGTAAAATATATAAACGGTATAGTTTTACACGTGAAATTTTCTCAGAATTGTTTAATCAAAGAAATGATGTATCATTTATTAAAAATGCAATACAACCATCGTCGTTATCTTGTCCCCGGAATGAATACCCCGAGGTCTGAAGTATATTCTTTTTTTTTATTAACTTTTATCACAACGTTTTCCTCGTGTTTTATTGTTATACGACCCCCGCTCCCCATTCGCCTGTTTAATATACACACTTAAACACACAAGCGCATACTCGTGGATATAACTCGAATGCAAGTGTTTTACGGTAAACGTAGTGAAGCAAACGAACACTTATTTCCCAGTGTCTAATGTCGCGTCGGCGGTGACGAATCGTCGGAAAGACAATCGTTGACAGATTAGTCATTCAGTACACGAAAAAGAGAGTAAAAAATAAAGAAGGACAGAGACAGATAGGGATAGGTAGATCGAGAGAGAGAGAGAGAGAGAGAGAGAGAGAGAGAGAGAGAGAGAGAGAGAGAGAGAGAGAGAGAGAGCGAGAAATGGAGAGAAACGATCTTTTCTGGAAAAAGTGTCGATTTTTTCGCTGTCGGTATTATTATAAATGTACGGGGTGGGACTCGCCACGTGTGTGTGTTTGTCTCTTTTCCCCACGATCCCTTCTACCCTCCAATGCTAATCATTGTTACAAACATACAATACGCGCTACGTATAATAAACACACGTCATACCAGCATCGGTGTGACGCAATTAGGAGGGTGCTTGGTGGGGCGTACCACCCTTATATTTAAAATTAGCACTGGGACGCTCGAACGGTTTGAAAATTGTATTAACATATTATACGTATTAAGGCTATGCGTTGTGTTCCACTTGTATGTTGATGGTCAGTTTTTTATTTTTTATTGTATTTTTGTTAGTTATGTTTTCCGTTTATTGATTTATGCGAAACGCATAAATTTAATTTGTAAACAATGAATAAATGTTCCGTAAGAGTTGCCAAAAGATATTATATATTTTCATAAAGATGCTCAATGTGTTGGCTGTGATTTTTAGCCAAACCACTGAGCGACCCGCAAAACGCTTTTACATAAAAAAACGATGCAGTCGTGTTTTACACCAGAAACTACTAATTTTATTAGGATACGAATATTCGTTGATGTTTAATAATTAATATAAATATCATAGTGTGCGAGCGCGTGTGTGTGTCAACTCATCGAAATGATAAAATAGGTAAGAGGGGAGTGGCGCGGAATATACACCACGGTGGTAGAGTGCCAATTTTCAAAAATTTTCCACCCGGGAGTTTTCCACTAAACCTGCGAACCCGACGGAGCCGGGAGAAAAGAATCGATGGCTGCTGCATAGCCGGAGAAATTCGAAAACTTTCAATAGCCACCATCCAAAGTTATATTAGTTCGTTATTAATTTCCTTTTTTTTTTTTTTTTGGCGACAAATCAAACTAATTTCACCGACCGTCGTCGTCGGAGCTTCCCCGGGGTCCGATCCCTCCGACTCTTGGTTGTTTCGAACGACTCATCGTCGTCATAACTGCAGCTGTGGCGATGCCACACCACCGAATCATTATTCTTCACGCACTCACAGCCCAAATCGTATATACGTATGTGTATAATAATATAATATACTCTTACTCTTGTATTATAATGGCGCAGTAAATATCTCCTAAGCATGTGTGTGTGTGTGTGTTATATAGGTATATCCATACTCGAGCAAATGGAGAGCGGCGGCGGTCGTATATCATAATATAGTGTATACGGCGAGGACGTCGCGCGCACACTTTTGGGGTGCGCGAGAGAATAATATCTCTCTGTATATAATTTATATACGTATATAATATACATACGTATTATATTATACGCGAGTCGTGACGCGATATATTATCGACGAAATAAACTCCCGTCCCCCGACGTTGTTCCGTGATAAAAACGTGTTTACCTATACTATCTATTCACCTACGGTAAACGATGGGATATGGGTAGGTGGGGGGGGGGCATCGAAGAGGAGACGATTCGCGCACAGTACGGATTGAAATCGCGGCAGAGTTTGATTGTTTTAAAAAAAAAAAAAAATTAATTAATTAATTAATAAATACAAAAGCTGACAAGTGAGATGATGGTGGTACAACTTCGTCCTTCGTCCCTTCGGTCATCGGACAAGATATTAGTGATGAATGTATTAAGTTTTAAAGAAATGATGACTCATTTATTATATTGTGTAATATAATATATTATTATTTAAATACTGTTTACGTATTTTACGGTTATTTGTATAATTTTTGGTGAGTTTTTTTGTAATTAAACCCTCATAAAATATTCAATTAGATATAACTCATTTAAACTTCAATTGTTATAACAATTAAAACTCATTAGAAATAAACTTAAAAGAAATCAGACAATATCGTAAAAAATCTTATAATAATTTATTAAAGTGTGTATAAAAAAAAAAATCCTGAGTCACGATTTTTGAATTTTTGTTAGGATAATTAGGTAGGTATATGAGTAAGGTCATATTAAATTTTCAGAACTTTTTGTCAAATATTTAAAATTATATTACATAACAACTTTCAAACAATTCGGTAAATTAAAAGTTCTATATTTAAGTCAAAAGTGCTATAATTGTTCTGAAAATATTGTCCAATATAAAAAAGTATGTATTTGATATTGGATAAAATTTTCAAGTTTCTAGCTTCAATACTTTTCGATTTATGACTAAATACCTAAAATCTGAACAGTGAAAATCTCGTTTAAGGCGGATTTTTACCGATTTTACCGTTTTCGCTCAGTTTTTCGATCGTTATTCTTGATTACTGGAAAAACTATGGAGATTTTGAAAAAATGACCTCTCTAAAGTACTATCTCAGTTCAATGTCGAATCTAAAAAGTTGCTGGACGAAACTTTTGGACAAGGATTTCTATACGAAAAAGTGTTTACAGAAAAAAAAAAATAATAATAAAAAAAAAATAAAAAAATAAATAAATATCATTGTAAAACCATAAGATCCTTCGCTTCACTCAGAATCTAAAATCGTTCACTCTCGTTGAAACCGTACATTTCATATTATTATCGATAATACGTCGTCGTCTCGCCGCACCCCGTCCGATACGACGACGTGGCGGTGCTCTCGTATTATAATAACGTATCGTGAAAATATAAACGTCAATCTCATCCGAATCCTCTAATTTCACGCCTCTCTACTCTTGTATCGGGTCTGATCGACGAGTGTGACGTCGGAAACGGCGCGACGGACGAATCGAAACCACATCGGTTTATATACTATATGTGTATATAAATGTACGGGAAATATTTGCTTACAGTCGACCTATCGTCCCGAATAATACGGGATCAAGGTTTATACCGGGTGGACGATTCCGGGGTCGTCGCCGTTCTCCGCACGCGTTTTTTTTTGTTTTTTTTTTGCCCTGGTCTTATTCGCGCATCCGATCCACTAGCAAAGCACCCACCCTACACGTACGGTAATTCTTCGCAGTGAAACACCATTATCTCTAGCCAGTCCCTCCTTCCTCCCCCGCCTCCGAACACGGTGTTATTGCGATATTATTCGTACGTCGTACGTGACCGACCCGCCGCCGTTTCTCGGACCTCGCGGCAATACACCGCACCGGTGCGGCGCCACGCCCGTCGTCGATACGCGTTTTTTCTCTGGATTTCACCCGGTTAGGGGTGTTTTCTTCGAGATTTTCGACGCGAGTCGCCGAGCGAACGAGCAACACCGACGAGCGACGTACAGCAGACGTATTGAAAAACTTTAATAATTGTCAAAAAAAAAAGATATATTTGAGAAACCTCTAAAGCTCAACGTTATCACGTAGGTAAAAATCGTAAACAATTTACAGTGTTTCATAACATCGCAGTTCTATTAGAGTTGTGAATCCAACACAAACAAAAATTCAGATTTATGTAATTTTCCGCGGTTAAATCAGTTTCGGTAAATCTTCGTAGAACACCCTGTATAAATGGGTGTTTTTGGCATTGATAGGTCGGGGCGGCGATCACAATAGTGCTTTATCGTCGTGGACGCAGCCGGCGTATACCCTGCAAAGATATTAGATATTATATATACGCGGGCGTTCGTGCGCGCGCGCGCGCGTGTGTGTGTGTGTGTGTGCGTGTGTGTGTGTGTGTGTGTGTGTGTGTGTGTGTGTGGCTTTAACAGAATTCTGTGAGTTCCGTTCGAGTACATCGAAAACGCATTAGACTATACGGGCCGCGATACGTGCGCGTTCTCGTCGCCGAAGACTATATATTATTATACACCTACCGTATACTTAACCATTTTCCTTTTTTCCGATTTTTTTTCTTCTCTTTTTTCTCTCGTTACCGTGCACGCGTGCAGCACACGTATGTGTATAATAAACGTATGAGCACGCCGTGTGTTTTCATCCGTCGGAAATATTGATATTATTAAAATGTCGTAGATTCGAGGCTTGAGCGACTCGGTTCGTCCTCGGTCTGGCTCCCGGACGGCTGAGAGTAATAACATTCGAGGCCGATTTTTCGGTCATTTTTTCTTTTAATTTATTTGGTCGAAGCATTCCGTACAACTAGTCGTATTCTTTTTACATCAAAACTTTTGGTTTTTATTTTCTTATAAAAGTAGATTTATTCGGTTTTTGGTGAAAAATCAAAATTTTCAATTTTTTTAAATACCTTGTTGTTTTTTTTTTCAAAAGTTTTCCTAATATTCTTAGGTGATAACCAGAACTCTTATTATACCACTTCAACGATGTCAAATATTAAAAATAAGTAAATTATATATGTATTTTAAAATCCACTCATTTTTATTATTTGAATAATATAGCAAAATATATCATACATAGCTCTTAAAGTTAAAAACGATTTTACTGAATCATAGTTTAAAATTTTCTAAAGATTTTATTGAAAATTATCGACAAATTACGTTCAAATATTTGACATTCATCGAAATTTCAATTGATACAAAAGTGGAAAAAAACTTCATAGATGATTTTTGATTTTTTTTCAATACTGTTAGTTAGTGAATGAGTATGACGATATCATATACCTATTAAGGTATATTTATCAAAGATTTCAAATCGTATTAGATGACAAGTTCCGAAAAACGAAATAAAAAGATTTAAAAATAATATGAAAATTCAATGTATTGCCTGAAACTGGTCAAAATATTTAAAAATAATCGAGTCTAACAGTATTGATGAAGTTTGACGAAATTCTCGAGTGTATAACTATGTTATATTTAAATGTATGACTAAATATTAAAAATGGATTTTATAAAAGCCTCGACCACATTGAATGTAACCGTTTTTTATTATTTTTTTTTTTTTTTTTTTTAGGTAGTATTCCAACACGATTGAAAAAATTATTGATACAACTATATTGATTATTACTTTTCAAAAAAAGTCAAAACATATGGCATAAAAAAGAAAAAAACACGTTACTGGGTACAACCACGAATTTGAAATTCGCATAGACGAAACAAAATGTAAAATTTGATTTTTCGTAAAAATTTAATACTCATTAACTGTTGAAATTTAAGGAAATATCCTAAAACTTGTTTGGAAAATGTGTTAAATCCGTTTAAATGAACACTTGGAACAAAAAAAAAGTAACATTTACAATAAATAAAAAACTATTACTTTATTTTCAATATTTTTGGCAATATATGGACGCCCGTATGATGCAAAGTATCAAATATTGAAAATAAAACAGATTAATAAAAATTGACACTCGTGTTTACATTAGTTTAAGTTTTCGTTGTGTGAATATTTTTCGTGAAATCATTGTATTTTTCGTCGAAATACGCGTGTGTACATGTAAATTATAATTTCGCCAAAAATTAATAAAATTATGCAACACAAATAAGAAAATGTTGAATACACACGTTTAAAGGGAAAAGCCCTAAAATAATATGCAAAATCAAGTTTAACATTTTGCAACCTAGAAATCGTCGCACGAATTTATCTCGAGTTAGAATATATTGTAATCAGTGTTCTACAAGCAAATATCATGTAAATGCAAATACCGAGTCCTGCTCGTACTGCTCTACTCGTTTCGTATTTAATTTTCCGACACGAGAAAATCTCAGATGTTCTTCCACTACGATCTACAAAGTTTAATCAAATCAAGGCTTCACGAAACGAGAACTGAAGCATTTTCACGGCGTTTAGCGTAGATTTCGTGACGGCACGGTTTTAACAGGAACCCGACTCGTACGTATGGCGTTCAAACGCCATCGTAATACATTTAGGGGTTTTTTCCCCGATATTGTCACGACACGACCGTGAAAACTTCTTATCGTTACGATTATTGCGGCGTGACATTTTCAGAACGGTAGCCGCGCCGCCCGAACCGTTCACGGTGCGTGCGTTTGGATTTTAGATTTCAGCTGCACCCGAAAAGACCAAATGTTACACGTTTAAATACGGCGACGCGAACGCGGAGCACGCTCGATAAAACTCAGTAAATCACGCGTTCAACACGTTTCAATAGTTCGGTAAAATTTTAATTAAAACGCGACGACTAACGTCACCGTGGTGTGAGTGGGCACAGTACTCGGGTCCAAGACCGAAATCGATGTTATCGTTATGAGTCCGTGAAAATCGGTAACGGCGCGTTTTGGTGAGATATTCTGGGATGATACCGTATCGGCTCCGGGTCGTTATTCCTTGCTGTCCGTTGAATGGCCGTATTGCGTCCGGTCTCGATAACGAATTTTTTGACACCACGAACTGCTGCGAATCTTTCCACGCAAAATGTAATGCTGAGTTCACGTCTGCTCATCCTAACATTTACGATTTCATGGAAATTTTGAAGCAGATACAGAGTGACTGACACGTATATAAAGCTCGGCAGCAAGAATATTAGGAAAACAACAAAGAACCAGCAAAATATTTGTAGTGTTATTCAGAAATGTATTGATCAATTTATAGAAGAAAAAATTTCCAGGCGGAATACGTAAAAAAAGTTTCCTTCAAGTTCAAACCACAAGTTTTTTAATTTTTTACTTTTTTATTTTACATTATTTTTAAAACTCAAAAAAAAAAAAAAAATTAACATAATTTTTATTTTAAACGCCAACAACATATTTTATAACCATGCATACAGAGAATTTTTTCTCACCGTAGTCAGTCCTCAGCCTGTAAATGGGAAGGAAAATGTTGTTGATCGGGAGCCGATACGTCCATACCACTGGGGTCCATCGGGTCGGAGCCGATACGGCCACCTCCAAACGAAAGGTGGGAGCCGAAACGGACAAACGGGATCCGATGCGGATACTTCCATATTCTGACGCGGACGTTCAAGAGCGCGTTTAAGAAAAAAAAAATTAAAAAAAAAAAAAAAAAACGCGCGCTCTATAAACACACGCCGTTGATTTATTAAATTAGGGAGCGTTATGCGTTCGGGCGAATAACCTCTTTTCCCGCATGATAAAAGCATTGTGTTTTCGGGCGAGTCCCTTCTAAATGTGTTCGGGGGTGAGTTTCTTACAGCGCGAGTACGACAAGATGTGTGATAAAAGATGCGTCGTTGAGATCGAGACAAAATATTATAACCTAACACAAAGCCAATAATAATTAAGTGACTTGACGATTTATTATTACGTGTTCAAACACCCGTTATCATTTGCAAAGACGCCTGAAAATTAGGTGACGTTACTGCGTTTCGGGTGGCACTTCACGATGTCGGAGTAAACAAAGTGCTTGAAGTTCGACTTTCAAGAGACAATTTTTTTTGAAAAAACACATTTTAGTTCCTGACCGTGACCGATGGATCTTATGTTTTTCCGATAATGCTTATATTTTTTTTTCTGCGAAAGCTTTTTCGGGTTGTTATAATGCTCTCAAAAGCTGCGTCCGTCCACTCTATAGATCGTGAATTGTACTTCAGAGAGGTCATTTTTATCTCTTGTAAATAGTTTTTCCAGACGTTAGGAAAACTGCCGAAAACCCGAGCAAATATTGTTACTTTCTCTAAATCGGTTTTAGTAATTTAGTCACGACTTGGAATGTTATGTAGCTAGAAACTAGAACATTTCACCATATATTTATAGCATACTGATACATACTTTACGAAAGTTTTATCGAATTTACCAGCTTTCGGGCTAAAAGTAGGACTTTAAAAATATCCTGTTACGTTAAAATTTATCTCCAATGAAATGTTTAATATCTGACAAAAAGTTTCGAAAATTTAATACGATCATACTCATACGCTTAATTAACGTTACAGAAAACTTTTCAAAAGTAGTGTTTCAAGATTTTTTTTTTTTTTTTTTTTTTTAATCGCCTAAGTGAATGATTATACGATTTCTTCGGAATCGACTGTTTTTATGTAGATTTTCAACTTGAAATATTTACTAAAAAAAAATGGTCTATTTAATTATTTATTACAATTTATTAATACTCCTACTCGTGTTATCTTGTACAAGGGTCGTATAATACCCCATTGTGTGATGTACGTCCTGTTTTAATTTTTTTTTTATAAAAAACAATTATAATTTTGACGATAATTCAACTTGGCTTTGATTAAAAATAACAGAAAATAAAACCATTTTCGATCATATACCAGTGGTATCCACAGACAGCTCCAAGTCTATAAATTGGAGACTAAAACTTAATTGATAAAATATTTCTAAACATATCATATAAGCAGTGCCGGATTAAGGGCCCATGCCACCCTGGAGCAAATATTTATTCCCCCCCCCCAAAAATAGGTTTTAATAAGACCAAAAGAAAATTCCTGATTTCAATGTATAAATTAAAAAAATAAAGTACAAATTATAAAATATGCTTCATATAATAATTAATCAATTTAAAGTTTACACTAAAAAGTACAACTATATGTTAAGTTTCACAGAATAGTTTTCCAAATAATTTTTTTTAAATGAATTTAAAACAGTCACAAAATACAAATGCAGTATTAATAAATTGGTTCACCTACATGACATATTATTTGATATATATTATAGAAAATCCAATTATTCATTTGTAACTCGTACAGATATTACTGAGTACTACGATAGATTCTATGAATTGTTATTGCCTTATCGAAAACGATAAAAACCTGAAAACTTTGTTGTTCAACTACAAGCTTTATAATTATCATCGCATTTACGATATTTTGACATTGCGTTCTCGGAATTATTTTTGGGCTCGTACGAGCTATCATAATTGAAAAAATTTTACTTTAATAGCTATTAACTATATATTTTTTTTTTTTGCAATTATATTTATGCCACTCCACTAAATTTGCCGCCCTGGAGCAAATGCTCCTTTTGCGCCTAGGTTAATCCGGCCCTGCATATAAGATAATATTGTTAAAACGAGTCGTCCAATCACATTACTGTCACTCATTCAAACGCATTATGTGAAATCATCCGAACACGTTACAACTTTTCGATTCAATATATGAAATACACGCTATCGAAATAGTATTATCTAAATATAACTCTGTAAAAAATTCCATCGACTGATGATAAGTATATTGTACAACGTTCGGTTTGTTAGTTTTTTTTTTTTTTACATTATGTTTGGACTGTCGTACGATTGTAATGATCAAGTACGACAAAATTGTTGAAATCGGTTGAAGCTCAAAACCAAATACCTCAAATCATAAAATTTGCGTAAACTGTAAACAATAATTAGAAAATAATTGAACATAATATAAATTTCGACGTAGAACAAAATATTATGTGTTCGATCACACCACAATTTTAATCAACAGTTGGAAAAGTCACATTTACGTCGAAAATAATATATATTCATCGCTGCCATAATATTTGTTTTGTAATTCTTCCCTAAAAACGAACGTTTTTTGTGAGATTCGGAGGTTTATGTATTTATTTATTTATTTATTTTTTAATTTTAGTGACCTTTCGCGTTCGAAATCAGAACACTGAGCGCGCAGACATTCGTCACACGCCAACAAACTCGTGTCGTCATTACGACGACGTCAAATACATATTTTATGCCACGTCCACGATCGACGAAAACCCCAGTCTCTCAAGGCGGTTTCTTTTAAATATTCATTTCTCCTCTGCGTCTGTCTCCGTACGACGGTGCGCGTCACGATCATTCCGTTTGTTTGTCGCGTCGTCGACTCGGCCGTGACGCGCGCGTTTCCGACGTCCTCCGTCGTTTCACCGTCGTTCCACGTTTCCTCCGATGGCCGTCAGCCTTTTCGGTCCGGTGACCTTTAACACCGCAGTCGAACGCCGAAAATCGTTTTTCTCAACTCGAACCCCCACTCGCGGTTATTCGACCGGACAGTCGTGATTCGACGTGGAAATCCGATGACGACGACGACGACGACGACGAGCTTTTCACGTCGGCATCAGCCTTTGACGCACACGACGTTTTGCAGCGGCGGCGGACGAACGACACGCAGTCCTCGTCGTTTTGAAAATAGTTCACCACGTGATATAAAAACAGATCGGGTGTTGACGATCCGACATTTCCATACGTGACGACGATGAATCATTTCGCAGTCTTAGCACTCACGCGTGCCCCCGATTCAGTCCTCTCGCCCGCAGTGGCCCGTCACGAATTTTCTAAAATAAAAAGTAACATATAATCAACGAATCAAATTTTTTTCTCTCTTTGTTTATGAATTATTTGAAATAAATTTTCCAAAAATACAATAATTATTATGAGAATGAAAAAACTAAAAACTATTTAAAAATATTTTACACTTATTTTCCACGTGAGATCGGAGCTTGTATTTTTTTGGCTAACAACGAAAAATCTGGTCGAAATTTAGTTGTTCCGATCCTCAAACTCGATTCATAGTCATTTCGATGGGCGATAAAAGATGAGGGGAAAAAGAGTCCGATACTTAAAGGGGCCCATACACGGTCAGTCTTGAATGACAATCAATGTGATTGACATTCATGACTGACCGTGTATGTGTATGACTGATAATGACTGACAGTCAAATTTTATGACTGATGAAATTCAAACACGTTTGAATTTTTATCATCAGTCAAGATGATTGACATTCATAATTGACCGTGTATGTGTCTATGAATGTCAAATTTATCAGTCAACCAAGTCGCATTGTGCGGAGCAGTCGATTTTTTTGTCTTTTGTAAATTTTATATATTTGTTCAAAAATGGCAAATAAAGTTAATGACGAAGAATTTCGGCTCGAATTGTTACGTTTATACCGTAGTCTACCTGCTACGTGGAAAATTAAAAGTGATTTGTACAAAAATATAAAAATGAAAATCTTTTTTTTCTCTTAGTTTTTTCGTTTTTTTCGCACGCAAGGTAAATAGCAATACCAATAATGCCTTCTTTATTCATATAATTTGTTTTCAATAAATATTGAATGAGAACTACACGATACTAACCTAACCGCACTTTTGACAATTGTGTTGACTAAAATAAAACAACCGAATGACTGAAGATTGTCAGTCTTGATTGACCGTGTATGGGGGGCTTTAGGTTATTTTTGTACTTTTATACGTTGTGGCCCGCTCGAAGATAAATAATTGTCAGAAACCGAGAAAGACGGTCGGACGTCACTGGTTTACACGGTTGAACCGTTCGTCCGTAGAGTCGCATCGTTCGACGCGTTTCCCGAAAGCATTCTCGAGACTTTGATTTGGACGCACCTGGGCGGCGTCCCTTGTAATAACGGCACGCGTGCGGTCCGTTGAAACGCGTTTCGATTTTTCTTTCTTGCAGTAAAACGATATACGACTTTACACCTCGTGATAATTTAGTCAGTGACGCGGTGAACTGAGCAGCCGGCGTCAGTGCTTTTCAATAGGTAGCTTTTAACGTTGTCTTTATAGTAGCTTGTTCTACGTGACATAATCGCCACGTTATTCCATTGCGTTTCGACGATGTTTTGTTCGTCGTCGATGCGATCTGTCGATCTCGTCGTTTCTAAATCTTCTAAACTCTCGGGCGCTCACGAATTGCCTCCCATCTGACCCTCGAATTGCCTCCCGTGATTTTTTTTTTAAAAAAGGTTACACGAATTGCCTCCTGAAAAAAAAGTAGTCGAAAAAGTATTGACTCTCTTGTACTAGAATCGCCTACGATAGGTGCAATTAATCGATATTATATTAGTAAATAGACCGCGGATAATATGCAGTGAAAATACTCTATTATATATTTATATACATGCAAATATGCAGCATAAAATACAGAAATATGCAAAAAATTGGCCAAATTTTTTTGAAATCCATACTTAAAACCATCACAAATTAAAATTGTTTTGCCTTTTTCACTAATAACACTAACAACGTTCATTTTTATAACACTGCGTGTAATTGTTATTTACGAAATTGACTGTGTTGAACGGTGATGACGGACTAATCTTTAACTGATAATCAGTGATCGACAAGTTTGTAGCATTTGGCAAATTAATCTGCCTGGGAAATACTGTATGTCTTAAAATAATATTTTTGAACATTATGGAAATCGATAAAATCTATATCATCGATAGTAAAAACTATCGATAATCTAAGTATACTATGGGAGGCAATTCGAGTAGACTGTTTGGGTATACTCGAATTGCCTCCGAAAACATCCGGAGGCAATTCGAGTGAAAAAAGGTTACCTACCTGGATTTGGGAGGCAATTCGAGTGTCGCTAAACTCTCGCATACAGTGTCGTTTACGACAGTGGTTCTACAAGACCGCGATGTGCCGTTATGATACATTAGGTATTGAAACGTCAATTTCGGGTTTTCATCTACCCAATCGGAAAATTAAGAGTTACGCCAACACTCACAAAAGGCGCAGTACGGCGACTGTACTGGCAGCCAACAGTGGGCTGGCCCTTATGGACGCAGTACTGGCCATAAGGTTATCCAGTACTACACCAGTACTGGAAAACCAGCACTGTTAGATTAGTCTTGATCTAGTACTGGCATATTACGGGTCACGATCAATATGCGCTAGCAAAGGCCAGCTAGTGTTTCTCGTAGATGTGCCAACATTGGTGGAGTACTGGCATTTTACGGCCATTGTTTTTATTTCAAGCAAAGGCAAACCAGTTTTTGTCGTAGTTGTGCAAACGTTGACGGAATACGGGCATATTACGGGCCACGATCAATATGCCAGCAAAGGCCAGCTAGTTTTCCTCGAAGATGTATCAACGTTGGTGGAGTACTGCCATTTAACAGCCTTTGTTTCAATTTCAAACAAAGGCCAGCCAGTGTTTGTCGTAATTGTGCCTACGTTATCGGGATACTGCCATATTAAGAAATAAGGTGTGTTGTGTACTTGTGTTTCCCCTCTGCACACGGCTTTTTTTTATGTTTACCAACAGGCAACAACCATCGGGAACCCGCGGCTTCGGCCGATTGGCTAAAAATAACCACGCGTTAGGTACTCCAGTGGGGACGCATCTTGTATAGGTATAAATAATAATCTAATATATTAAAAAAATCTTGTAGAGCGGGATATTCCGTACTCTGGACTGTTTTATAATCAATTCGGCTTTTTTCCCGATTTTTCTCCGTTCCCTTTTCCCGATTCGACCGGATGAAAATCTTTTTGGGTTATTATTAGGTTATCACTTACTTTTTACGTTATCAAATTTTAGTTTTCACGTTATCAGTGGCGGCTCCGACTTCCTCCCCGGCTTATCTTTCCCGCCGACCGTTCTCTCAATTTGTTTGATCTTAGTGATAATAGTATGCGTCGTCGTATCACGAACCGTATAAGAGCTCGAGTTTTCATTGTGATTCCCAACTCGAGTAGGTGGCTAGGTAAGTTTAGGCGTTAGGTAGGAACTAATTCTAATCGTTGCAATTCGATGCACACCGGTTTCGATACCGGGCGGTGGTTACATAATTTTTGCTTTTTTCTTTAGTTTATCGTCTCCTGTGATAACGCTGCACGTCCGTACAGAAAAGCGTTATCGTCCCAGATATATACCAGTACAGGCACCAATATTGGCTGCCAGTAGTGTGCCAGTATTAGTTAGTACCCACACGGTACTGCGCCTTTACAACTGCCATCACAACTTTCAGTACTTAGACAGTATTGACTGTAGGTACTTAGCCAGTACTGAAATATCGGTACTTGGCCAGTACGAATGCCAGTACTGGTAAAGCGTTATCATCCCAGACATATGACAGTACTGGTGCCAGCACTGGCTGCCAGTAGCGCGCCAGTAATAGCCAGTACTGGCGCAGTGTTGCGCCTGTTGTGAATTTCCGATTGGGTACTGAACACAGTATTTTTTTTTTTTTTATTTTTTTTTTTTTTTTGACGATTTCAAATGAAACAACTCAATCGTTGTAACGCGCCTTTGGTTTTCATTCGATAACGTCCCAAGTTTTGAATTTTGGTTTTTTATCCGAAAGTAGTTTTCATCCACTAACATTTCCGATTCGTTCAGGTGGTTACGTTGACTATAACCACGTAATATTTCTCTTTATATATTTCTTTATGCAACGTTCTTTCCGTTAATTTTAATTCTGTGTTTTTTTTTCAAAATTTTTTCAATATTACTCGATTTATCATCAACACATTTTCAGTCTGTGTTTTAATTTTTAACTTCTTCTTGACATTTTTTTTTGTTTCTTTTTCACGAACGTATAAAATGGAATTATTTGATTTCTCGACTTTTTTACTAAGTTTACTCGTTCAGTTTTGAGTAGATAATTCCCTTTATTCAAATGATTGCATTTATTTTCATACGTATTTTTAGAACTCGACAAAAAATACTCTCCATTTTTCACTTCCAGTTATTATTTCATCTTGTTTTTCTCTTGTTTGTTTTCATATTATTTTGATTTTCATTCAATTTCTATTTTCGCATTCAATTTTGTCTGTTTTCATGCTCAAACAACGTTTTACGTAGACTTATTCTTTTTCTACTTCATTCAATTTATCCGACAACCCTTCATTACACTTCAATTCCGACTCCATTGAACTGTTTCGTTTGTTAGCTATTTGTAATTAAGAAAATGTATCATTTATTTCTGAGTTCATAGAATCGCGTTCCCTTGCTAATTTCACTAAATCGTGATCCTTTTCCTCGGACTTTGATTTTTCAGTATTTAATGCGTTAACGTATTCTCGATTTTTCCACCAGTAACTTTTCATCGCATTCATAATTTATTTTAATTCCTCGGATAGTTTACGAATTTCGACATTAAAATCTTCCGATTCACGTCAACATCGATTTATTCGATAACACTTTTAAAGTTTGTTTTTCGTATAGTTTTTCATCATTTTTTAATAGTTCCTTAGTTTCATCTAATTCAAAACTTGACGATTTCAACTTTTTTTTACGTGATGTCTAAACATTAGATGAAAAATAAAATTAGGGAATCACAGAATTTTCATATAAATTATGAAAAAGCTGTTAAAATAACTTATATTATTCAAAATCATTACTTTTTTAAATATTTTTGTGGATAATTTTTTATACATGGTGGGCTAGATTTATTTGACAAATGCAATACATTTTATTCAATTCGTCATTTTTAACATATTTATTTGTTTATTATTATTTTTTTTTTTAATTAATATTTTAGTACTGCGCTACAACGAATTCATCTGGAATATTTTTTCGAGTTTCGAAACACAACAATTAAAATTTGTAATTGGATTTTCCATTTAAAAATCCCAAAACAGAAATTTTATAAATCGGACTTTCAGAAACATTAAAGTATTAAAATATCGTATAAAAGTTAGGTTATTAATTTAATATGATTTTTAATCTTTTTGCAATACTAAAAAAAAAAAAAACCCGAATTTACAGTTATTGTAATTATTACAATTTTCATTCGTAAAAAGTTTATTTTATATATTTTACTGTTTATTTGATTTTAATACTAAATCACGAAATCGCTTTGTAATTTAATGATTGCTATTGGCGTAACGGCCATTCGTTTTTACTCTGATACCCTTTAACTGGCAAACATAAAAACAATATGGATGTACGAATTATCATAATAAACAAGACTTATAATCCGCCTTAATACGTAATCACGGTCGTGCTCAAATATCCGACTCGAGTTAACCATTATGAAATTAACACATGGGGATTATGAGCATTTGAATTATTCAACATCCAAACACGATTCAGTGCCGATTGTACGTATTACAGATAATCGGCGGCCATATGCAAATGCCCGTTGAAAAAAACTAAAAGTTTTCTCTATTGATAGGATCGCAATTTCGGATCTATAAAGAACCGCACGAAACTTTTGAATAACTTTACCTTGGTAACCAAAAATGTATGAGATGAAAAAACATCGTTGTAAACCCGATACGTCCTTCACTGATCTCAAAATATAAAATATACATTATACACGAGTCCACTGCATACTCACGAGCGTGCGTGGAGGTGCGCACACACTCACACACGCACACACACACACACACACACACACACACACACACACACACACACACATTCACTCGTAAACGTAGTTCACGTCTGAGAAAAAATGACCTCAGACTAAGCGAGTTATTTTAATAGCTTAAATTTGCTAGCTTGTTTCTCCCTCCCACTAAATCCGTCTTCGTTTTAACGAGTACTCCAGCGTTGTATAATATACTTTTTCAATTTCAAAAATAAACTTAGGGGACAATAAAGAGAAAAAAAATCCACAGACGAGTTGTATTCTTATTACATTTTAAGCAGAGTAATTCAACTTGTATTTATACTGTTTTGTATAAGAGCTAATATATATATACATACATTTACGTCTATAAACACTTTGAACAACTGACTGACTGACTGACTGACAACTAATATTATTTCGTAAAATTTGCACAAAGTACGTACACATATATATATATTATGTTCATTCGTCTTAGCTAGTTTTTTTCTCTTTCAGTCTTCTTTTCAGGTTTTCTGTGAATTGTATTTTCATTACATGTTTTTTACCGTAACATTTCATTCCCTCTCGGGAATTAAAATAGCGATTTTTCAATAACTAACTGCAATTAAAACGAAAGCCGTCGGAAAATCAAACGTAAAGAAATAGATCATGTCGGTTGACGTCATATGACTATACTTACGTTTTCCAAACGAAAAAACAGAAAAAAAATATTTTCCGTATTTATACGCACGCAAAAAAGAGGTCACAGTATCTAGAGTGCTCTTTATGGTCTATAGCACTAGAAAACATAGCACTTCACACAAACGGTTATTTATTTGGACGATATTAATATTTTCTAAACCCGTATAGTTGATTTTGCTCATAAAACATAGTGTAGAAACCGATCAAATCATTCCGTCTGAATTTGATTTTATAAATAAGAAACTGCAGGAACGTTTTTATCAAATAATCTGCATTTCACGAATTACCCGTCATTTGTCCGTGGTAAATTTCGATGTATAACGTCGTTTTTAAATATTATGGCAAGTCAGTTTTGTTACTATATACTCCTAGTTTCAGAGTCATGTGCATAAATATACATAAACATAATTTATTTATTTATCAATATTTATGAATTTATTTTAATACGAAATATATTTTTTGAAATCTTCGTCGTTGATAGCGAGTAAGAAAAATTACAAACGTATTCGAGATACATCGCACGAAATGAACTGTCTCATAAATGAAAAAAAAAGCAAAGTCTACGTTCGAAAAAAGTTCTGTTTTTTATGCAGTTCAGTCAATAAATTCCTCATTATTTCATCAATGGAAGTATGGTATTATACGCGTTTATACACTCGATACGTACATCACATTTGTAAAAAAAAAAAAAAAAAGCCGTCGAAACAGAAACTAATTATAACTAATAATCAAATATTTGTTACTTTGCAACGCGTTCTGGTTTACTCTAGCGTTTCCGTACACCTCTACGAATGAACTTTGAACATACCTTCCATACCTTAATATTGTATTGTCCAATGGCCATTGTTTGCATTGTTATGGACTGTAAACTTGCGGAAAACGTAAAATGTAACAAAACACACGTTGTAATCTAGTACTATTTGTTGGCATTATAATTTCGAATGCGAGTACATCGATAATCATTCTGTCATCGCCAAAACCCAAAGTTCCTTATAATGATTTTAAGAATATTCATTAAATAATAAATAAAATCTTCTAATATTGAAGCAGTGTCACTGGGCACCCCCTTCACTCACGCCACCATGACTTGTAAATATTTTATCAAAATATTGCTTGATGTAAAAAAAAACCTTACAGATTTTAATATAGTATTTTATAATCAAAAAAAAAAAAAAAAAACAAGAATTGATGCGTGTCAAACAAAACCGTCGTCAAACGACGTTAATAAATACGGAGCGTCGTCGTACGTTTATAAGTTTTAGTATATTATGTACAAAGGCTGTAATCGTTGGTCTGTGAAAACCACAGGCAAATCCGAGGCGGCCGTTGTGTATGTCACTGCGTAGTACCCTGAACGTAGAAGTGCGCAGAGGTTGACAGGGCCATATTTTATCGACCCTATTTTTCAGTGTTTCATTGGAAAGTAAAAAAATCTATCAACACGCTGACGAACTGTACGTACAAGTAACGTACTACAGTACAGTGTAAACCGTACACGTCGGTATTGATTTGATTGTTCACGTTCACTATGACACCGTTTATACATTACCCAAAATAGTTGAAACATCATTTATACGTTTAAAAAAAAAACTAGTTTGTGTATATTCAAGGATACTGAGTATGAACGAGTTAAAAAGTTAAATTCAAGTTAATATTAACATATTGCTTTTTTTTTTTAATTACTTTTATTTTTTCGAGTTTGATTTTTATCCATTTTATGCGAATATGTTTTAGTTGAAATATTTTAAAACCACGTTCAATTGGTGCATTATGAATTTCGTACGGATTATTGTTTTTACGCAAAAAAAGAAACAAAATATGGAAATATCATTGTTCATAAAATTATAATACAGATTACATAAGATTATTGTTGTACAATCATTAATCTGTACGACCGTATCCGTATCTGTGTGTACCTGTGAAAACCTATATGGTTTAGTGAAAATTTTCAATTGTACTTTGGTGAAAATTCGTACAT
This sequence comes from Therioaphis trifolii, assembly GCA_027580255.1. Lineage (NCBI taxonomy): Eukaryota > Metazoa > Arthropoda > Insecta > Hemiptera > Aphididae > Therioaphis > Therioaphis trifolii. The sequence goes on along the minus strand of CM050405.1, from coordinate 6,456,140 downwards.
TGAGTAAAAACCAAACGGTTGTCAAATCAAATCAAAGTACTTTTATGTTGTTTAACCTATTGACATGATGAGCGAAAAAATCAGTTGATTCGCGCAGCCTTGAATACGTTATAAAACGTATACGAATAAAATCGAAATCAAACAGAAATATTTTCTCGGGCAATTATTCGAATTATTTGTTATTGAATTGAAAAAAAAAACATAGTTCATAAAGACACCGATTTTTTTTGTTTAGTATTGACAAAATGTATCATAATGATCGTCGGGTCAAGATTTCAAGTCAGTTATAATATAAGAAACCGAATACGATTCGGTGCGTCGTAGTTGATTTTTAACTAGTTAATTCTATTGTCAATGCGGTTTGATTCACCGAGCCGATGCGTATGTTTAAGCTAAGCGAATCAGTCCGTATGTAGTATTAATTTATACTACCACAGAAGGTGGAGGCAAGCACGTCGTGGCTCACTGTGGTACAAAGGCTTCTTCCGTACCCTGAAAAAAAAGGTCTGTCCACGTGTATGGTGCGAAATCAGAAAGACTAGATAATACGAGTACAGCATGTCATCGTTTAAAACGTCGAGGTTAGGTTTCTGGAAAACACAACGTTGACCGAAAAAGCGTTAAGTGAAACGATATTAAAATACATACTTTTAAATGCAATTTATATAAATATAACAATAATTTGATGGACACATGACGTATTACAAATGACGGTATACTCAAACCGTTGTAATTTTAAACGAAACATAAGGACTTAAACTTCTACGACGCAATAGCGAAACAACGCTGGATGAGGCGACGTTAAACGAGCACTTACTGTATGTTCAAAATTATTATAACCGAAAAATCTGAAATACACATCAAACCTCCTCACGGTCTATCGCTACGTTTACGTCGTAATAAAATATATAAATTTTAGAGCACGTGCTGTGTACGTGCATTATGCGATCGGCGATACACACAATGTCGCGGGAAAAATTGTGCGAGTAAACTCGATTTGGACTTGAAAGATTTGTCGCTTTTTCAGCGTTTTTAATCGTAAAATACGTCTTTTAAAGTCTGTAGCAAATTCATAAGTGGCGTATACGTTTTGTGAGTATCGACTTGTCAATATTATTCGTAGGGCAGTCTAAATTGTTTTTTTCTGAACGGAATAATATTCGTGATATTATTATTATGTCTGTTATAGTGGCATTTTGAACGTCAAGGAATATCGCTGTGTTATTAACAGGGAATGTTGTCGATGAATGGAATTGAGGATTATTCGATTCGACTGGCCATGAGGTTCTGTAAGTATAAAACAATTATAACGTCTTTGTCGCCGCTTTCGGATATGATCGTGAGAGGATTTATCGTGTTACTCGTATTTTTGAAATAAAAAAAACATCAAAATTTCTTATTGAATACTCTGTGATAAGTTATACTGGCAAGGCGTGTTTATCGACTCGTTTCGAATGAAACACGAATAGTCGGGAGTTTTTTAAAACGTTGTTCGTTAGCGTGAAATATTAATGTGATAATTTTTCGTTTTCATTATAATAATTATAAACTGTAGTAAGTACTCATTTCTCCCTTTATTATTTCTCGTCGGTATTTTTATAGCCTCAAATTTTTACTGAGGCACTCTACTTTCCACTGACAGCGCTGTTCTTTAGTTCACTTTTTCAAATGAGATTTAGTTCTCATGGGCCAACACTCATTTAGTAAAAAAAAAAAAAAAAAATGTACTTTTTTATTAGTTCTACTGGAAAAATATGTTTGAATTTGTTTGGTGATTTAAATAAAAAAAAAAAAAAAGAAAAGAAAAAACAACAGCAGACTCTTAATACTCGGTGTACATAAAATACTTAATTACCATTTTAATTTTTTTCGCAGTTTTCTTTTTCTCTCTTTTTTTTTTTTTTTGTTTTTTACATAAAGCCTTGGGTGCAGTGTTTGAATAATGTCCTGCGAAATAAAGGAAAGAGAGAACCGAAAGAGATTACCTTTTCGGCGGTGCGTAGAAATACATAATATATCATCGAGCAGCATTAATAAATCTGGTTTACGGACGCGCACGTTTCTGTATCAATATTCACTTTTCGAATTGTTTCCCGTAAAATATTAAACGCGTCGCGGATTCGTAATTAAGCGTCCGTAAAACGTTATTTGTACGATTCCGTTCAAGTCCAATATTTGCGACGAATCCAAAGAATCCAATTGAAAATTATTTGTTTTGACTGCCCCCCGCCACCGCGTGCCCTTCCTCCAGCGGGTCGCAATGAACCCGCCGCGATAACTTATTTCCCGTCAAAATCGCGCGCCGGCAGACCAGGGCGCGATGAAAACCGATGCGATCCGAACGTACGGAAGACATTTACGGGGCGAGGCCAAAACCGGCACGGGTGGAAAAAAAGTTTCGTCTCGTTTAAACTTTTTTAATTATAAAATTAATATCCCGGGTGAGGGTGTGGAAGGGAGAGGGTGGGAGGGCAGAGGCGAATAATAGAACGTAATAACGCCGGGCGCGCGCGCGACCGCGTCGGACACGAGCGAATCGCCGGCGTCGGACCGATGGGAAAAATCCGGAGGAGACGCGAATACGTGATTGTCGTCGAGGCTGCGCGTGTCGTGAGTGTGTACGTACGCGTGTGGTGACGGAGAAAACGAACGTGTGGGCAATGACGTCTCGGGGAAAAACGACGAATTTTCCGGTTCTCGTCGAGTAATAAAAATTGTATACAATTATTTTTTCACGCGTGCGTTTGCCACGACTGGTTTTCACTCGGGCCGAACGCTTCGTATTTTTTTTTTTTTGTTTTTTTTTTTATTAAAATTCGTTTTCTGCGGTTTTTTCTCGACATTTTTAATCCGACGTGCGTCACGACGACGCAGAGTTTGAATTTGTCGTACGTTCTACACCGCTTTTTGCGTACCTAACACACGAACACGGACGCTGTACACGGAAAATAACAAACGCTATCGTACACCGTCGTTGCGGCTATTATAATATTATTATCATGCATACTAGAACAGGTGTGCAGCCCTGTGTTATTAGGAGCGGATAAAAATCTCTAATGTCTGAAAAACTAGTGGCCCCCGTATGCTGCAGTGAACGTCCCGAAGTTCCTAGAATCTCCCCGAATCCACCCCTAGTTTTGTTTTACACGCCGAAAGTAACGGAATAATATAAATCGAAATCGATGTCTACGCGTGAATATGTGGACGAGGTTTTTATTTTAACTGTATTTTGAAATCCAGTGTGTATTTTTTTTTTTTTTTAACGAATAATTACGATCTATTCATTATGTTTGTACGATAAGTTATATTCATGTTTACATTTACAGTAGAGGGAAGTGACAGAAAGGGAGGACACTCAGTAGTGCCACCCGATAGTTTAGATTATCAGATCTCTAGGCCAAGGCCGTTTTTATCTTCTGGGGAGGGGGGATTATCAGGAATATCACGGGAAGAGAGACGATTTATTAGCGGATTTTTATGGTTAATTAGATTAGAGTGGAACGAGAGGATGTAAGATTTAGTCGATTGAGATAGAGTTGGGATCTTCCTAGGCGGTTAACCTAACCTAACGAAAATATACGATTGAAATATATCATATTTTGATCAACTGGGCCGTGATAATTAAATTTTTGATATCTTTTTCTGGTATTTTTATAGATTCAGGTATTATAACGAGTGTCTTGGTGTTTTTTATTTTTTTTTTTTTTTTAATATTTCCGTGAATATTTAAATTATAATTTTTATTTATTTACCTTATATTTTAATGGATCATATGATTTTTAACTTGTGTGTTTCTCAGCGTTAATTTAGAGGAATGCCTAAAAATACATATTTTTTGACCATAATGATTTTCGATAATATTTTTTTTTCGATCGAAAAAGTATTCAATCAAATAACATTTCAATCACATGATTTTACACGATATAACCCCCACTCACACAAAATCGTACGTATTTATATGTGTGTGAGTGTGTGTGTGCATGTGTATGTGTATGTGTTTACGCATATGACTAAATCTGTAAACGAGTTCGTGTTGTGTTCGGGTCCGCGACAAATCGTAAAAGCGTACGGGGTAAGACTTTCATTTGCACGGATCTTAGCGCGATTCGTTTGACGAGACGATAAGTCGACTGAACGAAACGGGATTTTCCGATTTATCTCCCGATAAAACATAACGAAAGCGAATCCATCGAGAGCGATTGTGCGTCCTGCACCGTGCAGACGAGACGACCGCCTCTTGTCCGACCGCAGAATCCGACACGGAAGTGTCCGCCGTCGTCGGCTCTGTTCGGACGTCGTCGCCGTTGTACCCGAAACGTAATGTACTTACGTGGAATAAAGTACTAAAATACATGCGTGTGTACGTGTGTTTTACTCTCTCGCTAATGGAGACCTCTGTGGAGAGGACAGATTTCCGTCCCGGGGGACGTGAGGGTGTCTGTTCTACTGATGTTTCGCCGTATTCTATCACGCGTTCAGTATTAATTTCGGCGAGAAAAATTACGTCATCGCATCACACATGATTTGTTTCGACGTGACGCGTGAAAAACGTTCATAAAATAACCGAACCAGACGGTCGGCGGCGGCGGCGGCGGCGAGCGCGAGTAGGCGGGATCCGGGAAAGAACCCTTAAAAATATTAATAAACACGCACGGTGGGACGGGGGATGACGCTTTTTTTGCATAATATTATTATATTATTGTTATTATTATATTTCACCGTCGGCGATGGACCGGCTGCTGCGCACACCCCGGCCTACCCGCCCGACTCGGAAACGAATATCATTATCATCGCATAACATAATATGTATTATACGTGTGCGTGTGCGTACGTATTTACAATATACGCGCGGAAGCCGTCTTCGGGGCGTGCGCTGGGCCGACGACGGGGGCAAATAAATCGAAAATAAATGCGTGTTCCGATTTGAACGGTCGATTTTCCGCTCGAAAACAAAAATTTAATATATCGCACGAAAACGCTCCCTCGACGACGTATTCAAAGGCGCTCGTTATGCGGCCGTAACGTCATTGTACATATATATATATATACATTGCACTACGTTTGACAGTATACATTGTGTATATAATAATATGTACATCCATCGTGAAACACTTGGCTGCAGCACGTGTATACACGTTTGACGTGCACAATACGCATGCGCGCTTAAACACACACACACGCACACACACACATACATACATTCATACATACGAATGTGAAAGAAGAGAGTTCGTCGGAAAAGGGCACGTGAAACGATTTCGGACCGAGGTTTTTCAATTTTTTCTCTTTGTTCTGGTTAGGGCGATTGATATCCGAATCTCATGCCGGATGTTTTGTACGTACGGCTATGGGACAATCGATATACGATAATAGCGCGTGCGTGCGCCTAAGTGAGTTGTTGTCATCGTCAAATGCGGGAATCGGCCGACCGTGTACGGAGACGAAAATCAAGATTTGTCCGCGACAACAGACGCGATCACGATATATTTCTCAAACGGCAAAGGACGCGACTGTGAGACGGCCCCGGTACGTGATGTCCAAAAGTGAACGGAACGATTTGAAATCAAACGTTTCCCATCTAAAGACTCGTCTCGGTATGGCTGAAAAAAAATTAAACCGATCGATTCGTTATTCTCAAACTCGACGCGTGTTCACGTGACGTAATGCTATTATTATTATTATTATTATTTTGCATTACGCCCGTCACTAAACGGTTCAACGATCACAATGATCGCACGTCTGCGCGATAGTTACAAATCGAGTTTCGCTTTGGACAGCCATCGCGTATACACGGTATAATATAGGACCGTATTCAGAACTCTTGTGTTTAGCAGGGGTCCTCGTTTTGTCAACAGTGAAACAGTCCAACGCTTAAAACGCGAGTAAGAACCCAAATTCGTCTTCTGCAATGCCATAAAAAGGCGTCGTTATCTTAAATTTGTTTTCGATTTTATTTCTTCAGTAAAACGCTCAAAGATATAAATTGCTCCAATCAAATCGGTATAACCTAATGTGAAATACGCTTTGAACGATAATATTTATAAAAAAAAAAAAAAAAAATTTTGAAAACGTCATCAATAACTACACATTTAATCATACTAAAATATTAAATTTCGATAATGGACATCGAACGGTTGGAACATTAATACAATTAATTTCGGTTCTTCGATTCGACGGAAGCCGTTCGATAGACGACGTGTCCAAACTAGGGGTGGGCAACGATATGTTTTTTTGTATCGATATCGTATCGAAAAAAGAGTAAGAACACAATATCTAGTACCTAGTATTTTGTATTGAATAAGGATTGCCCATTTTTATTCTTAACAGATAACATTTTAACAGTCGAGATACGTAATGAATAATAATAATTAATTAATAATAAAGTAATAATTGACATTTCACCGGGACACGCGCACCAAACGGTAAATGCTGACAAATTTTATTACATAGCGAGCACGATAATATTTATCGTATCCAAAAACTATAAATGAAATTTATTTCTTCAAAAATATTAATTTAGGTACCTATCACGATATATCGTAATAAATATCGACATCGAAAGTTTGTCGCGATATCGATATCGTATCGAATTATCGATATCGTTGACCTTTTCTAGTCCAAACCTGTCTCAAAACGATCAAAACGATGTGATACACTCGTGTGCGACGGCGGAGTACGGGACGCGACACGTCATGACGACTGCGTACGTGACGCGGTGACATCGGCTCCGTTACCACAGCACTGCCATGTTTGAAATTGAAATTCAAACTTATTCAATATTATGTACTTTATTTTGTTACAAATTTTGTACGATCAAAATTAATTTTTTTACACCCTCCCGAACCCGAGAAAACGCGATTTCCATATGTCCGTGCTACGATAAAGTATGTAGGTATTTCCGTGGGTAAAATAATTATTGACTGCAGTAACCAATATTCCCATTTAGTCTATTAAATATATTCTAGACTTTTTGAAAATAAATGTTTATCATTTGTTTTCATTGTTTTTGAATGTGGTATATTTATAATAGTAATGAGCGGATCTTTTGGTTTTTGCATATTTTTATTGATTTTATGCAACTTCACGAGGGTGAAAAATGTGGACGATTATCTATCACAGAGTTCGTGGAAAAAAATTAATGTTGCTTTTTAAACCATATTCTGGACGTTAGACAATATTTCGCCTGGTTTTCGTATTTTAGAATATATTCTGTTATTGTTTATAAAAACTGGTATATTTTGTTGATTTCTCGAAATGCGAATATTTTTCTGGCAATAATTTTTTCTAGGGAAAAAAATAATTTGATAAAGAATGACGAAAATTCAAAATCATTCAATTATCTACTTGTCTATAATCGAATCGGTTATGTTCCTAAGGAATGGTGCAAAATCATCTATTAATTATTATAAAACTCTTATGTTGTTTTAATTATATTTTATTACATTTACATAGTTATGACGTATCAACTGATTTACATTTTTAATTATTCAATAATTTACCTGTCACCAAGACAAAGGCGCTTAACAGTTGTCTATTGTTTTGTATTGAACCGTTTTAGAAAAAAATCGCATTTGCATATTTACAAATTCAAAGAATATTTAGAGAATGTTTTGAGATTTTTTCGAAGCATATTAGCATGGTATTTTAAGGTTTAAAGAACCAAAAAATCCGCTCTTCATTTGTAAGTATAAAAATTGTATTATTGATAGTTTTAATGTATGTATTATGTTATAACATTTTTTATTGGTTTCAGCTGAGTGATAATATGTTCTAGGTCGTCGTGCACGTCCCAATAGTTATTTGCGCTACGACGAAATCGTGCTGGGGTAACGTCACCGCAGCACGGACATGGTGAAATCGCGTTTTCACGGGTTCCGAGGGGGGGCGTAAAAAATTTAATTTTGGTCATAAAAAATTAAGAACACTTTACGGAATAAGTTTGAATTTCGATTTCAAACACGGCGGTGCCGGGGTCACGGAGTTGGCGATATCGTCGGTCCGAACGCGTGGGACGAGACGTCTCGTGTACCCACGACGCGACGGTCGGAGATCGTGGACCGGGTATCGCCCAGCATCGTCGGCACCCTAGTCCGTCACCGTTACCGCAGGGTAATTGATTGCGTCTCGTGCGGGAACCATCGTCCGCGGGGACGGACAGGGGGTGGCGACGCGTGCTCTTTGAATCGCCGCGGACGGCCGCCCCCGCACCCGGACTCGTCGACCTCGCGGTCGCACCCTCCGCGGGTCCGAAAAACGTGCACAGCGGCCGAGGGACCGACGATGGCACGAGACCGACGTGAGTCATCCGCCCCGCGTGTGAACTCGTCATCGCGATCCGTCATGCGGGCGGTCTGAATACTATAATATACAGACGGACACAGACCGGATCACCCTCGGAGACGCCCGTCGATTTCGTCTGTTAGTTAATTTCGTCCGCGCGTCGATTTCGTCTGTACTCCGTCCGTGCGGGGCACGTACGACGCATCGACGACTTCACGTTGAAAACAAACGTCATGTGGCGTTGCCGTCAAAATAAGAGCACCCTGTCGTACGACGGAGTGTACGTATATTGGGGTGACTGTTATATGTCCTGTTTTTTTTTTTTTTACAGGATTGTCCTTTATTTTGGAGTTGTGTCCTGTCCTGGAGTTGTGAATACGTCTATATATTTTTATAGGTGCAATATACACGAAATAATCTCTAATCATTAGATTCGAGAAGGTTTTTTTTTTTTTGAAAAAGATGACAAATTAAAATTTGTAGACATGCGATCCGAAAAATTATCATCAACGTGAATAATAAAGTTTTCGGAAAATTTTGGTATAGGAATAAAGTATTTGAGAAAATAATAAAAAGTTTTTATTTTTAAGTAACTAATATATTTATTTATTTATTTATTTATTTTGAATTTATTAAAAACGATTTATTAATTTTGTAACTTCGTTAAAACGATTGAAAAATATTAAATACACATTAGATACTATTTTAGGTATATTAAATTACGATTTTATTATGATTGAAAATTTTTTAAAAAAGCTAAAAGAATTATTTTAGTTCTGTTTTTTTATTTTTTTTTTAAATATGCTCACCCTAGTGTTTATTAATATTCATACACCGTCTGTACGGGGTCATTTTAGATCCCGAGCGAAACGAACGATCGATGTTTTAGTATCACAATGATGTTTATTTATTTTTATTTGACTTTTATTTTTTTTTCCAGAGACCCTTTTCGCCTCACCTCAATTTGTCCAAAAGTTTCGTCTTGCCACTCCACTCTACAACGATTTTTCTCCATTCTCAGCAGTTTTCGTATGCCCGAGAAAAATTCATAGCAAAATTTTGGAAACAAATGGAAAAAGCTGGTAAGTGAGATGATGGTGGTACAAGTTCGTCCTTCGTCCCTTCGGTCCTTGGACAAGATATTGGTGATGAATGTTTTAAGTTTTAAAGAAATGATGACTCATTTCTTTAGTATAAAACGATTCTGAGCAAAGCTTCAGTGTAATATAATATATTATTATTTAAATACTGTTTACGTATTTTACGGTTATTTGTATAATTTTTGGTGAGTTATAATAATTTATTAAAGTGTGTATAAAAAAAAATCCTGAGTCACGATTTTTGAATATTTGTTAGGATAATTAGGTAGGTATATGAATAAGGTCATATTAAATTTTCAGAACTTTTTGTCAAATATTTAAAATTATATTACATAAAAACTTTCAAACAATTTGGTAAATTAAAAGTTCTATATTTAAGTCAAAAGTGCTATAATTGTTCTGAAAATGTTGTCCAATATAAAAAAGTATGTATTTGATATTGGATAAAATGTTCAAGTTTCTAGCTTCAATACTTTTCGATTTATGACTAAATACCTAAAATCTGAACAGTGAAAATCTCGTTTACGGCGGATTTTTACCGATTTTATCGTTTTTACTCAGTTTTTCGATCGTTATTCTTGATTACTGGAAAAACTATGGAGATTTTGGAAAAATTACCTGTTTAAAGTACCATCTGAGTTAAATTTCGAATCTAAAAAGTTGCTGGATGAAACTTTTGGACAAGGATTTCTATACGAAAAATTGTTTACAGAAAAAAAAAAAATAAAAAAAAAAAATAAATAAATAAACATCATTGTAAAACCATAAGATCCTTCGCTTCACTCAGAATCTAAAATACATCATTAATATTTTAGTGAAGAAATGTCTCCTTTATTCAAACCAAAATTGCTTTAAGGGTTTTGATGGAAAAACAAAACAATTGGCAATTAGACTAAAAACGGTAGCATATACTAAGTGAATCAAATCTATTTCAAGAACATAATGACTTTTTTTCTATTCATCATTTTCAAGAATTATTATAGTACTGCGCTAAAACAAAATCTTATAAAAATATTACGCGATCAGTCTCATGAACACACATCGATATGGGAGAAACAAAAACCACATAAAACCGAGCCGAAAACGTATTGATATTTTCAAATCCAGTCACTTCGAAACCGACTTTCGCCGCATCACGCAATATCGCGTAAATATTATCGTATTTGCTTTTCGGACGAGCGTGCGACCGCGTCAATGCCTGTTTACAATCGAACATACACGCAAATCTACGACTACGACGGGTACTTGTAAAGTTTTTCGTTTGCGTTCACGCCACAACGTTATCATTATATTATTATTATTTTTATCATTTTATTTGTCACTTTCGCCACTACCGCGTATCTCAAATACTGTTACGGATCTTTAGTATTCAAAAACGACATTTGCTCTTTTACCTGTGACACAATGGACCGCGGCCTGCGTGCTTATAACAACGAAACGACGTATTTATTTATTTTGTTTGTTTGTTTGTTTTTTTTGTTTTTTTTTTTTCAATAATTCCTCCATAATACCCGCATGCGAGACTACCCGTGGTTATTGTTGAATAAAGTACCTATCAATTACCATATTTTCATTCGATCGACTTCAAAACGTTAAGAAGTGTATGTTTTTTATTTTTTATTTTTTTAAATATTACTATGCGACCGTCACGTATTATTTTATCCTCCTCTCGTACACGACAAGAGATACCGTGATATTCAAGGACACGCGTGTGGGTTTAATAAATACATAGAGTGTTTTATGATAATTAGTTCAGTGTTATTCCACCCCACATAACGCATATGCTTACATTAATTTTAATGAAAACATTTAATTTTTTTTTTCTTTATAATCATTATGATAATTATTATTATTATTTATTTATTGATTTATTTATTTATTTTTTTTTTTTTGCTATATTAGCCTAGACTATTATTTGAGTTTTTCATTTTTCTTTCCAATAGGCCAAATCCCTATTCATAACGTCATTATATAACGAAACAAACATAAATGTATTTTCGGTCATTCTTATGTTTGAAATATAAATTTTAAAACAAAACAGTCTTTGATGCACCTAAAAACTATGTTTAGAGTATTGGAATGGAAAATCAAAAATATATCGCAATCGGTGGCTGCTTGGAGCTTAAAATGTCTATACCCCATTATAATCCATCGGTCCAACAGCACAAATTAAAAAGATTAAAAGTGCCCTAAAAAAATAAAAAATAAAAACAAAATACTTTCATTCATTAAGGCGTCTTGGCCATGAATGACGATTTTACGGGTTTTGAAAACTAAAAAGCTTATACAATCACGGAAACAAAAAATAATACAAATATTACCTTTTTTTTCCACCATGAAACGCGATCTATCAAGTGTTACGTGAAAAAAAAGTCGAAACCGTGCGTTATGCCTAGAGATGTATCAATTATTTTTTTAGTGATAAATATTTTTTTGCCGAAAAAATTAACACGCGATACCTCAAATTAAAAGTCTTTGTGAGTTGAATATTCATAACATGTCAGTAAAATGAAATAGTTGATAGTATAAAACTTAAAAGTCAAACGTTCATTTTGTAACTAGAGAAAAATACGAACAAAACTAAAAGACTGTAATTTATTTATTAATTAATTTATTTATTTATTTATTTTTTTGACGTTATATCAAGGTACCTAATGAATCTGATTTGATCGATTTATAATTTATTTCAAAGGTACGTTTTTAATTTTGATATTCGTGTCAAAATAGTTTAAAATACAAACAAACGTCAATAATAATGTAATTAACTTATATAAAGTCATATTATGTTCAATGCATAATACCACGAACACCCTTCTATCCAGTAAAACAAAAAATAAGCATTACGAGTTCCTAAGTGTGTCCCTATCGTGACATGGAAAAACTATCAAAATTTTAACTGAATTTACGAAATTGATGGTAAATGTTCGTACATTTTACATCTCTAGCTATACCGAGTAAAATTGTAAAGTGTGAAAATCCTCGTGGACTATACTATACTATGGATATCAGTTAAATCGTGACGGCGGGCGTGGCGAATAAAAAAGTACACCCACGTCCACTGGACGTCGTCCAGTGGAGTTACGAACATATTTTTTTGGGGTAGTTGCCCCACAATATTTTCGGTGGGTCGTCATATTTTGTCTGGCTGTTAAATTGTTTTATGAAAACTATCATCATAAAATAAGTAATATTTAAGTTTTAATCAGTCTGATAGAATTTAGACTTGGTCACATAGATAAATTTCACTGATTCATTCTAGTAAACAGTGCATCCAGTGCAATAGCCTATTGCAGTGGTTCATAACCGGTGTTCCGTGAACTTGGCTTAAGTGTTCCGCCAAAATATAAAAATTGGCGAAAAAAAAAATTTAAAAATTATAATTTTTGATTTCATCGTTTTCGATAATTGTACTTATTACAACACAATAAATTATAATAGTACTTTTGGGTAAAACCGTAAATTATTGTAAAATAATTAACAAATGATATATAGGATAACTAATATACGAGAGGAAATGAGAGTAGCGATTTCAAATATAAGACCAAATATTGAAAATATATGCAACAGCCATCGGGACCAAATATCAAAATGTCTTTAAAAATTGTATTTATTTTACATCATTTACCAATATCATTACATTATGACATTGACTTCATACGAGTATTATTATGTATGTAATTTTATGAAAAAAAGAAAAAAATGTGAAGTATTGTTTTATTAAACGACCTAGTGCTCCGCAAAAATAGTATAAAATCATAAGTGTTCCGTTGCTCTAAAACGGTCAAGAACCACTGGCCTATTGGAATGCAGAAACTCATGCTGTATTGTATTGTACTTTTTTTTTTTTTTTTTTTAACTTTATTTGATAATCTTTAGTGAATTATAATATATTACTAAAACATTACGTTTTCACGGTAAATTCGTTAAAATATAGCTTTGTAATTAAACATCATGTACCTATTACCCTGTTGGATTATTTTGACACAATTTATATTGTAAAATTGTATCGATATTTATGTTCTAGTGAAAAACAATAGTAATAATACGTTATAAAAATTGTATGTACGTGTGGGTGAGTGGGTAGCTTTGATATTTGCCCTTGCATGTAAAATGTTTGAGGCAACGAAGTTGCTGATCTCCTCGCTTCATCCACCAAATATAGTTTAAACCCATCTGTGCGTAAAATCCCGCTCTCTGATCTTTTTAATATTTTACAAAATAATTACAAACAGACTTGGCAAGATAGATGGTCATCAGTGGCTCCTGATTTCGCTAAGTGGTATAGATCCATAACCCCTACAATTCCACGATACCCATGGTTCGTTAACCAACCTCTAGACAGGCCCCGAATCGTCCGATTTGCCAGGCTCCGACTTGGCACAATTAACTCCCTGCACATGCCTTCCACCTCGACTTGAACGACTCCCCTTTGTGCACTCGTCATTTGCGACTTCTCACACATTCTCGCCGATTGCCCATCACTCTCTAGCTCCCGATCTAAATTACTTCGCTTTTTACATAGGTAATAACAATATTATGTCACTAGAACCAACAATTATCCTTGATTCCTTTTCATTATTTTTATATTGAAATTCTTCGAAAACGCTGGATTCTCAATTTGATTATATTGGTTTAAAATTCCTCAAACGTTTGTTCAGATTTTTGTTTTCTTTTGTTTCGCTACTGTAGGTTTCTGTTTGTTAACTTTTTTAATCACTGACTGGTTTCTTTACTTTTTTTTTGTTCAGTATATATTTCTATCGGGCTTTTTTATATCTTGTATTGTTATTTGTGAATGTATCTTTAGTTGTAATTTTTATGCTGTAATAATTTTATATTGGTAGCTTAAAAAAAAAAAAATGTAAAATGTTCGTGACGCCACTGCCTACGTCGTCCACGTACCGCGAGCGAGTCGGCTCATTGTGACCGACTGCCGACGTCAACAATAACGATTCGTATTAGACGTCACGCGCGCGACGATCGCGTCGTGGAATTTTCGATTCCAATTAAGTGCACTTTTCTCGACCACTCGCGTTTTGCTCTCTGACACGACACGTAACACGATAATAATATTATCGTGTGTGTATATATATATATATATATATATATTTTTTTTTTTTATACGCCGTGTTCGTACATAACGCGAAGCGGTCTGTTTTTCATCGACTTCGAGCAGTTGCGCAATGCGTAAAAAAGTAAAAAAGTAAAAAAAATACTCACTTCCTCTCGCCCGTGCTCACGTGTCGGACAATAATAATAATTATTATTAAAACCGTACTTTAGCGCGTCGTCGGTAGTAAAAATATGACGGCCGTTGCGTCGAACGTGTGATAAACGTTTTTTTTTCTCGTCGCGTGCAGTTTAGATTTGCGAGTAATGACCGTCGCACGAGAACAATCGCATTCGTAAAATATCATATTTTAATATTACTATTATTACTATTATCGTCCGTCATTATTGCTGCAGTTTGACGGACGGACGTTTTCTTATAAATAACTAATGACGATGAATGGAAAACGACAAATAACACGTTTCGTTGTTTTTCCACGAGCCGGTCGTGTAATTACGGTTTGAATATTTTAATGTCGTGCGAAAATAATAAAAAATAAATACACGTCCGATTCGGGTCGACCGCGTGAGACACCAGGCCCGTCGCTAGGGTACGAGCGAGCCGTGCGTCGCTTTGGGGCGGCGAAGTGCGATTATTAAAATGTTCAGAAAACAGTTGTCCGAGTAGATATCTCGAGTATTTAGTTCAGTCGTCGACTTTGGGAAATCTATCTTAATATCGCGATAAGTTTGAGAATCATTCTTACGGTTCCGGTGATAGTGGCGCCTGCCGAAAGAAGTTCCTTTATAGCGAAACGTATAAAAAATCGTTTAAGATCTACATCGAGTAATTATTATCGTTTAACTGAACTATCGATTTTCGCACCTCTAGAACAAGACTGTCACAACTCAAAATTTGTTATTTTCGAGTTATGCCTACATTCAGTTATGCATACATTCAAAAATCAACTCTATGCAATGCAAGAACGCCACATTCAATATCATTTTTCAATTTTCCACCAAAAAGATGTGTCTATATTGAATTATTAAATTTTTTGTATTTTAAGTGTTAAACATTTCAATCCAATAGAGCCGAATTTATTTTGTGACAGTATACTTTTATTATTTTTATCGAGTTTATCATTGAAGATAAAATGCAAGACTGCCTTATTTCGATTTGTGTCTATCCTGCGCAAAAACAAAAACTAATTTTCATTTGAGACGTTGAGTGCAAGACAGTTATATTTTTATTTGCGGCAGTATTACATTTTAATAATATAGCTGTCTTAAAATAAATTTTTTAATGTAATACAGCCACATATTAAAATATGACAGTATTGCATTTACTTAAAAAATTTTCAAAGGCCATAAGTCTGACTTTTTGGGTTTAAAAATGTATTTCGTAATATTCGAAGAAGTCATTTTGTAAAGCATTCTTGTATGTATTTAAGTTTTTAATTTTAAACGCACGTGTAGAAAACTCTAGTAATTATCTTAGTTTTAAACTTCAAATCACAATTTCTCAAAACCATACATTTTAAACTGTAGTAGTCTTGTTCTAGAGGTGCGTTTTATTCATTAAAGCTGAGTTGAGAACAAGTACTAAACTAGGAAAATTCAGTACGAGAATTTGCAAGAAAAAAGTTAACTTGTAAATACACACTGTTATTTCAAAATTGTATTATTATTATTAAGAAAAAACATTTTATTTCATTTATAATTGTAATAGCGCCTATGTATAATGAACACTCGTGTTTTATTCTGATTTTTTTAAGTCGTATATTATGTGTTTATGGTTTGGTCAAATTCAAATTTAACAATCGCCACATTAACATACATTTGTAAATTTCAATATCATTCGTGTAGCTGTTTAATTTAGTATTTAAGAGCAGCATTAAAATCGTCCTCGTAGGGCGAAAAATATCTCACGACGGGCCTGCGTAAGACGTGTCGACTATAGGCGTCGACGACGGTACGCGTTCCAACTCGAATCAATATTATTATTTACACCGATCTGCTGCGTTTGTCGATTTTCGCCGTGAATAATGTGACGCGTAGGCAACACAACACATTCGTATGCCGCGGACACCGCCCCGGACCCGTCGCACTCGTCTTATGTTCGTCATATTTTCCTATTTACGGCTTGTTTCCACGACCCCAACGCGTAATTATCACGTGTGATTTTCAAAATTGTTCCGTCGAAACGTCTCGATCGGGAAAAAAAAATCACGAAAAATTCAATACAGCATGACGTGATTTCCGAAAGGCCCGCCTAGACTACCTTATTAGTCGTGACGGAGTAGTGTGATCCGTCGCGTCGTGATGAGAAGTTCCTTTTTTGTTTTTTGTTTTTTTAAATAGTTACGCAAAAACTACAAACAAAAGTGTTTTTCGCACTTTCAAATAATCGTTTTAGTTAATAAGTTTCGTTTGTAATTACGATGTTTAATGTCAATATTTTTTCAACGATCAAATTTATTACATTTGTATGATACGATATTTTGTTATTAATTTAAAATTGTAAAATACGATTTTATATCAATAATCATAACAATGATTAATATTGTCATCGGTTATGATTATAATATACGTAGTATTGTTATATTTCGTATTCAATTTTCAGTGACAAAAGAAAAAACGAATTTTCTTTCTGTCGACGAAAGAAAAAAAAACAGAAAAAAGAATGGGCTGATTTTGTGTTTGAAGAGCTAATAAGCTTCTTTAGCATTCCCGTGGTTCGTGCTTGTACTGCGCAACTCTCGTCATTCACCTCGATGAACTTCACCGTTCATAGTAAATTCAGCTCATCGGTTTCCTTTCACGGTCCGAAATGGTCGTTGTCAAATCATGTTTTGCAAACAACTTTCTTTTTTTTTTTAATTTAATATACTATTTACATAATCAAAAAATTTTAACATCGTGAGATCGGAAATCGAAATACTCACCCCGGTGTCCATTCAAAAATAATACACTCTGTAAATATTTACAATCTCCGGAATCAAGTAAAACGAAATGACGTCGAATACAAATGACGTATTATTCTAAATCGCTTCGCGTGTAACACAGTCCTCACGGACTGTACCCGTACACAACGTAATTTACTGTGAAATCGATTATTACGTATCGATTTAAAAAAAAAATGTTCTTAACCTTAGATATTCTATCGCGAAACTCATATGTAACGAAAGGCACCTGGAGTCTAAGGTCACCAATTTGAATATAAACACTGCAGTCACTGCTTACAGAGACGTGTAAAATCTCATTTCATACATAGGCACAAGATTAAAATTAAGCTTTAAACCATTTCTGTTTTTATAATAATTTATAAGCGGTAATACTATTATGGAGTAACAACGATAATGTATAATACGTTTTTACAAACTATTGTAATTTGTATAAACATTTTTTTTGAGAACTTTTTTATTAGTTTACACGCAGCGTCCACCGTTTGTACGAAATAATAAGATTATAAAATCGGAATGAAAACATCTCAAAACAAAAGCGTTTGTAGTGTTATAGTAAAACAGTTATATTCAAATTTTAATTCTATCCTATGAAAGTTAAAATCATTTTTGATTTTTGAAAAATTCAAAAACACATACGAAAATCGACTTAATTTAATGCCGTGGTTAAGTGCTCGAGTATTTCTCAAACGTCTATTCTTTCGAGGATTCGAATAAATATCCAAAACCTTAAAGTACCCACACATTCGCGTAAGTGTTCTCGATCAATTTGTAGACGTCCGTTCGAAACGCGGAAGAAAATGAAGTACGCTTTATTTACGAATCTGTGAACACGGAGCGAAGGGGTTGTCATTTGAATAGTCTTGCGTTTGCAAAAACAAATCCCGTCTCGTCGAAGCGCAAACTTTTGTCGGAAAACGTAAACGTTCCCGTAGTATACGATGCGAAATAAAATCATCCGTCCGAGAACGTAACGGGTCGACACAAAAATCACGTCTCGTACAATAATGTAATATGTTAAAACGATTTATTAATATACACACATAAGTATTGCAATATATAAGGGTAGTGGCCACAAGAAAATAACAAAGTGTCAACGACGGTACAGCGCGGTTTCTCAACCACGACTGCTCTGTTTTCGATTCCGTATAATTATTCGTATAACGCGTTTTTTTTCCTCAAAAAACGGTTTGAAACTACGTACGTTTACAAAAAAGCGATCTTGTTACTATTTTTAGGCATACGATTTTTTTCATTTTTTAATGATCTTATACCGGTACGATAACATAATGCCTTGATGTCGTTGGGCCATGCGACGGAGAATCGAAATAAATACCGAAAACTCTGCAGTATACACTTGATTTTACCGATATCGGCCGATCGCGTTCTGTTATGTAATCGTATTCATCTAACAGATTGTGGTCATCAAAATAATTTATTATTATCATTTGTCAGTCGGTGACATACAGAGTATCGTATATTCTCAATATAATACGATCATAATATAACGTAACCTAACGAACGCCATCCTTAACTTGGATATATTCAAAAACGCAAATTATATTCCTAAAATCTAAATAAATCTAAGTCGATATCAACAGAGACTTCAAATGTGGATTGTAGCTCACTAGTTGGAAAAGCTTGGTGACCCCTGGCCTACAACATCGAGTGTTTTTCACTTCAGAGAAGTTTCCGATCTGTGCAAACAAATAAATTTAAATGAGTAAATTTGATTTGACTAACACGTCGAGGAAGCCACCCCGTGGGAAACACTTCTTTGATTAAATTGTTCTCTGCACCGTTTTGAGTGAAGGAGGACACTTGTGATATGCATATACGAGTAAGTCACTGTGCGCGCTTTAATGTTGACGGGAACATTTGTTACGTTTTATCGGCAACTTCGGCGGTAGTCTTTGGTTTTAAGCAATTGTGCGGGGAAAGATTTTAAACCCACCAAGGAGCGTGTGTTAGTAGTCCCAAACGAAATCGACCGTAACGCCTGTATCGGTCTTATGCTTGACGATTTGTCAGGGACCCGTCATTTTTGTCATTCCACAGGACCAAACTGGTCTTATAATAATAATTATTATTTTATGGACGAGAGATTTATTTCGGAGTTATATTTTGAAGTTTAGAAGAGGGTGGAGGAGATGAAGTCTATCGTTAGCCGATTTTCGTTTTTCCTCTAAATTCGGTCCCCGTGTTCAGTTTTTGTCGACAGTTATACCTGGAGTGTTTTATTTCAGTTCTGAAACGTATGCGAATGTTATTCATTTATTGATCGAGGACATTCTTCGGGGGATCTTTAGTGAAGGTAACTTCTGTATCGTAACGAATGATTATTATGACGCGGAAATCCGATCGCTCGAAGAACAGCTGACTCGGCGCACACGAACGTACGGTGGCGTACGCGTACGACACGTGGCGTGTCAGTGCACGACGTCGTAACACCGCGTACGGGCCGCGGGTGTAATCCGCGGGTATAATCTGCGTTTCGTTTTTTTTTTCTCGACCCCTTTTTTTTTACGAAAACGGAAACGTTTCGGTACGGTCGCACACGCACGCGCTCGCTCGTATTAATAGTGTGCTCTAAATGCTGGCTTAGCGCGCACCTGTGCGACCCTTTTCTCGCCGTGCTCGTCGAACGTCGCTCGAACTTAGTCCCCGAGGCGATTTCATTTCACCCGCCGCGTACGCGTCGTGCACACCGCGACAGACAGCTCGTCAAAATTGCGCCGCTGACAAAATCGTACGTACGTCAAAATCACGGGTAACGCTAACCCGACGGAAATGAAACACAACGTATACATTAGGTATCTCAGAGACGTATTTAGATTTTTTTTTGGTATTTTCTCAAACTGAGTTTCCCCAATTCAGCCTATTAAACCGAACTCAAAGATATAATCGCTACGATCGAAATCGTCAGAAACTTTACATAAATAATTTGTTTGTTGTTACTAATAATTCTTTATACAATTATATTGAACATTTACGATTTAAATCCGATAGGCTCTAAGCCCCCTCAGCCCCCCCCTTAAAAACGCGCCTGAGGCATCCGTTAGTGTACGACATTTACATTACAAACACACGCACACACAAATGCAAGGCGTCTCACGGATATCGACACAATACAAATTTAACCCTGGATAATGGGTCCGGCTATAAGCAGTGTTGGGACTTATCTAGATAAATTTATCTAGATAAATTATCTAGATAATTATTTAGTTATCTTTTATCTTATCTAGATAAATAATTTCATTTTATCTAAAAGATTATCTAAGATAAAAATTTCATCCATCTAGATAAATTTATCTAGATAAATTATTAGTCTCTAATTCTCTATACAAAAAAAAAAAAATATATATATATATATATATTATATTGGTTTTTATTGTCAATTAATTTTTTTGATAATTAATACTTTAAATTTGACTTTTTAAGTCATCTGAGTAAAAAATTGTATGTTCCTAATAATACTATTAATATACCTATTGGCTATAAGGTATTATTCATTATTTTTCTTTTTGCTAGGGGCCTGGAACTTGGTAGGTGCTCAAATATAGAGTAAACCTACAGTTCATTGTTATGTTGTGTTGATGACTGACTCGTCAACCGTCGTCAACATTAAATTAATGAAAAAATTAATGATATAAATTATAGTATATGTATTTTACCTAATAAAAATATTGTATATTATCTACTTATAAAAATTTAAATACACACTAAAACTGTTGTTAAGGTTCAAAATGATTGTGAAGAGTCGTGTTATATAGTTTTTTCACGATGATATTTTCTCTCCACCAAAAAAAAAAAAATATTTTACCTGTGGCATAATACTGAGATAGGACCACAGACAAAAATATCCCTCCCTAAAATTTAGTGCTAGTGGCGTCACTGGTTAGATGCCTAAGAAGTGAAGGGTAGTTTTATACTTACGTCTCAACATTATGCCCTACGCCCCTACCCTAGAAAATATTGAAATGATGACCCTGCTTTAAAGTAGGAATTAAAAAAAATTATCTATTTTTTTATCTAGATAAAATGTATTTATCTTTTATCTTTATCTAGATAGTTTTTTGTCATACTATCTTTATCTTTATCTAGATAAAAAAGTACTTATCTAATCCCAACACTGGCTATAAGGCTTATGTTTGGAGTGAAGCACTTTACGGAAGTGATACATGGACCATGGGTAAAACGGAAGAAAAAAGACTCCTTGAATTCGAGACTCGGTGTTTCAGACGGTTACTAAGAATGAGTTGGACAGAACGCATAACAAAATATGAAGAAGTATACCGAAGATCAGGAGAAACAAAGAATTTTCTGAAGACATTAAGAACAAGAAGAGCCAATATAATTGAACACGTACTGCGTCGTAATAGTCCACTGAGCAGAATAATTGAAGGTGCTACTGGGGGGAACAACAGCAGAGTGAGACCACCACTGGACTACATTAGTAAAATAATTTGAGATATGGACTGTAGATCTTATTGCGAATCGAAAAGGAAAGCTGAGAAGCGTCAAGAGTGGAAAATTGCTGCCGACCAGCCTTAGGGCTGATAACAAAAGAAGAAAAAGAAGAAGAAATATATCTGGAGGGGATTCTTAAGAGATCGGAGTCTCCCCCCCCCCCCCTCATGAGTTATAAAATTATCAATCAAAATACTAAATAAAGTGTAATTTTTAAAAGACCGTGTATAGTTGATACATGAAATCACAGTAAACGGGTTACATAATGTATAATACATTCAAAATGTATGAATAAAAAGAAAAGAGCGCATTAAGTAGTAACAAATACTTATGTACCTAATTGAATTATTATGTCTATCAACCCCCGACTAAAAGTTTTGGATCCATACTTGTAATGAATGCACTAAAAAAACACTTTCATGTGTAATACAAAACACTATTACCGAGAATCATATTTATGAAAAAATCCATTTCATTGATTTTTCTTGCACATCATGGTTGTTTTAAGGTTTTAGTTTTTCAAATTGTAACAATTATTTATATAATAATATAAACGAAATCGATTTTTTATTTTGAAAATTTTCATGTTTAAGCATATTCATACGATTTAAATTTTAGAGCAGTTATATAGTAGCAGTGCATTTTTGGGAGGAATGCTGCTTCTCCCCTCTGCTACAATATTAACGTTAAACATATCTCTCTCGTAAACTATTCGTACAACAATACAAATTTCCAAAAAATGAAGTTTGTGTGTGTGTGTGTGTGTGTGTGTGTGTGTGTGTGTGTGTGTGTGTTTGTGCACTTTACAATATTTGATGAAAAAAATAAAAAATAAAAAATTCTGGTACACTAATATTTTTCTTGTCTTTGAGAGAAATAATTATTCTGATCAAGCCGCCGTCACGCAATGTCGGCCCACGACTCGACGTCCGCCAGAGCCGGTCCTGTGGCGTCGTCCCACGACGTGCGAGTCCGTTCACGGAATTCGCGCGACACGACCCGAGGCGTCGCAAGTGCCGAAGTCCGCCTACCCGCTGTACACCGAGAACCGTCGTCAAAGGCGCCGTGTCCGTCGGACAGGAACCCCGAGCACGAACTCTCGTCCGTTCGGTCGCTTAGGAGCGGCGGCGATTCGCCTAGTGAAGACGATGACGTTAGACGCCGGCGCGTGGCGAAAACGTGCGCTCCGAGCGAAACTTTTATTTACCGGCTCGCCGCCGGGGTTAGGGGAAAAAACGACGTTCTCGGGGGATGAGTCGAAAAGTTTACCACCGCGGTATATTATATTGTATTATAATAACGGAACGTAACTCGTGTCGGTAAACGCGTGTGTGCGCGTGTGTGTTCCGAACGACGGGAGCCGCGCGCCCGCGACCATTAATTTGATTTACGTGTCGGCGTACGTTGCGACGGCGTTATTGCACCGACGGGGGCGCTCGGAATCGGCACTATATTTCAAATTTACCGTGCCCGGGGACTGGCCCGCGCGCGTGCACCGAACTAGTTTCCCCCAAAAACCCACCCACGCCCACGGCCCACCACCGGTACACACGTTAAATCG
This sequence comes from Therioaphis trifolii, assembly GCA_027580255.1. Lineage (NCBI taxonomy): Eukaryota > Metazoa > Arthropoda > Insecta > Hemiptera > Aphididae > Therioaphis > Therioaphis trifolii. Next base: position 6,432,717 of record CM050405.1, on the reverse strand, counting down.
CGCATAATATCGTAACACCGCTCCGCCACACGTGTGTGTACCGTAACACCGACGCGGTGCACTCGACGCCGCACATGTTATTATTATTATTATTATTATTAAAATTATTATTATTATTATTGTTATTACTATTATTATCGTAGTCGTCGTGATAATAATTCTAATTTATCGTAACGACTGTACGGCGAGCTGCGAGTGGTCCGAGTGGGGGGAGCCGGGGGGAGTACGGGCGCGCGGTCTCGCCACTAGGTCCTCGCGTTCCCGACGGGCGAACGTAAACTCGATCACGTGATTTTTTGTTTTTCGTTTTTTTTTGTTTTTTTTTTTATTCGCGGCCGACTGAAAAAACAACACAGACGAAAAAAAAAACGCTCGGCCCGGCAATCGGTGTTCGTAAACGAAACGTCGTGTAAACTCGGCCGGATTCAATCCGCTAGTGATTTGCGAGCAATAACGCCTCCGTGAATTCACTCGTCTCGGTCGGGGGACCGACTGTTTCGGTGGTTTTTGCGTTTGGTTTTCGGTGAAAAACACCAACTCGACGTGTGACATATTATGAGCGTGACCGTGACGTGATAGGCTAAATTAATGTTGCCGGGGAAAGTTTTAAAAAGTGTTCAAAGAGCAATGGTAAATTCCAAGTACACATGACCGACTCGTGGGAGATTCAGTAGTGCACACTCGACCTTTCCTACTCACTCGACGCATTTTTTTTTTTTTTGTTACATTTTTTTTTCATTCTTATGTAATACATTTTATTGAACTATAAATATTATAAATGCATTGACTGTTTTATTTGTTTATTTATAAATGTCATTGGTATTAAATGTTAAATTCGTAATTTTAAATCCTATTTTTATAAATGTATACGTTAATTCGCATCATTAATTACCGACGAATTCGTAATTCGCATTAACAGTGTATACAAACGAAATAAAAGCCCACAGAGAGATTCGCTCGATGTTCCGGTGGGCCTATCCGCCACTGCACACGTGATGTAATCTCAACGCGGTCGACGATAAAACTCGTATTTTGCATTTTTAAATATTTAAAAGTCACGAGGCCTTTGATTCGGGTAAATCGTCGTCGACGCGTCATACAAACCCGTGAGTGTAAAATGTTTTGAAAACGTCCGGACCAAATCGTATCATTACGCAGAAAAACGGTGTTCACTACGACGACGGTCCTATCGACGATGAAAAACTACTACGGTGGCGTGTAACCACCGTGCAAATGTAGGATGTAGGATAATGAGGATCGAATCTCCGTGATGTCCCCGGGGTAATACAAAACGGTTCTCAAAATAATGACCGAAGATTACTGTTTTTTTTTTCCGGACCGATTTCACCAATCATTAATTTTCACGTTAAAAATCGCGAGCCCCCAGTCCCTGTAGACGTCCCTAACCCGTCACCTACCCCCATCCCCTGCCGGTGAAAACAGACGCCACTCGCTCCGTCACGGTTTTCACGCCGGGATTTCCCCCCGACTCGTTTCCGACGACGGTTTTTCGGTTCCACGTGACGTCCGGACTGTACTCTCGACGCACGTCTCTCGGTACGACAATCCGACAATCAGTGCCCGATGACGGAATCAAATCGATCCGCAGGCTCATATGAAACGTGAAAATACCGAGGATTTCCGAAGTTTTCGGAATATCGTGCGTTCTGAAAACCGAAAATTCGACCCGGAACACGAAAGACGCTCCCGGGACGAATGGTCACCGTGTTGACTGTGAGCACGAACGCTTGTACTCAAGCCGACGCCGAATCCGTTCGTCGAGTCGGCAAATCAAAATCGTACTTTTAGAGAATCAAAAGCATAAAACATAATATTATGTTTATCGGCCCACCGTTTCGACGTCGTAGAACTAAATGTCACGATTTAACAAATTAAAAGTGCGTTTTCGCCTCCGGAAAGGTTGGCGCGCAATTACTGCAAAGTCGTGTTCCTGCCGCCGTTGTCGTTTCGACCCCTAATCCTCCCCCCGTTCGCCTGCCGCGAAAAAAAGAGGTCAAGCGCGAACTCGACAGGCGCACGTCAATATGGAAAATAATTGGGGGGAAATCCGCTTACGCCGTGAGTGTAATTATTATTGTTGTCGTGTATTAAATTTTGTACGGTTGACGAATTTTCCTGGTTCTAGAACCGATCGCCGGCGTGAACACGGCTGTTGTCGCGATCGGACGAGACTCCGGCGAAGCGCGATCAACCCACGAGCGCCCGAGGGCTTTGGCCCCCGCCTTGCCGAACGAATTGACCGAATTATGAACAATACAGACTTCCTCTCTCTCTCTCTCTCTCTCTCTCTCTCTCTCTCTCTCTCTCTCTCTCTCTCTCTCTCTCTCTCTCTCTCTCTCTCTCTCTCCGTCGTCCGAGTCGTCTCTGTAGACAATTTTTATAATTTTTTTTTTTTTTTCATTCTGGGCAGCATCACGAGATAAAAAATACCCGTATATTTTATATTTGAATATGTGTGTTTATAAGAAATTCTATATAGATTGAAAAGCTGTCGACTTTGTTTGAAAACGTTAGTATTTAGTCATATTATGAATTCCGTTGTTAAATATGATAATATATCTAAAAACATCACGTGAGAGAGTGTGTGTGTGTGTGTGTGTGTGTGTGTGTGTGTGTGTGTTTTACACTGTTTCTAACCATGACGTAGACTCATGTTGTCAATCTCTAGTCAAAATCGATAACGACTTTATTTTTTTAAGGAAATATTAATGGCCTGATTTAAATTATTATAGTTATCGACTCTGTAAACTAAGCAAATATAATACGACACATGCCTATATAGGAATTAGTTGTGCAATACTGGGTGGGTCACCATTCTTCAATGATGGCCACTATATAATGTTCAACGTTTTTAACCACAAAGCTTTGCCTGTTTGGCCCAGTGTGCATTTTACAGTGATCCGAAACTTTGAATCTGATTCGTAACATTTTACTTAAGAATGAATTTATTCGAACAAAACGCGTCTGAATCCTAACGCGATAATAATTATTATCAATAAAAAATTCGCGATCGCATCCCTAAGGTCACGCATAAACGTAGTCGAAAATAAAATTTGTTGACTGTATCGTCAATTTCCTTTTCGGAAATGTTTTCGTACAAAAAACGAGCACGATCGAGACTGATCTATTCGTCAAAAGAAACGTTTCTAACGGTGCACGGTCAGACGACCGTTATTAAACTACGATTTCAGTCAATAAAGTATCTTAGGATCGCATTTTTACGATCGTTTTCATTTCAGGCTTGGTCTATTATTTAAATACCAACGTTTAATCGCCATAGCGTACCACGGTATTCCTATTATTTATTTTTTAACTCGCATTAGACGTCTTCCCGTAAATAAAACAGCTCTTTTCGTACGTGTGTACGGATAAAACATGGTTTTCGTGAGTAGTATAGAACGACTGTGACGGCGAAAACAGTCGTAAACAAGCGGTTTTCTCGTGTCAATTATAAGAGAACACATAGTTTTCGACGTTTCGCCCGAGTTTGTTTTTTTTTTTTTTTTTGTTTACTCTCGTTACCGTATACGACTTTTTTTCAATGATTAACCGGTACAAATCTAAACCGGCAATGTTAGAACGAGAAAAAAACTCGCTATTAAAACAAAACAAACTCTATTTTTTTATTTATTATTATTTTTTTTTTTTTTTGAACCTTTTTTGTTTGGTAACTTATCGATTTGTGTTTCCAGGTCGGTTCTGAGTCCGACTAAAAGTACGGTAAACACGTTTTCGAAAAAAAACAAAACAACTCTGTTATTACGCGAGGGCGAAAACGGCCGTATAATTATTGACACGTTATTGTTACACGAAACCAATCGCATGTCACCGTGTCTGCTCGGGTGTCGGCGCGCCTTAGTGGCGGGCACCGGCTACGTTAGTCAGTCTTACTCCGTACTCGAAGTTTACGGGCGTATTTCAATCACGCATACAGGGTGTTTCCCTAGCAGCCTACTACCGTTCACACCACATACGTCCTAGAATGGAAAAAACTCACCTTTACCCTTGACAGACAAGCCTATAATCTTAACGAAACATACAAGGCTGACCCAAGTGTTTTTTTTATTAATTTTTAAAATCATTTAACGCACTTTTTATGTATAGATGTTTACTGTTTTATGAAAATAATAGAACTACTTAAATGTGTTTTGAATGTGAAACACAAAACAAAATTTTTTTAATGTGTTCAAAAATTGTTTGATTTTTCAAAAATGTTTTTTTAAAAATCATTCAGGCTGGTGGTAATGTGGCCAACGAAAGCGTATGGAGAGGGTGGTTTTGTTATTGGTGCTATTTTCTGATGTGGAGTACATTAAAGCTCGTTCCGGTCACGGGTGACCGGCCTTGTTTGTTGAGTGTTAAAAATAAGATTGTAGACGAGAATTCGGTCATACATGATTAGCAACATTAAAATTTCGATCGTATTTTTTCTATTTTATCTGTTGTGTCATATCTTTTAATTATTATCTAATTTTCATTTCATTCTAAAATGTATTATATACGTGTCTATGTTTTGTGTTTTTACGTGTTATAATTAATAATTTTACAATAAATTAATTATAACCGTTTTTGAATTATCCGTAAAAACGTAACTTTTTCGAGTTTTTAATTCCCATTGTTGTTGCGATGATAATAATTATGTGCGTTATTGCTTTACTCTGCTACGGTCGCCCATGACGCCACGCCAGTCAATCCGCAAAAACACGTCTCGCGTGATCTTTCTTTTTTCGGTCATGAACATTATATACGTGAACGTGCTAAGATTCATCGAATCGAATATTGAAGTCATATTGAAATGCGTCAGAGTGGACCGCGAGCTGTCGAAAAATCGAAATCTTATTTTCCTCATCGTAATCCAAGTGCCAGGTACAAAAATCACTCGTTTCGAAATCGTTCCCCATAGAGCTGCGACTAAATATTTTTTTTTTTTTTTTTCATAAAATATAATCGTTGTTTACGCTATACGGATGTAATAAGTGTACTTAGATACCATACTGCGTCACGGATATTTGAATTGTAACATTTCCGTATCGTAGTGATCCACTCTGTATTCTCGTGTGCACTACGCCGTGAAAAAGAATGTCCGACTTACTGATTCCCAATGCTCTCTTTTAACAACTGCCCCGACGAACTAGCTGCATTTAGGCTATTATAGCCGATTTTAGGTAAAAATCCTTACATTTCAAGTAACATAAATCATATTGAAAGAGTTCAGCGCAAGTTTCTTAATTTCACCGCTTGGATTCTTAAAATTGACCATTTACCTCATGGCTATGAGCCAGTGCTTAAAAAAATTAAATCTTTCTTCTCTAGTGGATCGGCGTATTTATGCTAACCAAACTTTTTTAAGAAAACTCATTGATGGTTTAATTGAATCCCCTGAATTATTAAGCCAAATAAATTTTTAAGTCCCCAGCTTTCATTCGAGCTCACTCTATCCTTTCAACGTTCCTATTTGCACTACCAACTATTGTCCCAATCAACCCATGTTAAGGATGATGCGCATTGAACCCCGTCTCTTTCGATTATTAATTGTAATTTTATCGTACGTGTGTAATCTTTTCTTACTCATTTTCTTATAAGGATATTTATATATAAATATTAATATGTTACTATTCATGTATTCATGTATTCATGTACATATATTGTATCTTTAGTTGTGAGTATTTGGGCCACGGCCCGTTCTGTGATAAAATAAAATAAAATAAAAGTGGCGTAAATCCGAAAAACCAAATATTTCAGGAATTAAAAAATAATGTTTTATCGATATTAAAATGAAGAAAAATTAAAACTTCTGATAACTCTCGTTACAAGACTTAACGTGTAGGACTGACGCCCTTCTTATAGAAAGCAATGTAAATACTTTCCAAGAGGCCAAAACCTTCCAAAAAATTATTTTTAGCCGATTCGGACTTTAGTCACTTTTGCAGGCACCTATTAACTTATCGACACGATCACCTATAATAGTCTATCTATTATATTATATCGTACGGTCCGTAGAGCGTCACCGTTCGAATGACCGTGTCGGCGGGACATTAGCGCGTTTATCGACGGGCGATTTAAATATCGTTCAATCATCGACGTCTGCGACCGCACCCGCGCCGCTAATATTGTTGTTTTCATAAAATTATTACTATAAAACCGTACGACAAATTATGATAATACGCGTGTGCGACGGTGTTTCGTCGCGAAATCAATCGACCACGGGCCCGCGAGTGAAACAATGCCATTGTACGTATCACGTGTGACGTAAAATATCAAAATGACGACCCGCGTGATTAATAACGACGTGTGTGTGTGTGTGTGTGTGTTTTTTTCAGATAAAAATATTGCGTTCGTACGAACGCGAGTTTCAATAACAATAATGAAAATAATAATGATAATAATGATTATAATTATAATGTAACATGACTGCGGCACGGCGTTCGCGGGCCGCAAAAACGGCGGCGTCCCCGCGACATCGAGACCGGTGGATCCATTAATCATTCGGAGTAAGAAAAGATAGAGAGAGAGAGAGAGAAATAGAGAAGAGGAGAAAAAAATTCAAATTTAACGCTAATACATGCAAATGCGATTCGCAAAGGCGTACAGAGACAGGGAGAGAGAGAGAGAGAGAGAGAGAGAGAGAGAGAGAGAGAGAGAGAGAGAGAGAGAGAGAGAGAGAGAGAGAGAGGGAGAGACAGAGAGAGAGAGAGACAGAGACAGAGACAGAGACAGATAGATAGGCAAAGAGGCTCGGAGGGACGGACGGAGGGAGAAAAAAAAACACGTGCAATAAATTACGAGTGGCACACGAAATTACGTAAGTGCCATCTCGAACCCGGGAACTTATGATGAGTGATTTATCCGGTGTTCCGAAATCGATTAGTAGCCCACACGCGTTCGCACATAACAGATTTATCGCGTCGTTTGCGATTTATACGACCGCCGTTCCATTGTATACGTGTACTTGAACGTATGTGCATAATATATATGCGAGCATGTGTGTGTGTGTGTGTGTGTGTGTGTGTGTGTGTGTGTGTGTGTGTGTAACTGGAGGAATTCGCATATGCCAATCGAGTATTCATAACAATAGGTTTTGTGTGGCGCTAAGAACACACACACACACACACACACACACACACACATACACACACACACACACACACACACACACACACACACACACACACACACACACACACACACACACACACACACACACACACACACACACACAAACAAACGCGCGGGCGCGCGCGCGTCTGCGCTCGTATAAAGTTCTTATTTATTGTGGTTGAATATTAAATGTCTACACCGTGCGTCGCCTGTACCGTCATGATCACTTGCATCGTCGTCTATACATTTACTATATTATTATTGTTATTGTTTATTTATTCGTAAATGTAACGTTATGTTTCTTTTTGGTTTTATTTTTTAATTTTTTTTTCTCGCGTCCTCTCGCTTAATTCACGCTGCTGCGTTAAATTATTGTTATTATTGTTAAGATTATTATTATTATTATTATTATTATTATTCCGAACGCGCACGTTTCGCAAAAATTCGTTCGCGTTAAAGAATATAATATTAACGTTTCGTAATTAAGTTTCGTGTATTAACACAGTTTTCGCGAAATCTCGTGTATACAACGTTATTATATGTTTTTTAATGCAAAACGAAATCGAATGAAACGAGCGAACGAATAATATTTCTCGTCGCCGTTGTTATACAAACTCTTCTTCCTTTTTTTCTCTTTCTCTCTCTCTCTCTCTCTCTCTCTCTCTCTCTTTTTTCTTTAGAAATGTAAGTAGAGCAAAGTGAAATAAGGTAAATCCTCTTCCCCCCTCCCGTAACGCCCTGACGTAATGTTATTATAACGTTGGATCGTTCGTTCCGACGATTTTAACTGCAACGCCGTAGTATTCGATTCACGTATTCGTATCGCATTGTTACGGGTGATTCTGTGAGTACATTCAATCGCGAACTGGGGGGAAAAAAAAAACCTAAATTAATTTTTTACGATCGTCTGCCGATTACGTTGTTCAGCGCGTAGGACAACGTACGGCACACGTAGCGTGATCGCCAATAATAATTACGTACGCGCGCGTCTTCTAACGCCGCATATCACACGGAAAACCTTGTCGCGTGCCAAACGACGGCGGCGACACGTGTAGTTCGTCGTATGGAAATGATCGTTCAATGCGTCTACTTTGCGTCTTACTCTTATTATTAATATATCGCACTTGTACAAAAGAGAAAGAAAATTACTGTATATATACATCAGTAGACATAGATTGCAAATAGCTAGGAATTTCTTAAATAAATAAATAAAAAAAAAAAAAAAAAATGCGTCGACTACACGTATTACAGACCAATAATTTGACGTCATCGTCGAGTCCAGAGTGAGGAAGACGTGGATTTATCTACAAACATATGTGTGTGTTTGTGTGTGTGTGTGTGTGTGTGTGTGTGTGTGTGTGTGTGTGTGTGTGTGTGTGTGTGTGTGTGTGTGTGTGTGTGTGTGTGTGTGTGTGTGTGTGTGTGTGTGTGTGTGTGTGTAGCAAATCGTCGACAACAATACTTCATATCATAACCACATCGGATATTGTCGAATACACGTAATCATCGAAAACAACCAAAATATATATATACAGTGAAACCTCTGAATACCGGACACTCTCAATAGCCGAAATATTGTCCGTTATTTAGAGGTGTCCGCTATTCAGAGGGAAAAATAAAGGAGGAGAATATGTTCCTGTCCCCATAAAAACGTCCACTAATCGGAGGTGTCCGCTATTCAGAGGTGTCCGTTAATGGAGGTTTCACTGTATATATTGATGCCACCACCGTAAGCCATCACGAATATGGAAAATCGTGTTAAATGTAATCGTTGTATTAAAATAATGTATACTCGAAAAAAGTAAATCTCTTATAAAGTATACTAGGGGCTTTGATTAGTTTCATCGGAGTGAGTAAACCGACGTCGGAAACACTAAATTATTTTTAGTTAGTCATGGGAGTTGTATTATTGATAACCTATATTATATTAATAATGTCATATGATTTATTGTAATTATTTTACTCTATTTCATCTTCGATTTGGTTCCTAACATATATTTAGGTACCGTATGTTTTAACCCATGTCCCTCATTATAAAACGTAGACGTAAAATATTTATATCATAGGAAACAATGCGAGTTTTAACATGTATATTATGTTTTACATGACGTGCTGCATTGCTTTTTGAGTTAATCCCCATCAAAGCTAAGTTTTCTTGCAATTATAAATGTTTTTTAGTCGTTATTAAAATATTTTGCCACCCCCAAGCACTTATTGTATACGATTCGATGTTGTTCTGTGTAGCGAAGAAAATGTCATATTTTTATTTTTTATTTTTAGGTGTTGAAATCCATAGATCCTAGTCTCAAAATTGTCGACCGCACGGAAATCACACGCGCTTATTCGTTATTTTGTTTTACACTGCACGCGTGTATGTCGTTGACGAGGAGTTGTGTCACTGTGGATCTGCACACAAAACATATGCGGATATTCGGTTACGTATTTTTTTTTTTTGGGGGGGGGAGGGCTTGACATTTTAACCTTACCGATTAACACGAGAAACATTTTTAAGCGACGAGCTTCAGTTACTAAAAATGTACAGTAGTAACACCGCTAGTTACGGTGGAACAAGTGATAAAGTAAAGTACCTAAAAGAATAAACTAACATTTTAGATGGCCAGATAACGTTCCGGGGGGCGGGGTATTTAGCCCCCAAATCCCCCCAATATACGCCTACGACGCAAAAGATTGCGTTACCGATAATCGTGTTTTTTTTCGCACAGCCGATAATATAGGAAAAAAGCGTGTACAATATCGATAGATCTCGCTAGAGAGCATTCTGTGCTTTACGGCGACCCGGTGTCGTAGTGTAACAATTGTTACATAATTAATTATACTTTAGAAATATAATATGTACACTGGGTACATATTATATATTATATATATGTATGTGCGTATGTGTATCTTGTAAACATAACATGTACAATATGCTGACTTGATATTAAGCTCCCCCCTGTTTTGTGTCACATTCATTATTGTAAGGCTACGGTCAGTTACTAACATGTAAGAGAACGGCAGTTCTCCGCGATGACCATCACGCCGCACTAAGAACTCCGAGACTCTCCCACAATTTAGTATTCGTAAGTAACCCAACTCATTTATGTATAAGAATAATATCATATGATAAAAATAGTTATTTAGACCAATCTGCATTTATTTGTAATATTGACATCCTAAATACTATTCTTGCTCCCGAGCTACGGTTAAAATACATTCAAAAGAGACAAACTTCTTCCCTGAATATCTCATATTTAACTGGTCATTCCCGACCACGTTACAGTAGCACAGAGCGAAAAGAGAGATATTATATATACAGGAAAACGGCCGTTTTTATTTTTTTTTTTTTTAATGCAAATTTAATTTTAACGCGAATTTACCAGTTTTTCGCTTTCGCAATACCGCGTTGAGTTGCGACCACGTGCGCATGCTTGAACTTGGTTGCCGCGGCGGCGGCTAACAAAACTAGTAACTACTAATTTACTACCTACCGTTCATTTGCTCGCTAACCGCCGTGCAGCTCGTAGACTCGTCGTTATATTATAATATTCATATTACAATATAACAGCCACATACGAACGGACTGACGACCGTTTATGCATCTTCTTTTAATAATTATTATTATTATAAAATTATTATTACGTTACAGTAGCACTGTATATTTTATATTATATCGTATGTTATTCGAATATTATATTTAATATAATATTCATAATTTATTATTTTATTATAATAAATAATATAATATAGACAGGGTTAGAGAAGATATAAACAAGTGCGCCCAGGGATTAACATAAGAAGACAGTATTGACAGAGATAGTTGGAAAAAAGTAGTAGAGGCTGCGAAAGTCCTTCAAGGACAGTAAAAGCTGAAGAAGAAGAAGAAGAAGATTATTTTATTATTATATAGCTTCAGAAAAATAGCCGAAATCTCTCAAAAAACTTCGGAGAAGTAAAAAAGTCTTCTGTGCTTTACTAAAATTGATTGGAGTACTTGAATTTTGAGGTAAATAAAATTACTCAAATAAAATAACTCAAATTATTTATTTATTTATTTTTTTTTTTTTTGATTCTAAATAAAGGTTCTATCAGTTTTACAATGATATTCATTACGATTTTTTTTTTTTTTTTTGTAAACATTTTTTTAAATATAATTTTATCCAAAAGTTTCTTCCAGAAACTTAATAGAGCGAAAATGACGTGTAGATGGTACTTAGAGAGTTAATTTTTTCTCATCTCTATCGGACGTGAGGAAAAACTACCAATAAACTAAGTATAAACAGTACGTTTTGCCGTAAACGATAATTTCATTAAACCGATTTCAGTTATTTAGTCATAACTCGGAAAATAAAATTGCTGAAAAATTCACAATATGCTGACATTTTCACAATACATTATTGTCATATAGTATACATGTTTTACGAAAGTTTAAAACAAAATTTACAACTTTTGAAATGAAAATAATATATTGAAAATACTTTTAAAAAAAGTTGTAAAAATAGTGACATAGGATTTTTTTTATAAGCATTTAAGTAAATATTATTATACGGTTTTTACGGGTTAGACTGTGTTTACATACATTTTCAACTTTAAATGTTTATTGAGAAAAAAATGGTCCATACGATTATAATGAAACTTTAGACACTGACAAAAAACATAAAAAAACATGTTTTGATTTGTTTGAAAAACTATCTCCTTTGTCTAACGAGAAATCTTAAAACAAATTTGTAAAAAAAAAAAATCGACCAACAATTAGAATAAAAATTGTGAAATAAATTATAAAAGATACTTTTTCATTCTGAAACTTTGCTCGGAATATTTTATTAGAGAATTGACTATATTTTTTATTTTTATTTTTTTTTAAATTCAATATGTTACCTTAACGGAAGAGCAAATAATACCCTCGGTGTGAAGTGTGGCCGGCTTTATGTACCTAGGTGACTATTTTTCGTTGCTTAACATTAATTAATACCTAAAAACTGAATATAATTTTATTTTTACATAGAATACACATTTACTCATAGGGTTATCTTTTTAAGCGTTAAACTGTAATTTTTGTGTGAGTTTTGAAAGCTGTGTAAAACGGATCTGAAAACCGCCAAGTAAAAAAAAAAAAAAAAAATCCAACTACTTGAATAATTTCTACCCTTAAGATTATTATATTCTATATTTGACGGAGTATCACGTGATTGAACCAAACTATAGTGGTACTATGATATCATAGTCGTAGAGAGTAGGTTTAGGGACACGAGTTCGTGTTTTAAACTTTTCCCCGCACTTTTTACCGATAAAACTATTGTTCAACTTTTTAGTTTTTTCAAATTTAAACATTCACGTCTGTGTTTAATAACTTTACGTCAACACGGTGTTTATTAAAAGAAACGATAGGATCGTTAGAAAAACAATATAATAATGTACTATTTTCAGCTGAACTTTTCAAACTATAAAATGTACGTACTGGACCGTGTTCTTTTATTTTTTTTATTCTTTTTTTTTTTAGTTTTTATTATTATTGAAGAGAGATAACTTTTTACGCATTCGGGTGACTTTTTTTTCCAAAGCTCTTTGTAATTCTGTTAGAAAAAAAAAACTTTACTCAAAAATCGATCGCTATAAGTACTCGGAGGAAAAGTTTTGCTCTTTTCTCGACCGCCCCCCAATACGTCTCCGGCGCAGCGTATAATATTTCAAAAATTTATGCGCAGGAAACAATTAATATGACAAAAATCGTGATTTATAACAATAATACACTACGCGTCGTTCTCTCCGCGTACGGCGAACACGTATCCCCTTCGTCGTGTGCACGCATATACATAAATATATACATACATATATGATATATATATATATACGTATAAATATGGGATCCACGCGCCTGTGATAACGTGCGATCGGGTTGTAAACAGCACGTCCTCGTGTCTAACGCGCACCTCACACGCTCGCACGAGTAGGCCGTTTGCCGGAAAGTTGTTTTCAAAGGCCATAAAACGACGGGGCAGACGGCAATAACGCCCCGTTCGAAATCCGTACGTTACGATATATTACCGTGATAATATTGTACCGTTTCGCGATCGTTTATCCCTCGTGGACTCGTTTTCGGGCCCCGCGTTCGCCGTGCCCAGTATTATCGGTACTCGTCACGGAATAAGAACGTACCTCGTCGCGCTAGACCGGTTCCCCACCGCCGTGTTATCATAAGTAGGAATTTGCATTCGTAGCGGAAATATTAAAAACTATTGTTCTACGATCTACACAGCGTTCGGGTGTCGAGGGTGACAACTGTACGAGTCAGTGGCGTATTTATGGGTGGGGGATCATTAGATTTGATCCTCCCCCCCCTAAGATCTGAGATTAATATTTTTTTTTTTATCGAAAACTAAATTTATTTTAACTCCGTGGCTCTTTGACACTGGTAAATAGTGATTTGTGAAATATTTAGATTTTTTTGACTAGCAAGTTGTGGACGAATTATCTAAACAATCTAGGAAGCTATATTTTGTTACATAAAATAAAAATAAAATATAATTCAGAATAAAATAGGTTGCTTGTTAACATCTGTTAACTATTAAATATAAATGATATTAAGTTTTTCAAAACATATCCACTGTTTTTTTACATTTAATTAGTTAAATGCAAAATTAGAGTAAAAAATAACCAACATTTTACGGGGTTTATTTGTAATTTATCTCGTTCAAATATGTGATCTCATACTTCCGCGTATTTTGTGACTCTTTTGTAACTTTTTTGTCGTGCAATAGAGCTAAGTCCTCGAATTTGTACCAACCCAGTACCTAGGTATATAAATCATACATTTGTCCAGTAGTCATTAAAGCTTAACACTAATTAAGGGGTCCCAATTAAATTTTTATTTTGATCCCTTCCCCTTGGAAAAATCCTAAATACGTCACTGGTACGAGTATATGCGTGACAGTGTATAACGGTTATGGGTCATTTAATATTTTTAATATTTATAATTTAATAAGTATAATACACATTTATATATTATGTATATTTTTGAAATAACAAAATATTTATATTGATTCACTACAACACTGTGTACGACGTGTTCGTTTGAGACAGTGCTGTATGCAGCTGTGGCTCAACTGACCGTTAATTTGTAAGCCAATCAGAACCGTCCTGCGCGTCAGTAACCGGATTTCGGTCCTCCGTTTTTCGGGCGAATTGAGGAATCCTCTTTATACATAAGAAAACCGTGAGTGAGTCTAGTGTGTCCTATCCGTAGCCTTTTTTAATATTTATTACTGTTTCTTCTCTTCTTTTGAGAGTGGGCTTATGCCGTTTGATTGTATCGCCTTTGCCTTTCATTTAGTTTGGTAGTTAGTTTGGTCCAGGTGTTTTGCCACATTTGTCATTTATGATTTTTTTTAATGTATTTTTTTGTGCCTCCATATGATATATGTTCCTACAAAGGTTCGTCAGTGTTATTTATCGCGAGCGAGGCTCGATCGTCTGCTTTTTCGTTTCCTCTTATTCCACATAATCGTAATATAACGTGTACAGTACGGTGTGTTATAGCTTGTATATTATAACACGGTGGCGGTTGCAGCCCGTGTGACTCTCGCATCGACTCTCGGCTGTTTTTCACATCGACACAAGTTTGTTAATTCCAATATTGTTCGTGGACCTGTTTTTAATTTAGAATTCAAGAACAGCATTGAAACGTTCGCTTTAGGGCGGACAATATCTTTCGACGGGCCTTTGGGCTTTGGGTTTCCAATACAATATAGTATAGTACACACTCGAACACGGTAAAAATTACTTCGCGTTTTTCTTCGAGAACTATTTCGTCTACTCGTGATTCGACCAAACCACTATGGTGTTTACGTGAGTTACAACTTGCGAAACGAGATAACGTTTCGATAAACAAAAACGCGTTCAATCGAGAGTTGTGCGTTCTTAAGAACACGTACACGAGCGCTCAGTACGATATTGCGCTTCTATAATAGTGTACTTCTATAATAGCCTGCAAATCGCCGTGATTTCGTGACCTGTTTTTGAAAATAAATCAACGTTAAACACGGCATTATTAATCGTGTTGTTTCATCATTCATCAGTACATTGAATCGCTGCGGTTTTTTTTTTTTTATCACAAACAAATACTGTTCACCCCGCATCGTTGACTATTAAAATTTGCGATATTAAGGGGAAGAAAGCGTGGAAAATGTTTGAGGGAATCAACCCCGAAAGCTTCTCCCGATCTGCGTCTTTGGCACGACGCTAACGACGTCAAGATTTGGATTTGACGCGTAGAGGGAATGAAAAGAAGGAAATAAAAACTAAATCGCGTATTTAATGTTTTTTAATTTCCACGCGCGTCTGTCGATCCCGGACGTTGTTTGTGCTCGCCAGAGTAACGACGCGCATGTATACAGTATAGAAATATCCATTAAAACGACGTCGGTATGACGTAATATCTCTTGGTATGACCCAGATACGACGGTCTTCTAATATGTCCGATACGTATTTATTGAAGTATCAGTGAAACTATCGGTCAAACATATCGGCGACTTTCGCGGTCGTTATAAGCGATTTATACTGTGTACCCGATATTTTACAACCACAATAATGCGACTCGAGTGTAAGAAGACAATCGTTTTTCTTTTTGTTCTAGTGTAAATTGTGTTGCTTTCATTTATGAATGTTTCCTTTTTTACGTTTTAATTTTGTTAGTTTTAATAACGTTTTCATTTTTTTTTTTTTTTTTTTTTTTAACGATGTGGGTACGCGTAAGTTTATCAGATTTTAGATTTCCAAAATAGCATTGAGACCATCATCAATTCGTTGGACTTACGTCATAATTTATTCGGTCACAGGTGCGCACTCAATTATTATGTAACGCGATTTTTCAAATACGATTCGTGTGTAAAACATAACTAATTTATTTTAGGTTTTTTTTTTTTATTTTCAATTAACTTCTGCAGCGAAATCCGCATAATTTGTCCGAAAAATACAATTCGTTGTACGTATTTTCGGAGTTTCGGTGTGTAACGTATACGCGGTTTGCATATTTCATGATTTTTTTAAACGATACAAATCGTCCACGCAAGTGATAATAAATCCACGCGTACAGGCGGCGTTTACGCCGTGTATTATGACGTGTACTATGTGATATTCGAGTTTTAATTGGTCGCTTCGGTTATTTTTCAAACATTTTTTTTTTTTTTTTTTTTGATTTTTCCATTATTAATCCGCTTTTTTCGCCGGCCACCGATTTCGGGCGGGACGCACACGCGTTCGGTTATTAGTGTCGTCGTGTACGCGGGGCTACAGAACGGATTATGTTATAAAATATTATTAATTATTTTTATCACACACATACACACACACACACATACACACACACACACACACACACACACCCACACCAAATTAAACAGATAACGGTGCGTCGAAAAGCTTCGGATTCGTCGGACGCGTCATTTGCAAAAGCCTTGTACACACACACACGTCATAACGCACAAACGAGGTCACTATATCGTTTCAAAAAGCACGTGCATCGTATACACGCGTCGTACACGATACGAGTGCTGTACGCAGTGGCGTATTTTCGAGGGGTTGTCCTCTATGTCTGGACACCCCCCCGACTTAAAAAAAAAATCACACGATTTGCCGTAATTCAAGCCTGAATAAAATATAATGATTGTGACAAAAATTGATCGTGAAACGTAAACCGCGATCAAAATATTTCATGAACATGAAGTTTACTTATTTATATGCACTTAATATTTTTGGTCCCTATTATTGACTTGGTGATCAGCTTTATATGCATTATTTGTTGAAATATTATGCAATATACGATTTTTACGGTTCGTACGGATGAGGTTCACATTACCCGGGTAATATGTACAACAACCGTTTTTGTCCTTTACCCGTAACATATGGAAAATTGTACGTGTTCGATCGGCACAACGGTGATTTCACAGTATTTATACTCGAAAACGAATCGCGCGTCACTCTATTTTTTACGAGCACTGAGATTAGTTGAATTATCGTCGAAATCTTAAAACGAAAACGATTATCGCCTAAGAATTCGCACACGATTATAATCGTACGTGACATTTTGAAATGGAAATTTGCGATTTTCATTTTTTTATTTTTATATTCATATCTCATACGACACCGGTACAACGGTTTCGGTCTAAAACAAAAAAAAAAAAAAAACTAAACAAAACAAAAAATAATGCCTGTAGCCCTACTTTAAACGCAGATCACGATCGTGATTTCGGTGCCTGTGCTTTTTTCCCACCTGATAAAATCGCATGAATATTTTAAAAACCTAATCTGGTTTTCGGTTGATTTACTGCGTGCGCATGTGTCACGAGCACATTGACCACTATTGTCAAAAGTACGTATGCAAATATTTTTGAATAGGTATCGTAATGCCCAAATGAAACATCACTTAAATACAAATAATACGTGACCGTGATGTATAGTGTTCTCAGTACCACAGCGTAAAATGTCATATTTTCGTGTGAAATACATGTGTTGTAAATACAGTGAAAACTCTCTATAACGAATCTGAAGGGGACCAAGTGATTTATTTCTTCGTTAGGTTAGTTTCGTTATAAAGAGTTTTCACTGTATAAAACAAAAAATATACAAAATATAACTCACCGTATATGTGTGCACTGAGTGTATTATATTATACATATTTTTTGATAATTTTATAAACGTGTATCACAACGGTCGGCAACTGGCGGACCTCGGTCCGAATCCGGACCGCGGATGGCAGTGATCTGGACCGTCGACATATCTTTCTTTGATAGTTTAATAAGTACGTTATTTCAATTTCCATCGTGATTATAAAAAAGGCGTCATTTTGTACCTAAAATGATATTTTTATAAACAAGTACTGAGCAAAGTTGACGGATTCTCAAGTTACTAGGCAAAGCCGAGAAATGCGATTTCTCATAATATAACATCACTAGGCATGTTTACTCTGAAAATAATTTTAACATTTTAGTAATTACCATTGAATAACATAATACAATTTTTTTTTCTACGGACCCCGTTTACGTATAATTTTAGTTTTCCGGACTCCAGTATAAATCACTTGCCGACCCCTGGTGTATAATGTACTTCAACGACTAAACATTTTACTTTTCTATGATCGTGTTATATTTGAACACGTATATTCAGAGAAACGTTTTTGGGAGAATTTTTAATTTTCCTCTGTTTAAAATATTACAACAATAGAATAACGAATACTGTCATACAGAATGGATATTTACATTATTATTATTATTATTATTTTTTAATTAGGAAGCCAGCAGTAACGATGAAATTGATTATGAGAAGGATAACAGGAATTGAACGAGAATTGAGAATGAGGTTGGAATCGGGTGTAATGTAGCCTAGAGATGAGAGGAGTGAAAAAAGGATCAACCTGTTAGATGAAAGAGTAGGGCTGCTAAAGTCGATGTGTTCAAAGTCACAAGAGTTTTGTACTCGGTGTAGGTTTCGGGAGAACTGAAGAGGGAATTTACGCGGAAATTTTACCGTGTTAAATATCAAAGTTTCGAACCGAAAACGTACAACACGCGTTCGAGTGTTAGATTTTGATTTTGAAAACGTTTTTGAAGATCAAACCAAAGAACGTGTTTTTGCTTAGTGTTTATTCGAAAAACACGTCTGACACGCGTGCGTTTGAATTTCTCGAGTAAATTTCAAACGTCGTATCTGCAAAACTTTGATGAGATTCATTTAGGAACACAAAAAAAAAAAAAGTGTCCGTATCGTACGATTTCTACACGCTATTCGTGTACATTTTTGCGTCCGAATGCCGATCTTTTGGTAAACGACTAAAAACGGTCATTACGCGTCAAGTCAAATGCCGCCCCGCACGTCGTCGTCTCGTGAATTTTCACGACGGTCGCTGTATCACTGGCACTAAAGCGGTTTGACGGTAGCTCACCCGTGTCTCCGGCTACTCGCGTCCGTCGTTCGTCCGGCGTTTCGTCCGCGAAACAACGCCGCGAACACCCAATTTAATATAACGCCCGGCGGGACGCGACCCGGTCGTCGTATCCCGCGGGTCCGCGTTCTCGCGACGGGACGTCGTAATATAGATATTTCACCTGTGAATACGACGCGTAATATATCCATAACAATATAAGCCCTAAGACGAAGGCGGTGGCGGCGGTGGCGGCGTGAACAAAGCACGGTTTTAAATTAAAAAAAAAAAATAAAAAAAAATAATAATAATAATAATAAATAAATAAATAATCCGCGGCCGACGCACCAACTGATCACAAACTTTGCGCTCGCTGACTACGTTATGATATTAATAATAATAATAATAATAATAAAGACAATAACAATATATAACCTTTCGTATCATAAGTTTAATCGCATTCGAGCTATACCTACGTCATTTTTACATTTATCAACACATCAGAGAAACACGATTAAGAGTGGATGGGAAAAACAGCATGAGGGCGAAAAATAAGATCACGATGACGAGAGGTGGAAGACTTGTCGCCGCGATACGACTTCGCACGTCATAGAGGTAACTGAAACTTTGTCGATTAATATTACTCCGGCTATAACTTGTGAGCGTTTTCAAACGCAACTAAAAAATAACAATAATTATGATAATAATAGATAGTAATAATAATAATAATAATAATAATATTTAAAGGGAAAAAACCAAGGTTTTGCACCCGAATGAACCCGAAAACCGAAACCTGAAAAAACCAAAATCATTTCAAAAACCCGAACCCCATAAGACAGGAATAATTTAAACACCAGAAACAATTAAAAACCTGAATAACAAACGCAAAACCTGAAATCTTATTCCAAGGCTTTGCTCCCGAATCAACCCAAAACCTGAAAAAACCCCGAATTTTTCTTCATTGTTGGAAAAACTATTGAGAAATAAGAAAAATGACATCTCTAAAGAACCATCTCATAGTGGTTTCTAATCTACAGAGATACTGGATAAATCTTTCGGACCAAATCTACTACCCGAAAAAGTGGATACAAAAAAAATCAACAGTGTAAAACCATACAATTCTTCCCTCCACTTTAAATCTATAAATGGGTTGACACCCATATAACCCGAATTGGTTTGTGGGGACTCAAAACCCGAATTATCCAACACCATTATACACCTGCTGGAAAACCCAATTTAAAATTCAAAAACGCGAAACCCAAAACCCGAAAAAACAGGTCCGGTGCAAAGCGTTGGAAAAAAACTGCCTCGTTGTATTGTGTTCACGCAGAAAAAGTAATTATAAATTCGTGCGTCTAATCACCGTTGATCTAAGTACAACGTCAGATATTGAAACACATTCGCACCGAATCGGTAAAGTCGATTTGTTTCGGTGGAAAACTCCGTTATGCCGTGCAGACCCACTCTGAGTTTTCCAAGTGGACTCATATCACGACGTCAAAAACGACTCGCACAGGTGAACCACCCGTGGTCACCCGGCGGTATCGTGTTGTGTTGATATCGAGCTGTTCGTCGAAAACCCAGAGCGAACGTCGTAGGCATAAGTCGATTCGGCGAGTTTTCACCGTGAAATTTCCATCGTGTCACTTCGAAAAAAAAAATGACGATTATTTTACGATTGAACCGGTTTGACGTGACAATGAAAAATTTCTATTTTTTACCAACTTTTTTGTAACGAATTAATTATTATAACTCGAATTTTCAACTGGCGTTGTTCAAACAGCAACTTTTGATTGAAATTACTTTCGGTGGTACTAAGCGTCGGTAGCGATAGATAAGATTGAAACGTCTTTGGTAAAAATCTAGTTTAAAATAAATTAATAGATTTGCTTCACGAGCCCGATCGGCCGTGTGTACCTCACGTAGTCCGCCGTATATCTGTCAAAGTTCGACGACGACGGCGGACGCAAGGGTGTCGAGGAGGTTCACAGCCGTCAGAAAACTACACGGTCGGTCGCTTCGTGCGTAGAAAAACGGCATCTCAAAGAACATCGTATATAGTCGATAGAGGCCCGTGGAGTAAGTGCGGATTTATTTCGAAAACCGCCATGTCATTTTTCCCGCGTCCATCGCCGCGTGATAACGTCCTGCGACGCGGAGAGAAAACGCGAAGGATGACGGATTAGTTTTGTCCGTTCACCTCGCCCGTCGCGTGCGCTCGTCGGAAGAACGAAACGTTTTTGTTTTTTTTTGTTTTTTGTTTTTTTTTTGTTTCTTTTCCAAACAATTAAACGCGAGACGAACGCCGTCGACCGAGCACAGGGCTCTCTAATTGCCGCGCGCGGGCTTCGAATTCGTGGCGGCCCGAAACGAGAGAGACGTATTTCCACAGTCCTCCTCGGAGTCGTCCGCCGACGTGACACGCTCGAGGGAACAACACGACACGACACGGACCGTCGTTCGTACGCGACGGTTACAATGTTACTGTAAATTGCAATTGTTCGCGCGAACAGAATTTTTCCCAGGGTGATTTATCGTTGTTCGGCCGCAGCGGTCGAGCGTTGATCGTTCGGAACCGCGAAACAGACACGACGAGTAAATAGGACACTTACCCGTCTGCCGTTTCTCCGTCTTATATTTTTATAATAATCTCATTATTTTTTGTACGTGCTCTTCCACGACACTTGTCAATATTATATAATTAATACGCTTCCGATACGTTTTTTTTTTTTACTTTTTTTCTGTAATCTTTTTCAAAAATTTAACCCAGCGTAAACCAGTAAGTCTTTTCCTTTAAATCTTTTCACATATTCTAATGTAATATCATTTGAACACAGAAATTCAAATACATTAAAATAAATAAAACAACAAATTCAAATACAAAAAAAAAAAAAAAATAAATGAAAAATGATATAAAATATTATTGTTAAAGCACACGCACGACTATTCGAACACCTACAATAGTTGTCGAATACTATTTAATAGAACAAAATAAATAGTTACGGGTTTCGTCTGCGATATCGTTTATTACAGTTCTGCAAAAAAAAGTATAACAAGTCCAATGACTGTTTTTACTTGATTTTTATCTCATATACTAATATTATTAAATGTACTGTAGATATAAAATACAGTGGAGTATTTAGCCAATATAATAAAATTATTCTTAGTTAGGTGTAGTAAACCGATATCACGCATATATTAATATTAAACAAAAGCCAATATATAACAAAATCGTGATACTTTGACAAGTATCTGACCTTATTACCCTAAAAGTTACGATCTCTTGTCATTTAGTCATCCTTGCCAAAAACTACTATCTCTCCGCACCTAGTTTTGACACACCCTTATTTCCTCGTCCGTCGTCTCGAATAATGTATAAGAAAGGGTAAAATAGAGTCCAATGATTTGTATAAATACCGACTCTATCCACCTCTAAAATTAGATTAAGTCCGTTGCCCAAGCCTTGAACACTATCTGGTCGTGTAGCCCGCGTGCCACGAACACTTATTCTCGGGCAAGACCGTAACGTCTGTGCTCACATTTTTATTTACTTAATTACACTATTTGTCTTTGTATTTTTAAAGAAACGTTTTTTCTGACTCAACATCGACATTATTACTCCTTGATTCTAACCATTGAAGAACACGATCAGAGCCGTCAGAATAATAAATATTGAGTATAGAGACCTGTCTCTTAGCTCACTACATAGGCATCAGACGGTAAATTGGCTCCAAAAATTTTTGACGGGGAAAGGTACCGGACGGGACGTACGTTGCGCTGGCCCCGCCTAGTATGAAATCCTAAATTTTTTTTCCACAAATATTTAGCACATAATTAGCATGAATTTGCACGAAAACATTCAGAATTCGCATGCAAATTTCTTAAAATTCTAGATTAAAATCACGATGGGTGGGGCTAGCCCAACGGGTAAAATAGCAAAACGGAATTCACGCGCAAAGTTCTGGCATGCGAATTTCGACGATGGTCGTGCAAATTCATGCTAATTACGTGACAAAATATTAGGATATTCTGATTATGATTTATTTAAATTTTTCCCGCCCATCGTAATTTTGATCTAGAATTTTAAGAAATCGCATGCGAATCCTAAATTGTTTCGTGCATTTTCATGCTAAATATGTGTTTAATGTTAGTGAAAACGTTTCAGCTCGGCGGGTGCTAGAACGACTGTTTACGTTTTACGATTTGATAGATTATTGGAAATAACACGTTAAACAAACCTAGTCCGTACCGCTCGACGTTTTTAATCTTCAACAGGCTAGGCGGGTCATCCGTGACCGGAACGAGTATTAAAGTACTTCACATCAGAAAATAGATAAATAGAAATAATCAGAAATAGGTAACAGATCCTCCCTCTCCGTACCCTTTAATCGACTATAATCCTACAACCGTCATGAATAATTTTTTAAAACATATTTTTTTTGAAAAATCAAACATTTTTGAAACATGAAAAAAACTGTTTGATTAGTATCACACCTAAAAAACGCGTCGTCAATTTTAATATTGATTACATAAAAAGTGCATTAAATAATTTCGAAAATGAATAAAAAGCGCTTGGGTTGCTCTTGACCAGCCTTGTCTGTTGGACTGAGATGATAACCTTGTTTGTCAAGAGTTAATGCCAAATGCGCTCAAATAAAAAAAAAATACACAGCGCGAAGCCGGTTTACGTACTCATCTGCAGCGATTTTCTCGTCACGGCTGCATTTATTCGTTATCATTTTTTTCACACATCGAAGTACGGTAACGATGAACGTGTACGGAAACAACAATTCGTACCGGTCACAACAACACCCGGATAGTACGAAACTTAGAGAAAATGAGTGGTTAGAATCGTGTAAAGTCGTAGAACCAGTATGGAGCTGTAAACACATAGGTATGTGGTTAGTGGTAGTGATCGACCGCAATATATTCTTCTTCTTCTTCTTCTTTAGCTTTTATAGGGCATTAAGGCCCATCACTGCTCCACACAGCGTCCTCCATTCCTCTCTATCACTCGCCGATTCCTCCGGGTTTTCAACACCTAGTATCCGAAAAATCTGGTTGGGCTTGTCTATTCACCTTTTCTTTGGTCTGCCCAGTGGTCTTTTGCATTCTGGTTTCCAGCTAAACGCATTCTTCATCATACCACATACGTGACCAAGCCAACTCATATTCCATCCTTTAATTGTTTTTATTATGTCTTCTTCTCCCAACAGGTCTTTAATTTCCTTATCGGATCTTATTTCATATGCACCTGTTTCATATATATATTTTTTTTTTTTTTAGGACCGTAATATCTAAGTGTAATATCTAATTGAAATAAAACGATGTATTTTTGTTGATCGCTTCATTTAGGAATAGTCTGCGATATCGCATCTGAATTACGTGTGGCTTGTATTAAAATGTGACGCGAGACCGAGCGAAATGAAAAACAACAAATCAAAGTTGATTGATATACACACTCGACGTTGATATTTTATTATTATTATTTGATATTTAATAACGTTACACGAAATCGACTGTTCTCGTCAGACGATAACAATTCGAAACGTGACAGCGCGAGTTAATAAGGCAAAATATAATATCGTACCAAACGATTTCGAACAAATAACAAATTCATTCGAAGCGGGTCAAAACGAAAAGCCGTATTACTAACAACGACCAAAAATATAATATATATCCGTTTCTAAAGGTCGTCTCCGATCACTTAACTAAACTCGATCAGTTCCACTCGTTACATACATTTCTACGATAAAACTTCCTACACGTGTAACGCACTGTGCTCCCGAGTATTGATTTTCGTTTTTATTTCTATACGACTGCAACAACGCGTCATGCACGAGTTTAACGATCCAAGTAAAAACGTAATTTATTTTCTGTTCACACGGCGCTTTGCCTGCCCGTCCAGTACCATAATAATATTGTGTGATACGACTCGAAGTATCCTTCGAAAACGAGCTATGAGTATGTGTGCAGACCCAGATAAAGGGGAGGCACGACAAAGGCTCCGCGTCCCCCGGGGCCTACGATAATTTAGGGCCCACGAGCTTTAAGAAAAAAAGTCTTTTAAAATAAAATATGTACTCATTTGCCGAACATTTTTTTAAAATTTAAATTCAAAAGTAATATTTCTATAAACAATACATTTACCATCGTAAATATCAAGTACCTTTTATTCCACAAAACGGAATATCAATAAACACAATATTTGGTTGATTTAAACCACGTTTTTATTTTAAACGGTCTTGAAAATTTTTAATTTAAAATTTCACAAAATGTATCGTTATTTATAGCCATACTTAAAACAATACAAATCACGATTGGTTTTCACTTAATGATTTTAAATTTTAAAACTTTAAATTCGCTTAAGGCGATTGGGTACCGGTCAATTTTTCCGTTAAAAACTACCTATTTAACTTCAGTTGTTCTGATCGTTGTATTGAAGCGATAAGACTTCTGAAAATGTATATAAATTCGGCATGAAGTATACTTGAGATCGGTCGGATTACATTTTTTAATTTTGCCCTCAAAATTCCACAAATTTGATTTCAGTTTTTTGAAAAATATTAAATTTTGTAGTAGTGTTTAAAAAACATTTTTAAGTTTAACTGAAAAAGTGGTTCGACCGATCTCAAGTAAACTTCATGCTGAATTCAAATACATTTTCAGAATTTTTATCGCACCAATACAACGATCGGACTGAGTGAAGTAAAACGAGTAGTTTTTGAAGGAACAATTTTATGAATCCTAAACAGTAGCCGTGCGTAACAGACTTGTGCGTGTGCGTACGAGAGTCGCCCCGGCTGGTTTTTCTAAGAATAAGTTGTGCGCTCTACGATAATGCGATATCCGGTTTTATACACAAATAGGTACATTATTATTATAACTGATATAAACAATAATATTATTGTGAATGAATTGAACTAATGAAGCTTGATGCAAAATATTATAAAATATAATTCTGTGGTCGACGTCGACGTCATTCGTCAAATAAACAGCAATAACGAACCACGTTTTATTTTATTTCCCGTTTATTTTACACGTTTTTTGTTATAAGTTATAACTTATAAGTAATTGTGTTTTTTGTTTTAATTATTGATTGTTTTAAATTTAATTATAAACATGGAAAATTGTACAATCAAAAAAAAAAAGCCACCGTTAAGTAGAAGAAGAAAAAATAAAGGAAATTCATTGACACTGAAACAGAACCAACGAACACCTAAAATTGATATGGTTAGTAGCTCTATACAACATAACATTTTTTATAGCATAACAATTTCGATAAATTATTTATTGATATTTTTAAATTGCATATTTTTGAAATTGTTTATCCAAATACGAAAATAACGCAATAATCAACAGTGCTTGATCATGTGTTTTTGTTAATTTTTATAGAGCATACAAAATTCAAAAAATGTGAATGTCCCAACAACTGCTCATAATTTTTTATCTCCATCAACATCTAGGCAAAATTTGATTCCACATAAGGAGATCCGAGTATGGAACTAGGGTCTACACAGGTGCCTTAGTTAATTATACTACACAAATTACTAGATATTACGAATCACGAAAAAAAAATTGACCTATAATAGATACCTATAATAAATTCCAAATTAATCATATCACAATATCCATTAGGTACTTATAAGTTATAACGCGTTTTAAATCAATAACAAACCGTGATACTGTCATAGATATACATAGAATAAAAAATAAAAAATTGAAATATGAAATTGTCCGTAAACAGCTCAAAACAAGTCAAAATATTTTGAAAATTTTATCAGTTATAATAATTGATAAAATAAACACTCAGTGAATTGTTCATGTATCTACAGTTATTCGCACGATTAGAATCCACGGAAAACGAAAAACCGGTTATTATATTGTTTACATTGTCATCAATGAAGTTCGGGCCGCGACCAGCGCCTGCATGACGGGAGGGTGTAAGATATCAACACTCACACTAATGTTCACTTACTACGCACACAACGACAACGCGTAACACTGAAAAACTAGAAATTGCCTACCTACAACTCCTTGATTACAGCCGGTACCCAATCGCCTTAAGGTAAATACGGGGAAAGTGATTTAATTAAACTGATCAATTTATAATTTACCAAAACATTGTATTTTTGAGTTTCAATTATTCATTTTAATATTTTATTGAAATTAAAATTGATCAAACATACATTTGTTGAATAAATTATACAATGATTAGATAAGTATTGGTGGTATGTGAAATTTAAACTTAATATTATCAAATATTATAAAATAATATGTACAATTCAAATATTTATGAAATGATTTATCTTCTACGGATTAGTTAACCAAATAAAATTATGTTGAGTGATTATATTTTTAATGTGATTTCTTACAAGTTAAGTTATTAATTTTTTTTTTTTAGTTAGAGTTGAACAAAAGTAGCATTGTATGATAAATGAACTCTTAGTATAATTATTTAAGCAAACAAAGTAAAAAATTGTAACAATTAGGTGGAATTTTAATTACAATTTAATTAGAGTTTCTCGAAAAAAATCCAAGGATTATTAAATAAACTAGTAAATATCAATTTATCTTATTGTCATTAACTAGACTCCGACTAAAATGCAGTGTTATTTTAACTACCATCGTTTATTTTAGACGAACGAATTTGTTTTATTTTCCAATTGAATGTAGTTAGTCCATTAGTGTTTATATTTGAGGTTCAGCTCTAACGTATGAGAAATTTTATTATTATTGGTAGAGTCTATGATTGAAGATGAATTCACCTTAAAACGCAATATTATTTGTAATCATTGT
Source organism: Therioaphis trifolii (assembly GCA_027580255.1). Lineage (NCBI taxonomy): Eukaryota > Metazoa > Arthropoda > Insecta > Hemiptera > Aphididae > Therioaphis > Therioaphis trifolii. Next base: position 6,404,888 of record CM050405.1, on the reverse strand, counting down.
GTGTGTGTGTGAAAAAATGTTGTATTCCTCAGTGGCGATGCTACAATATGGCGCTAGTCGAATTTTCATGACGATTTTCAATATTAATGTCTCCTCTGAAAAAAAAAACATAGCAATAATATTCTAATTGACGGAACAAACCGTTCATTTGTGTCGGTAAGCGTTTCGCGTCGTTTACCGGTGGTTGCAATTAGTGAAATTGCATATCACTTTGAAATAAAATGGCGTACATGACACAAACAGTCCAGAAAAATAGAAGGGGATTTGCGTTAAAAAAAAAAATCTGTATTGCTGATTTATTGAAAAGGTATACGGGCGTGTGTGTGTGTGTGTGTGTGTGTGTGTGTGTGTGTGTGTGTGTGTGTGTGTGTGTGTGTGTGTGTGTGTGTGTGTGTGTGTGTGTGTGTGTGTGTGTGTGTGTGTGTGTGTGTATTACGACGAGGGGTTAGGGATTTTCAGAGTTTTTTAGTTTTTTTTTTTTTTTTTTTGTACTCTCTCCTCCCACACTTGTTCTCTCGTCATTATTATTAATCGTGACTTTCATAAAACCTTTAAAACCGATTTATTATTTTCACCGAACTTTCAAGAATTTATCCCCGGCTCGGAAGCGAAGTGTTAACGTAGTATAAATAATACGTGTTTATTGACCGGGAATAAGTTCGTTCGGTCGGAAAAAAAATTACGAAATCACAAATTAATGTGCGGAATCAAATTAATAAATGTTATGAGCGCCCGGCATGGCGGCGGCGGCGGCGGCGGGGTCCGTAACAGTGAGTCGGCAGTTCCGGGATCACATAAATTTAAAATGTTCACTGATCGCGCCGAATACGATTCGGAAACGGATTCATACCTGTTATACGGTGTGTACGTTGCGCTCGCGCTCGGGCGTTCCGCGTGGCATCGGATATCGCGGCCGGGTATAGTCTTACGCGCGTTATACCGTCCAGCCGAATCGGTTCCCGTTTTTTTTTTTTTTTTTTTAAATCGTAACGATTTTAATTTTGACTATTAATAATTGGTACAAAGTAAAAATTAGATTGTATAATGTATGACTGATTGGCAAAATAGATTGTTTCGTCGGAAGTTTAGAAAATTATCACGGGAACACTAGTAAACGAATTCGCTGATTTGAGTTTTTAAAGTGGGAAATCATTCGAAATATGTCACTGGCAACTATTTTAATTATATTACGTGTATAAAACACGTAATTGAACATTAAAAAAAAATAAATAAATAAAAATCGGAAGACTACTCAGTCGACCTTCACGCGGTGTCTCCTGGATAACGCTAATAGACTGAAATGGCTCGATTCGAACAACCGAAAAATATTCGTGGGACTCACCGGCGGGCGGCGACCATCTAAAAGTATCTGCGAGACTAGAAAAAAATCCAATGCTACGAGGTGTCTCGTAATCTTACCTCGAAATCAGGAGACTCGATCGAGGACGACGTGCTTATCTCGGAGCACCCGAACCGTACGCGTAAGTACGCTCTCGAGTGTTCGAAAAAATGTGTTTGTGTACGTATGGCGTTTTGTTATGATTTTTCATACCGTAATTATTATTTAACGTTTCATCGTCAACTGCGGAAGTCCACGCGTAACTCATTCGACGCGGTTTTTGATTTCCGTTCAAATCGCACGGAAATATGTCGTGAATTCGTGATTTCATAATTTATAATATCGCACATAAATCACAAAATATAACATATCGGTAGGTATTTTCATTGTGTATACGATACACTATTAAATATATAACCGCCGAGCGATTAATTAATCGTCGATTTCGAACAATTTTTCGAAATGACGTGAACAATAATTTGTTATTGTGTTTAACGTGTGCGTTTGTTTCGTTTTTTTTTCTTCTTTACGGTATAATATAGTGCGTTTACGAGGTTCACTTCAGAAAATTACGAACGAAAAACTAACGCAACAGCATTTGGAAACGATTCGATACCGGAAAGCGTTTACGTCTCAACCATAAAACTATCTATCCGTTATTTATGACGCTTTCGTGTTGGCCGAGAAATCAATACGGTAAAACAATAACCGCGTTTTCGAGATATTTTCATCGATGATCTTCAACAATGACCATAAAAGAGGTTCTACTCGTTTCGGAACCGAAACAAATGATCAACTAAACGAAAAAAAAAAAAAGAGCCTTAGTTGTTTTTTGAATATCAGTTTATCTATTTTCAATATTTGTCTTGGATATAATTTGATAATTTTCGGCAGTTTCTAACTTATTTTCACGCACATTGATAGAAAACATAATACTATACTTCCTATTTATATTTTAAAAACAAGTTGAACGTTTATCGAACCGGTGCTCAAATGTCTTCACCACAAAAAAAAAAAAAATACCGAGTGACTAAGGGTTCAGTTTCGTGTCGAATGACATTTGCTACCGTATAGTGACAAAGGTTACGACTTTTATTCCAAAGACCCTAGAGGTCTGGTCGGTCTGTTTGAACAAGAACCGAATCGAGGTCAGGCCAAGACACGGCGTATCATTTCAATCAGGATGGTCGAATAAATAGTTATAAAACACTACGCGTCGGCGTCATTTTGTCGGTATACCCGTTAATCGATTGTGTTTTAAACAGTGTACATTATCGTCTTGAATAAAGTGCATAATGTCCTTTAGCGAAAACGTATTTTAAATGGATCAATAAGCATTGTGTTGTGATTCAAATTCGCCGTATTGAACACCGTCTCGTGAACTAGAGTAGATCAACGTCAAAAAGATTTACTTTTTTTTCTTTATCGTGAAAACGAAAATTTAAAAAAATTTAAAAAAAAATCAATTTCCATGAACATGAACATAGTTTTATGATTTATGAAACACGCGTTCATTAGTTCACGCACGTAATATGTGTAACTATTACCGAAAAATAGTACCCACACCTATCTCGTTATAGGAGTTTTTATTAAAAAGAAACTTTTATTTTGATTTTATTTATTTATTTATTATTATTATTTATTTATTATTATTTTTTTTTTTTTGTTATTTTTTTTTTTTTTTTGATTTCGTTTCATTATAATGCTCTCTTTCTATTCATACAGCAGTCGCCACGGATGGTGTAATTTATTATTTATTAACTCGAACAATGGAGGGTTGTTATCGCTGAAAGGATTTCGTATCGAAAAAATGGAAAAATACGCTCTCACTATATTATTTATATTCTATTATAAAGGCATTATTATTATTATCATCATTTTTTTTTTTTTCATAAGAACTGCAAATTTCTAATGCACTACCGCATGTTATAACGCGTTGGCGTTATACGAAAATTGTTTTCCACTGGAAATGAATGATTATTATAAAAGGAACGAGAGAAGAAAAATTTCAAATTACAAAAAAGATAAACGTAAAAGCGCACGTTATTCATACCGTATGTATACTCTAAAAGTGTTATCGAACGCGTCGAAATAATACGTTTCCGTTCGTCATTAAACGTACCTAACTACTCAGAATGCGAAAACCGCTCGCGCTCTCGTGTAGTGCAAGACATACGCCGAGTCGTCAGATGTATACACAATGTTCGGTAAAGCGAACACGAAAGTTCTCGGATCAAAAGTAAATTATTTATATTCTTATTTATTAATTATAATTATTTATTATGTTTTTTTTTTTTTTTTTTTTTTTTTTTTTGATTTTGACATGTATTACCGAGTGCACTTGAGAAGACTCGACTACCACGCATGGTTATGTCATGACTGAACTCAAAAGCAGTGGCAGCTTTAAGGAAGGGCCCTTGGGGTCATGTCCTCCCCCAAAAAATTCTTTGACAAAATCGTGTTATATTATTGTTGCAATGAATAATAATAATGTAGCAAAATATATTATGGTCATCCTCCTAAAAAAAAAAAAAAACGAAATCCTACAGCAGTGGTTCCCAGCCTTTTCGACACTATTACCCATAACTCAGTCTAAATTATTTGCATTTACCCCTCCCACAAAAAATTTTTTTTTTTTGTGTAATAAGTTAATACAAATACAAACGTCATTAGGATTAGGGTATGAGGTAATTTTCAAAACTACGAACAGCAACTATATCATTGTGATAATGGCGACCATTGAATTGGCTCCCAATATTATATTAGGTTAGGTACCTAATCGAGAACTGAGTTGGCTCCCAAGACAGGCAATATTGAATTGGCTCCCAACATCATTTTCATCAAGTGGTTCTCAAAATATAAGAGTTGAAAAAGTACACGAATTCCATTAAAATAATTTAAAATACAAATAGTCCATCGAAATTGTTAACTAAAATAACAATAAAAATGAATACATAAAAAAATATTCGCTGACCTGCGCTGTTTTTATATTATTTATTAAGCTTAAATCTGCTCGCAATAATTTGTATATAATATTCAAATCATAATGATGCATAAAATAAATGTGTAGGGAGCCAACTCAATGCATAATACTTGGGAACCAATTAAATATGTAAAAATGACGATTACGTGGGTTAGGGAGCCAATTCAATAGCTCCGGTAACAATATCAATCATAACAATGATATCAGTGGCATATTTAGGATTTTTCCTAGGGGGCAGGGCCCAAAAAAAAAAAATTTAAAAAGGACCCCTTAATTAGTATTAATCTTTAATGACTACAGGACAAATGTATGATTAATATACTGCGTGAGTATACATTTGAAGACTTAGCTCCATGGCACTACAAAAAAGTTACAAAAGAGTTACAAAATACATGGAAGTATGGGATCACATATTTAAATGAGATAAATCACAAATAAACCCTGTAAAATGTTGACTATTTTTTACTCTTATTTTGCATTTAAATAATAAAATATAAAACAGCAGTAGTTATGTTTTGAAAAACTTAATACAATAATTTATATTAAATAGCTAACAGATATTAAAAAGCAACAATGTATTTTATTCTGAATTATATTTCATTTTTTTTTAATGTAACAAAATTTAGTTTCCTAGATTTTTTTAGATAATTCGTTCACAACTTGCTAGTAAACATTTTTAAATATTTCACAAATTACCATTTACCAGTGTCAAAGAGGCATAGAGCCAAAATAAATTTAGATTTAAATAACAAAAAAAGTATTCATTTCAAATCTTGGAGGGGATCAAACCCAAAGATCCCCCCCCCGTAAATACGCCACTGAATGATATTGCAATAGATGTACACACGTGATTGATGCAGATTTATTAATAATGGGCATAAAGTACGCATAAAAAAATAATAATAATAATAATAATAAGTCCGGTTTTTACCTCACAGTAAATATTGTTTTACCCCTCGAAGCGTAATTACCCCCGGGTTGGGAATCGCTGTCATAGAGCCACCATTGCTCAGAAGTAACTTATCAACATATGAGACTCGCGAGTTTACGGTCGATACTCTACCAAAGATAACACGTAACAGGTCACACACACACACACTTGCGTACGGATCACGTTGTATTATGTCGCAAACAATTAGAATGATTAATACCCCAAATGCGTTTGACAATTATTATTATTATTATTATATTGACCGACGAGCACACGCGCCCGACAATGCATTCCGGTCAGCCCTCGGGTGTACGCTAAACGTGGACGGCGGCGGGCCAGGCGAATTGATTCCGCCATTACCGTAGTCACACAATGCGCTATTATCGGCCGGCAAACCGAGTAGGTTAGCACGAGAGCCTTGGACGTGCCCGGCGAACCGAGTCGCCCGAATACCACCCGAATCGCTGAGCACACAACGTGAATAATTATAAACGCGCGCGTGCTCACTGCAAACAACGCTACCCGACGCGGACGATACACCACGCGTCTACGCCGGCACACACGCCCGTCCCGTCCCACACACGTCGCGTCCGCCGGCCCGGAGCTTCCGCCGACAATAATAATCGTCATTTACGTGTGCCCGCGCCGCTTTTCCGATATAAGGTGTACGTCCGATTCCGGCGTGTACTCGCGTACTCGCAAACGTTCGAATTGACCGAACGTACGTTTCGGTACGCCTGGAAACGCGATCCCCAGGAAACTTGCTCTCTGACGGATTCCGGGAACGAAAATCACTGGTTAACGAAATCGTTACTCACGGTGTTGGCGAGTTGCGGCCCGATCCCTGAATAACGTACGAGTTGCGGCCACGTTTTATGTATCACTTATCATATCAGCCTACCAGCGTTACCTAAAAGACACCACTAGGAGATTGGCTGAGTCGCCTCCCGAAAATTTGTGCTATTATTTTTTACTATTATTATTTATGTGAAAATGGCAAAATTTGTGGTAAAATGAATTTTCTTAGATTATTGGTCGGGCCAAAAAGTTAGAACTTAACGATTCAACGAAATCAAACTGCTCTATTTCTTTTTGCGCTGGCTTTGTCGTCTGCCGTCTTATAAACGCTTCTTTTTCACACGTTTTCTTCGTTTTCATAACATTGATTCTACATGTTTGATATACGTTGCTGATTGAATTTCTACCAACACGTCAATAGAATTATAGATGTCAAGACGACTAGAGTTGAACGATCAGTGTTGGGATTATCTAGATAGTTTTATCTAGATAAATAAGTTGTTATCTTTATCTTATCTAGATAAATATAAATAAGCCATTCCAAATTATCTTAAAAAATTATCTAAGATAAAGCAAATCTTACCTAGATAATTAGATAAATATTTTAGTTTTATATATCTAATGGTAATAGAATTTCCTTGAAAATAAGTTTTTTTTCTTAGTATAATTATTATTTGATAAATAATTAAGCTATGAATAACTGTTAAACATTATCGATGGGAATATTAATAATTATCTTTATTCCAGTATTGTTGTCTAAGAATTACTTATAAATATTAAATCAATACCAAATTATTAATGAACACACATTTTGTCATACGTGTGCATATATTATATAAATATAAGTAAGTAGGTATATAGTTTCACATTTCTATGCGATTCCCCTTAGCCCTCGCCCCTTTTCGATAGTATAAATAGTATACTGTGAAAATGAATTTAAAATTTAAAATTTATCTGAATTTTATCTAGATAAAATGATTATTTAATTATCTTTATCTAGATAAAAATATAAATGATTTATCTTTATCTTTATCTAGATAAAATATTCATTGTTTATCTTTATCTTTATCTAGATAAAAAATTAGTTATCTGGTCACAACACTGTGAACGATGAATTTAGGTGTGAACGAAAACTTTCACAGCCGTTAGCGGTACGGTCACAGCTAGCAGAAAACTGTGCCCAAACATTTGAGGGAAACGTGGCGTGAGGCGATATACAGTTTTCGAAAACATAGTCGGTAAATTGTACAAGCCGAGATCATCTTTGTCGGGCAGTATTGCTAAAAAGTCATCCGTGAAACAATCAATGACGTCGTCGGAATCCAAAAATGTTTCGATACCTACTTTAGATGTGATACTGCCGGTACTGCCGGCACAAAACAAAACAAATTTTCCGGGCCGCAATTAACTTGGTGATAAAATATGACCGGGCCGCAATTCACCGGTCTTCAACACGTTAACGACATGTCGGGCCGCAATTCGCCTATAGCCGTTATTCATACGCGCGCCGCGGCTACGGGTGAATTGCGGCCCGGTCATAAATATTATGTTATCACTTAGTTAATCGTGGACCGGGACATTTATTTATTTCGCGCCGGCATGCGCTATTGGCAGCATCTTATCTAGAGTAGGGTTAGATTATTGTGCTAGACCATAACGTCGATAGTTCAAACGAAAAATATCACAGTGTTAGTCTGTTCACCACCTGCACTCAGTGCCCACATGTACGACGTCTACGAGTTCTGCTCTAGTGCGTTACACAGTATATACATTATAAGTGCGTTATGGAGTTTGTAAATAGTGAAAAATCGAAGCCAGTCGTTCTCTACAAAGTGAATGTACGGCGATGGCCTTGCAGTGTCAAAAGTTAATGTAAGTGCTTTTTAAAATTATCTCATTTAAATATAATAGTTGAGACTCACAAACTTGAGAGTAATACTCATCATGAGCGCAACCAAAACGACGAAAAAGCCCTAAACAGGCAAATTTTAAGTCATTCTCTGAAAAGAAAAGTCGCAGAAGACATTTATTGCAAACCTTAAAAATTAATTCGTTCAGAATTGAAGAAAGGCGATGACGTATCGACTTTGACAACGAATGATTTGTCATTGATTCGACACAATGTTCATCGTGCCCGTTCATTCGTACACTCCCTCTGCCACATTGCATTAAAGAATTACATGCTGGTTTGAAGCCTACGAATATCAAAATAAATACAGGTGAGCCATTTTTGTCTATATCAACGACAAAGAAAATTTTACAATTGATTTTTCTAATACACAAAACATAAAAGTGCCGTGTGATATAAATACATTTTTTGTAGATGAAACTTTCAAAAGCTGTCCTTAACACTTTTATCAACATTTTACCATCGATTGGCTAAAAGACGATTTATATATATACTTTTAGTGTTTTTTTTTTTTTTTTTACTACTCGACAAGTGTAATACCACGTACAAGTGTGCATTTCAACATTTGCTTCGCCATTCCATGCCCATTGGTCTAACGTGCTCTTCTACTGAAGTTGTTATAGATTTTGAACAAGCTATCCACAATGCTGTACCGCTTGTTTGTTTCACAGATTACTTTTTGGCAATATACCGCCCGCTAAAGATGATCGTGTTGTACAGTATTTACCGACTGTGTTTTCGAAAACTATATATCCCATGTTTCCCCCAAATATTTGGGCACCGTTTTCTGCTTACTGTAACCGTAACACTAACGGTTGTGAAAATTTTCATTCACACCTAAATTCATCGTTCGTCATACTCTATTCGTCCTAGCATTTATAATTTTATTGACGTGTTAGTAGAAACTCAATCAGAAACGTATATCAAAAATGTAGAAGCAATGGAATAAAAACGAAGAATATATGTGAAAAAATCTGGTAAGTGAGATGATGGTGGTACAAGTTCGTTCTTCGTCCCTTCGGTCCTCGGACAAGATATTGGTGATGAATGTATTAAGTTTTAAAGAAATGATGACTCATTTCTTTAGTATAAAACGATTCTGAGCAAAGCTTCAGTGTAATATAATATATTATTATTTAAATACTGTTTACGTATTTTACGGTTATTTGTATAATTTTTGGTGAGTTATAATAATTTTTTAAAGTGTGTATAAAAAAAAATCCTGACTAACGATTTTTGAACTTTTGTTAGGATAATTAGGTAGGTATATGAGTAAGGTCATGTTAAATTTTCAGAACTTTATGTCAAATATTTAAAATTATATTACATAAAAACTTTCAAACAATTTGGTAAATTAAAAGTTCTATATTTAAGTCAAAAGTGCTATAATTGTTCTGAAAATGTTGTCCAATATAAAAAAGTATGTATTTGATATTGGATAAAATTTTCAAGTTTCTAGCTTCAATACTTTTCGATTTATGACTAAATAGTAAATACCTAAAATCTGAACAGTGAAAATCTCGTTTACGGCGGATTTTTACCGATTTTACCGTTTTTTCTCAGTTTTTCGATCGTTATTCTTGATTACTGGAAAAACTATGGAGATTTTGGAAAAATGACCTCTCTAAAGTACCACCTCAGTTCAATTTCAAATCTAAAAAGTTGCTGGACGAAACTTTTGGACAAGGATTTCTATACGAAAAAGTGTTTACAGAAAAAAAAAAATAAAAAAAAAATAAAAATAAAAAAATAAACATCATTGTAAAACCATAAGATCCTTCGCTTCACTCAGAATCTAAAATAGCATCCATAAGACAACAGATAACAAAGCAAGCACGAAAAGAAATAATGCAGTTTTATTGCGTTAAATCATTAAGTTTTAAGTTTTCGCCCAACCAATAATCTAAAAAATATTCATTTTACCATAACTTTTGCCGTTTTCACATAAATAATATTAAAAAAGCTGGTAAGATAATGGTGGTGGAAGTTCGTCCTTCGTCGCTTCGCTTCTCGGACAAGATAATGGTGAGGAGTGTATAGCACTTTCTATCATGGGATCACCTAACCTAACCTCGGACAAGATATTGGTGATGAATGTATTAAGTGTTAAAGAAATGATGACTAATTTCTTTAGTATAAAACGATTCTGAGCAAAGCTTCAGTGTAATATAATATATTATTTATATACTGTTTACGTATTTTTCGGTTATTTGTCTGATTTTTGGTGAGTTTTTTCGTTATTAAACCCTCATAAAATATTCAATTTTTAACTCGTTAGAAATTTTCTGTTACCAAAAGATTCGAAACATGTTTTTATATCTATATTCCAAGTTTCATTGTGATCGGACACACCAAAAAAGATTTATACAGATTTTAAGTTGAAAATTAACGTAAAAACAGTCGATATTCATATACGAATTTATATGAATTTGTTAAAACGTGTATAAAAAAAAATCCTGACAAACGATTTTTGAACTTTTGTTAGGATAATTAGGTAGGTATATGAGTAAGGTCATATTAAATTTTCAGAACTTTTTGTCAAATATTTAAAATTATATTACATAAAAACTTTCAAACAATTTGGTAAATTATAAGTTCTATATTTAAGTCAAAAGTGCTATAATTGTTCTGAAAATGTTGTCCAATATAAAAAAGTATGTATTTGATATTGGATAAAATTTTCAAGTTTCTAGCTTCAATACTTTTCGATTTATGACTAAATACCTAAAATCTGAACAGTGAAAATCTCGTTTACGGCGGATTTTTACCGATTTTACCGTTTTTACTCAGTTTTTCGATAGTTATTCTTGATTACTGGAAAAACTATGGAGATTTTGGAAAAATGACCTCTCTAAAGTACCATCTCAGTTCAATTTCGAATCTAAAAAGTTGCTGGACGAAACTTTTGGACAAGGATTTCTATACGAAAAAGTGTTTACAGAAAAAAAAAAGAAAAAAAAAAAAAAAAAAAAAAAAAAGAAAAAAAAAAAAAAATAAACATCATTGTAAAACCATAAGATCCTTCGCTTCACTCAGAATCTAAAATAAAAAAAATGATAATAATCAAATTTTTGCGAGACGATTCATCTAATCCCCTCGTAGTGTCTTCTGAGTAACGCTGATAGGCTGATACGAAGTGATAAATGAAATGTGGCCGCAACTCGTACGTGTGTTTCATAAACACGGGCCGCAACTGGTACGTTATTTAGCGATCGGGCCGTAGCTCACCAACACCGCGCGAGGCGCGTAGGCTGTTTGGACGTTGAGTGTATCGTACGGCAGTTCGGTCGGAACGTCCGAAATCGGAAATTCCACTGTCGAAACATCCGAATTCGAGTATCCGACGGACAAAATATTCAAGACCAAAACATCCAATGCCGCGATATCTAAAATCGATATACTCACAAAAAAAAAAAAAAAAAAAACATTTCAATTTGTTATGAGTATGGTAAGACGTTATCAAATTAAAAACGTGAAAACATTTAACGTAGATTTTGACGCGTGTAAGTACGGCTGAACATAATGCGTTAAGAAAATATGTTTTCCGGAATAAAAGTGTTTCTCGACAAATCGAGGGCCATTATCGAAGTGATTAGATTCGCGGCACGAGTCCTCCCCAAAACGAGCGAATTGATGTTAGTGTCATTACCCGTCTCGGCTTTTTTTTTTTTTTTAATCTACAACTGGTACGTTCCCAGCACTGTGAATCGTTTCTCGTTATTGGCATAAATATGATTTTAACCATTTTTTGCTATTACCCATCATCGTTCCGTCGAATTGAACTTTCTCTATCGTCGATGGTGATCTCTTACACTAATGACACTAATTTATACTTGTACATTATTATTCGTGGACACTTAACACTATACAAACCATACAAGTACTGTATATAATTTATTACGGGCAATGTGTAAATTGACCGGGAAATGTGAACCACAATGTTTTTTTTTACCAAATATTTTACAAATATTATTTTTATTTTTATTATAAATTGTCATTTCATTACTAGCCATTTATAATAGTTTAAAGCGTTTAAAGGTATTATACAATTATTAATTTTAATAAATCTTATCACACAACGAATATTTTAAAACAATAATAATAATAATAATAATTGTTAAAATCGGTACGACTGAAGGAAAACTGCAACAACTGTACAGCAGAAACCAATTTACGATTAATTGTAAAGAAAAATTTGAACAAATCGAAGACGTATCGCAATTTAAACTTCATTGCGAAACAAATTTCATTTGTGATCGGTGTACGTGTACACAGGGTTGCAAAACAAATAAATGTAAGTGTAGATTAGCAGACAGATTATGCGATTCCAAGTTTCACGCTCCTAAATCGTGTGCAAATCAATAGATAATATAATAAAATAATTTATAATAAAAAATATAATAATAAATTTGTAATATTAATATGATAAATCAATGTATCCAATTAATTATTGTTAATTTAGTTAATATTATTAATTGGTAAAAACAAAAAACATCGTGGTTCACATTGCTGGGGCAGGACCACATTGAACGGGCAATGTACACATTGCCCGTAACATATATATAATGTAATTTGGAGACTCGTTGGTCAAAACAAATTAAGTGGTAATATAATTACGTTATGTAGTGATAATCGGATTTTTATTCAATACATTGTAAACGAGAAACTGTGTATGTGTGTGTGTGTGTGTGTGTGTGTGTGTGTTTGTGTGTGTGTGTGTGTGTTGTGTGTGTGTGTGTGTGTGTGTGTGTGTGTGTGTGTGTGTGTGTGTGTGTGTGTGTGTGTGTGTGTGTGTGTGTGTGTGTGTGTACGAGTAATTGAAATTGTCGATATACATTGTATAGGAGGTAACACTACGATAGTGCCCGACAAAGTACGTCTACGTGTGACAGACGGCTCAGAGCAATAAACTCGTACGTTTTAACGGTCAGATAGTACGTGATACGGTTCACTGCAGCTAGTGTTAGTCTCCTGGAACTGTTTGGAATCGAATGTCGTATTGTTCACTATTGCTGTCGGGGCTTTGTGTTTATGCGGATTTGACTTTTTGGCACACGAGTGTCCTGGACCCGGAACTCTGACCTCGTGATTTGGTTGACAATAATTAGTTAAAACCGCCCTCGTTTTTTAGTTATACGATTGACGCATGATTGCATTTTGGTTTAGATTGTTTTTCGTATTTCGATATTTAATTTCGTAGTGGAAATCCTTAGCACTGCAGGTTATACGATTTCCCGCGTGGATATTAATAATTATCATAGCGGTACACAAAGACAAGGTGATCACATAGGCGTATAGAAAATTGTAAGTTCTAGAAATCAGAATACTCGAAAAACTTTTTTGATTCGCGTAAAACTATTTTTTGTTTTTAAGTTTAACACACTTCTAAAACATAAATCTAAAACAGAACTTTATTTGATGTTTTGACTTTGGATTTTTCAACCGTAAATCATTGTACAAATATAACCGTATCCCCCTTTTTCCGCCGAGTGAGACACCGAAGAGTGTGGATCAGTGCGCCGTTTATACGCCACTGTGCCGGTGTCCCAGGATTTTGATACCGTCAAATATTTTTACCCCCCCCCCCCGGTAAAAATATCCTAGTATAATTTTACCGGGGGTAAAAAAATCCTGGTATAAATTTACCGGGGATAAAAAAATCCTAGGATATTTATACCCCCCTGTAAAATTTAACAGGGGGTAAAATTAACCTAGGTTATTTTTACACCCGGTAAAAATATCCTAGGATATTTATACCCCCGGTAAAATTGTAAGCTAGGGAGGTAAAAATATCCTGAGTACTTATATACTATGAATTATACATTAAAACATGCGAAAATATTACTTAGGATATTTATACCTCCCTAGTGAAGTAATAAGGCTGGGGGGTAAAAATATCCTGGGTACCTATATACTATAAATTATACATTAAAACATGCGAAGATTTTTACCCCCCTGCCTTATTACTTTACTAGGGAGGTATAATTATCCTAAGTAATATTTTCGCATGTTTTACTGTATAATTCATAGTATATAGGAACCCAGGATATTTTTACCCCCCTGTCTTATTACTTCACTAGGGAGGTATAAATATACTGATAAATTTTTTATATGTAAAAATGTATAATTCATAGTATATAGGTACCCAGGATATTTTTACCCCCCTGTCTTATTACTTCACTAGGGAGGTATAATTATCCTAAGTAATATTTTCGCATGTTTTAATGTATAATTCATAGTATATAAGTACCCAGGATATTTTTACCCCCCTGTCTTATTACTTCACTAGGGAGGTATAATTATCCTAAGTAATATTTTCGCATGTTTTAATGTATAATTCATAGTATATAGGTACCCAGGATATTTTTACCCCCCTGTCTTATTACTTCACTAGGGAGGTATAATTATCCTAAGTAATATTTTCGCATGTTTTAATGTATAATTCATAGTATAAAAGTACCCAGGATATTTTTACCCCCCTAGCTTACAATTTTACCGGGGGTATAAATATCCTAGGATATTTTTACCGGGGGTAAAAATAACCTAGGTTAATTTTACCCCCTGTTAAATTTTACCGGGGGGTATAAATATCCTAGGATTTTTTTACCCCCGGTAAATTTATACCAGGATTTTTTTACCCCCGGTAAAATTATACTAGGATATTTTTACCGGGGGGGGGGGGGTAAAAATATCCGGGGGTAAAAATAGCCTGTTACACCGGACCAACGGCCGCGGTAGTGCGAAAATCATAATACGCGACCAAAATATCACCAGTTTGCCTACACGATAAACGTACGGTCTTATACTGAACGGAAATCGAATAACACCAAAACGGCGTCTGACGACACGGCGCTCGGTGGTTAAAAACGGTTACTCGTGTACTCGTTCACAGCAAGGATAAATCCGGGATCTCGGGATTAATAGCTAAATATACCGAAATCCCGGGATCGAAAAAAAATAGGGCCGGGATTGTAATCACTTAAAAAAAAACTTGAGAATAATAACACTTAAATAATAATAAAACTTTTTAAAGTCGAGTGGTAACGCATAGATAGTTCGTTGATATATTACGTACGTTTCGTAATGTCGCGTCACAAATGAAAATAAAATGTCTACTTCAGACGATTAAATATGTTTACATACATATTTATGATAAACAAAATATCGGACCTGGACTCTGAGAATGACAATTCTGACCACGATTATATTGTATTTGCGCACAAACACGCACACACACATACACACACGAACCAAAGTGTCGTGTTTAACTTGCTTCACTCATTTTAACGGTCAATTTTAAAACTAATTTGGTTTTTTTAATGTTTACATAAGTAAAAAGTAACAATTTAAAAAAAAAAAACGACCAGATATCGATTGCGGAAATCTCCCTGCGTAATAAAAATTCCATTTACACCGACACATCCCCGTGAACCACGAGTGTTGACAATATTGCAATTAATACAAAAGCAAACAAACTTAGATGATACCTTTCAGACCAGAATCGAACATCGAACCTGCGCGTCGCTGTTTCGAGTATTACACCGAAAGTTGATTTATCATGCAAAAACGTACGAGCCCACTCGTCGCATAGAATTTTAAATCGTACGGTACAATATTTTACACGGTCGTCAACGTTTTCATTGACGAGACGAAAAAAATTCTCCACCCTAGTCGGGGCTGTGATTGTTTTAGATCGAAACCCGGGAGAGGGCTGCGTTGTAAAAAAAAAAAAAAAAGTTCCAGAAACACCGGTTTAATGGACACGGATTTTCACTCGTATGCACGGACTCGGTTTCGTGTTCTCGGACAGCTCGTCTTTGATCCCTCAGACACGGTGTACCGCGCAAACCGTTTGAGCTTCGCCTTTCAATATCGCGTCGTGGTTTAGATCACGGTCCTGACGTAATAAATCCGACACCGACTTTTCGTGACCAGAAAGCGAATTGTTCGGACGCCAACGATCGGAAACGAACTTATAAAGTTCTCGGAGATCAAAAAAAAAAAATAAAAAAATAAAAAAATACCTTCGGGTTCGCATTATACTCTCTGATCCTCTCGTTTCATATACGCCACTGCGTGGGACACACATCACGTTATATAGTACGCGCACAGAACTTCGCATCACGCTTTTGGTATTCAACAATTTTCATTTCATTTTAGCCGGGCCCTTTGGTGTGTACCTTTATCCTCGCGAGAAAATATTCCTACGGCACTACCCGCAGTGTTGCGTATTTGCGATTTTTTTTTTTCTATACTATAAAAATACAATTTGAAAAAAAAAGCTGGTTAGTGAGGTGATGGTGGTACAGGTTCGTCCTTCGTCCCTTCGGTCCTCGGACAAGATATTGGTGATGAATGTATTAAGTTTTGCAGAAATGATGACTCATTTCTTTAGTATAAAACGATTCTGAGCAAAGCTTCAATGTAATAAAATACATTATTAAGGATGAACCAATTTTCATATATAAATATTTAAAGTTGAAAATTAATATAAAAACAATTTATTCTGTAAAAATCGTGATAGTAATTTAATTAAATGCTTGGAAAATAAATCTTGAGTCACGATTATTGATATTTGTTCGGTATTGATAGTTTAGTATAAGAGTAAACTTGTATTAAAATTTCAGAACTTTCTAACAAATACTCAATATTTCATTAGAAATAAACTTAAAATAAATCAGACAATATCGTAAAAAATCGTATAATAATTTATTAAAGTGTGTATAAAAAAAAATCCTGAGTCACAATTTTTGAATTTTTGTTGGGATAATTAGGTAGGTATATAAGTAAGGTCATATTAAATTTTCAGAACTTTTTGTCAAATGTTTAAAATTATATTACATAAAAACTTTCAAACAATTTGGTCAATGAAAAGTTCTATATTTAAGTCAAAAGTGCTATAATTGTTCTGAAAATATTGTCCAATATAAAAAAGTATGTATTTGATATTGGATAAAATTTTCAAGTTTCTAGCTTCAATACTTTTTGATTTATGACTAAATACCTAAAATCTGAACAGTGAAAATCTCGTTTACGGCGGATTTTTACCGGTTTTACCGTTTTTACTCAGTTGTTCGATCGTTATTCTTGATTACTGGAAAAACTATGAAGATTTTGGAAAAGTAACCTCTTTAAAGTACCATATCAGTTCAATTTCGAATCTAAAAAGTTGCTGGACGAAACTTTTGGACAAGGATTTCTATACGAAAAAGTGTTTACAGAAAAAAAAAAATAAACATCATTGTAAAACCATAAGATCCTTCGCTTCACTCAGAATCTAAAATAAAAATTAACATCATTGTAAAACCATAAGATCCTTCGCTTTACTCAGAATCTAAAATGTGCTCACACGAGCGCGTCTGTACAATAAGTAAGCGAGTCGTTTTGATTATATCACAGCGTTTTGTATTTTACGTGAAACAAAAGGCGATCAATGTGAAAAATAAAGACTGACTGATATTAGAATTGGATCACAGAAAAATTAGTCGGTCGAAATTTTTACCGTCAATCAAAATCAATTAAAATTTTCTTTTTATTATTATTCACATTGATTCGCGAAACGAATATGTATAGGATTCGTAAAAATGATTTACGAAAATAAACGAGAGTATTTATATTTTTACACCGTACGATTTCGTTTGACACCCGAGATCGTTCGAAAATGGCCAAACCTCTGCAGGAGGCGAACAAGACGCACGCGTCGTTCTTTCCCCGAACTCACAAATTCACGGATCCGTCGCTTAACTAGTGACGTCACACGTCATTTGTCCGTCGAAATAAACACGTTCACGAGCTGAACAGTTGTGTGCCGTTCTCGTATCCGACGGGGCGGTTTCCTCTCGGAGCTAATAAATCAACGTCACCGGTCGGAAGACGCGTGGACGGAACACGATTACAATTATCAGGAAAGTATTCGGGGCCGAAAGACGACGGGCAACGGGAAAAGTTCTCGGAAAGAAGGGGTGCGAGAAAAATCGTCCGTGACACGTCTTATGCGCTCGAGTCCTATCGCGTCCGGCCGCACGCCCTTCTCGTACCGACGACGACCCACTCGCCCACTCGTACGCCTCCGACTGCAATTATATAGCATACGTGTAGTACACGTGGCACATAACACGGCGTACGTGCGGACCCGTCGACGTCGCACGCGTTGTCGGACCTATGTATTTTATTTTAGTCAGCGAACGTGGAAAAGTTTTGCCATCGCCCAACCCTCGACGTACACACACACACACACACACACACACACACACACACACACACACACACACACACACACTCACACAAACTCACAAACTGGTGCGTAGACACACGATGATTACTTTTCACAAACGAATTTTGTGTTTCCCTTCGAGACGCCAGAGAAGCTCTAAAACTTAATTTTTAGACAAAGTACAAAGTCTCCCCATCGTTTGACCGCAGTGCAGGAGCCGGTTAATTTGGATCCCGGCTAATATTAGATGATATGGGATTCGAATTTAGACAAGATTGTTGTTCGAAATTGGTTTACTTGTTAGCAGCGATTGATCACTGTTATGATCACTGTTACGTCAAATAATTACGTAACTGTATATATCATTATTTGTGCATTTTAAGTTATATCTTCATAATTTGATTTAGTTTTATTCGATTGCGTACAGTGCGGTACTTGGAATCATAGATCAAAGATAAAAAATTTGTGTGTATGTGATTTGAAATATTAACGAGGAATGCCTGTTTCAAGACACTGTTTCTGTTATCCGACATGAGAGTACGTCATGCGTTTTTATATAGGGGCAAGTTTTTTCCAGGAAAAAATTACAGGGTCATCACGTGAAACGGCAACGCGTGTCACCAATTGGATCGTCGTCACACAATTGATCGCGAAATGCTTCGCGGTCGTCTGATTTTTCTCGTTTGCCAGATCGACGTGTGGTCGATTTTCATAATCGGTTCGACTATTGGTTGCGATCCATAAATCAAATAGATCCGTCTGTTCGTAGAGGTCTGTTTGTTATTTTTTTTTTTTACACCGCATGCGGTTCGGCGGTTTCCGTGTGAATCGCTTCACGACGCGAGATAATATTTTTTCAGTGCGACGAAGTGGCTTTTAAACACGTTTTTATCTCGACCGTATGTTTTCTCGCGTTTTCCACGCAGTCGACTTACAGATACGACGCGTGTGCACTATCCTCGTGCGGTCCCGTCGATATAAGTGTGGAGCGACGCGCCAGCCGTAGAATATATATCTCGGCGAAAAGTCTCGTCGAGTCTGATCCCCTACTAGAGATTTAAAAAACGAAAATAAAAAAAAAAATAAAAAATAAAAAAATTACGGGCTTATCGTAATCTCTATAAACCCGTTCGAGTGTGGAAACGACGATAACCGCCGTAATCGTCTCTAATGTGCGAAGGGTCATTTTCGTCGGCGTAACGAGTAAAAAATTGGCCCCGAGACGAGCGTGACGCGACGCGTGTATTCGCAATTTTTTTTTTTGCCAACGTATTTTCGTCACGAAACATAAGAGATAGAGAGAGAGAGAGAGAGAGAGAGAGAGAGAGAGAGAGAGAGAGAGAGAGAGAGAGAGAGAGAGAGTGTGTGTGTGTGTGTGTTAATGACGACGTTTTTTCACGATTAAAGTACTTTTTTTACTCTCCTATTCATATTAGTCATCGATCAACGAGATTTGGCGAGCGGGTAGGAAGCTCGAAAACACCGATTTTCCTCGTTCGCGAGGTCTTATCTTGGAGAGCGCCCGCGCGTTCGCTCGTCACACGCCGTTGCGTGATTTTTTCGTGCACGACGCGACGGCTACAGACCGAAGTGCAGCCGAATTTCGAAATCCTGAAATCCGACCCGTCAAGACCCGTAAAAACGTTATCTCTTCGGCGGTCATGGGCGTAGGTAGGACATATTTTTGGAGGGGGTTTTGGTCTGGACCTATATTAATATTATTATTAAACATCGAAATTGAATATGAATTATAAAAATTATAAGATAAAACATTGTACTCTTGGTCGAAGTTTAAAAATATCGATTAATTCTTCCGGGTTAATTCTAATTTCACGATGAACTACACTTATAGCAAGGCAAGTTCAGTTAATCGTTTGTTTCCTGTCGAATTTCTCAAATATCATTAAAAATTAAATATAATTCATTCGGTAGTTATTAAAATAATACGATAAAAAACACTTTTATTGTTCACGGGGAAAAAAAAAGTAAGCGTTAAAAACTAAATACAAATCTACAACCACGTGTACGAATACGCCGGAAAAATGTTTATTGATTTACTGGCCGTTTGAACGCTGTTATTCAAAAAACGAATTCGTCGAATCGCGGAAATCCAGTTCCACAGCCGCCTGTTGCACTCGTCACTATCAACAACAAACCTAGCCTAATACACCTCGGTCACGTTAAAAAGAAATTGATAATAATTATGATAAAACGTGAGTTTTGGAACGCTTAAAATCCGTCTATAACGGAATGTCGTATTGAAATCGGGTGACCGAACGTTCCGTTTAAAACGGGACCGTTCTGTTTTTCAGCATTGTCTCCCCGTCGTGCTCGTGTCGACGGAATTTAAACGAGACGCGTCAAGTCATAATTATTATATACCGATCAGGGGCGTATTTATGGGAGGGGGACTGAGGGGGCTTCAGGTAGTTTTAATAACTGACCTAACCAAACCTAACACTGACTTTATCGGGTGGATTTCGCGAAATTTCTTTGAGATTTTCAGATTCTCAGATTTCGTATGAAAAATTCAAAACTGTTTCGCGACCGACACGTTGTTACGGTAACACTTCTATGTTTGTTTACGGCCGTGGGAATTCGGCGTCGGAATAGAACAGAGTGGCTGTCGTTTGACCAAAGTCTCATACCATACACTTATTTATTTACGTTGTGTTATTTTATTTATTTTTTTTGTTTTTTAAATTGTTTTCTGTTGCAAAATTCGCCGTATAACATGCAGGTTTTCAGATTTCGTAAAACACTACGAGCAAGTACGATCGCGTTCTCGGGGAAATCTTGAAGAAACGAAGCAAAAAGAAAAAAAAACTCACACACAAGTGTTTTCGACTTGGACCGAGTGGTTTTCGTAAATCCTACCGCCGACTAGTAGAACCTATATACGAGTTCGCTTAATGGGTTCTGGCGCGGTAACTACGCACACGTAACGTTATATATATATATATATATATATATATATATATATATATATATATATATATATAATGTGTATTTTATACATATGTATATGTATTACGCGTACTATTAGAGCGGGCGCTGCCTGTGTTCGTAATAGCTTGCGTTCGCCGCGGCTCGACGGTTCGGCCGTGTTATTATTGTTTAGTGGTTTATGAAAAAACGACTTTCTCGGTACACGCCCGAACGCGGTCCCGGAAAACGCCCGTTTTCCTCGAAGACGGATGAATTAACCGCGAAAGAAGTGCACGCGGTCATCGTGATAAACTCGAACGTACGTGTAACGGACGTTCGATCGTATGATAAAAAATCAAATATTACTTCTGCGATACGCATTATCGTATAATTTTTAGTGTTTTTGAATTCCACGAGAACGATCGGCGAAAAGAGATGAAGTGAACACGAAATTCTTTTATAATTTTATTTTTAGTTTTTCGACGTGAATTCAAATTTTTAATTTGTCTTCTATTCGAACCGTCAGGGATATGTCACTAGGGAGGTGGAAAAAAAAATGTGATTCGTGAAGTACAACTATTGATTTTACGAGTAGGTACATATTAATATTATACTCGTAATTAATGGTACAATGATTGTCCGAGAGTCACTGAGTGTCCTAGTCGTGTGAGATCGACTTCATGTAAAAAACCCTCCAATTTTGTAACTGACATGAAAAATATCTGGGGGCAATGGCCCCACTGGCTCCCCCTCCGGGCGTCCCGGCGAACCGTCAACAAAATTTGATAAACAGTAATATTATTTTCCAGTGCCACTAATTAGCAATATGAAAGTTTTGAAAATGGCAAAAAATTTTGTTGAAAATTGCAAAGCACTCGCGCACACACACACACGCGCGTGAATACTAGACTATGTGCTCATGTAACGGTTGAACATGTATTATAATTTATACTTGTATAATATACTATTTTGTTACATTATTTTCGTGAACATCAACGTCTTCGAAAACGGTCTTGTTGGGTTGGAAAATAGTTTTTCGAAAAAAATGTTGCGCACCGTGGCAATAATAAAAATAATAAAAACTTCGTAGTCTGCTGTGTTTGTGTGGCGCAACGTCGGTGCAGTGAAAAACAACACACTTGTAAATTCTTATTATTATTATTATTTTTTTTTATCGTCAAAATTCACGTCGAAAAGAAACCGTGCGTGTAATTGGATTTCGCTTTGTGGACAATAGGTCCACAGGCATGACGCATTTCGACCGCAGTCGTTTGACTCGACGCCACGGGTAATATAATAACTATGAGTATGTGACCCTAGAAGAACAATTCGTATAAGCGCGTTGTGGACAATTTTTTTCCTCAAGTTACGTGGATCATGGATAAGGTAACCATTCGTCCTGTTTAAAACGGTATCGTCCCTTTTTTATAATATGTCCCGTTGTCCCGACACATTTCAAACGGGACGCATTTTATCTCGTTTTTAGATGAGGGCCCCGTTATTTCCAAAAAAAATTGTATCAAGGGAGAAAATGAAAAAAAAAACAAAGTATGAAATTAATTACAATATAATAATACAAAACTACTTTTCTACTTGAATTTGAAACCAAAGTTATAAGCAACCGATTTTGTAGAATGTGAGTGTAATTTTACAAATATTCAGTACACAATCGTACTTGGAAGTATAAAGACACGATGAATATCGTTACAACCGACAGTTTCCAGAACTATTGAAATATATCCATCGTACTTTGACTCTCAAGATAAAGCCTAATATTTGTCACGTTTTTTTCCCCATAAAAATGGTCATACTAATCATGGGGTAGTTCACTGGTACACGTTCCAATCGTCCCGTGGTAATACGAATTTCAAAACGCTCGCGTACCACACACACACACACACACACACACACACACACACACACACACACACACACACACACACACACACACACACACACACACACACGTCATGCTCACACCGTCTTTGTGTTTATTAAGCCGTGACGGGGAAATGCCGCACGCGAGGTTCGTGAACAAGAGTTCGCTCAAAGTTTAAATTTAACAACAGAAAAGCCACTTTTCCGAGAATAACCGCGTTCATTATTTTATTATATTCGTTCCGGGTGGTTCGTAAAACAGAAACACCTATGAAAACGCCACACCACCGTATAGGTGTAGGCACCACACACGTCGGCGTGGCACGACGACGCGAACGCGTGGATACAGGAGAGAGGGGACGAGGGATAAGCGCCGGCATTGTGTACGCCTGGGCCGGAGAAATGAAGGGACCGTCTGTTACCGGAGGCGAAGTATTTCATGGGGCTCAGTGGCGAAACCCGAACCAAATTAAAAACGAAATAAAACGTGTGATAACAACATGAACATTTTTATTGTTTTTTTTTTTTTTTCTACAGAAATCGTATGGAAAATCAAAACTCATCACGGGCACTCATGGAATCTAACACGAGTGCGTACCGTGCCAGGAGCAGTAGCGTATTTAGGGGGAGGGGGTGTTTGGGGTTTGACCCGAACAATTTTTTTTTCCAGTTATATTCATTACTGAAGTATCGTTAGATATCGTTGACGAATGATGAACTATTTTAAAACCGTTTGAAATTTATATTATACCAGATAAAAGGCAATGATTAATTAGTCATTAGTAGGGAACGGATTTTAATTTAGTATAAAATCAAAAATATTTAAATATATATTTGTTTATTACTTAATAAATATTTATTTATAAATGTATAATATTTAAATATTTAAATTGAAAAAAAGATAGAATCATTACATAATTGATAAAAAAATATAAAAAAATTAAAAATTAATTCTGAATCATCATAATCTTCATGTGGGAAACAGTTAGATGCAACGTAAAACTTGAAATTTTCAAATGTAAAGTGGCGGGAATTCGGTCTTAACATTGCTTTGTAACAGCTGAATGACCTCTCCTCATCAACGGACGTGACAGGTGCATATTTCATACACATTATTTCTTTTGGAGTGTATTCGATTTCTTAATAATTGTTATTTGGAGTTTTATTTAATAGTATATCGTATACTGAGATTACTACCTACTACTTAGATGACTTGCTCTAAGATATCGAATCGTTGTCATTAGATGTCAAATGTGTACAGTACAGAGACCTAATCGTATCGCATATCGTATCGTAAAATACTAAAAAAGGAAATTGTCTAAAATAATTAAAATATACACGAAATTTCTACAATATTACATAATTTATGTATTTATTTGTAAAAAAAATGTAATTATTCTAAAATATTTAAAAATATTTAATTATTCTAAAATATTTTAAAATATTTAAAATAAAATTAGCACCAGGTTGTTTGAAATTAAATGAAACGTTTACATATATCGAAAACTTTCCGATGCTATTACTACATAAAAATATTTATTTAAATTAAAATCCGTTCCCTAGTCATTAGGTAGCAAAATATTATTTGAACTTCCGGGAAACGGTGAACGGACACTCCCCTCTCAAAAAAAAAAAAAAAAAACTAAGAGTATCTACACTACATACAGATACATCGGTACATGTATATGTCTTGTTTCTACTGAATATAGTTGGATACGAGGAGACGAGGATTAAACTGTAGGTAACTTTTTTTAGCACGTGTAAAAAAAAAACAAGTTTCAAAGACAGGAATTATTTATTTGTTTTTCAAAGACAGGTTTCAACTGGTCCCCACCGGTCGACGCACACACACACACACACGCACACGTGAACGCACCAATGACGTCGTGGTAACATTCTGGGTGTCGGACAAATTAACAGAATGACTCCCAGCCATGGTAAGACATATACATGTCGAAAATTCCCCAAATACGGCACTGGCCTAGGAGTGAGTGAAAAAAATTGAATCAAAGCGAGAACACGCGAGTGTTATCAAAACGTATATTAAATCGAGCGATTTCAAAAGAAGCCCGATCGAAGCTAAATACACACACGTTTTCGGAATGACGGCTTTGCACCTCATCGAACTGGACATCTCGCAACGACGGAGATACGAACGAGACGTCTCGAGCGGACGTTTAACGCGAAACAAAACACCGGCAGTTGGTCGAGTGATACGCGCAGAAATAGAAAATCGTCGGAAAAACAACGCAATTACACATACAGAAGCGATTTCGGGTAATTTATTTATACGACGATCTCAACTAATTAACGTCTTGACAAATCGAATCGCTTTACTCCCTTGGAAAAAATACGCGTTAATTTGTCCGACGGTTCTACGACAAAACTCAAACGAAATAATCGTTCGAAAAGACTATCGTAACTGACGTCAACAGAAGTATTTCTTTTTTTTTTATTATTTATTAAACTTTATTGTTTCAAAATTATCTTTGTTTTTACAATTTTTTTTTTTTTTTTGTTTTAAATATTATAGAGTATAAGAGCATTGTTATAGAGTATAAGAAAATTTATAAATTGTTTTAATTTAACAAAATGTACATAGATTATGAGTTGTTTTATTAGGTCATTGTTCTGATGATATCGATTTTGAAGATCGTGATAATGATTCTGGAGGTTACAAGAATTTGTGGAAAACGTGGTTTTAGTCTGCGGTCTTTTTTTCTTTTCCAAATTTTGAAGTGAAGGGCTCCTTCTGTTGTGTTAAGTTTCGAATGACATTTTTTTTAAAATATTGTTCATTAATCCATGTGGTTAGGTACGGAATTCCAGTGTCGTTGTGGAGTTGTGTGTTTCGCATGTACCACGGGGATTAAAGAGTTATTCTAAGAAATTTGTTTTGTATCGTTTCATGTCGTTAGAATAAAATCAAAAAAAAAAAAAAAAAAACAAACACCATTCATTATGAACTACTCGCCGGCGTAAAATAATATGTTTTGCGTTGACCGATAACCAATTAAGTCGTTTATTGGGTACTTAATTTAAACTGAACAAAAACCTAGTAAACGTTATACGTACGGTTCTTCTAACCGATCGCGAGAAATACACTGAAAATATAGTGTACGGTAGCGCCGAATCGTTGTTAATTATTTCCATCGTACTAAGAGGCGAACAAAAAAAAAACGTTTTGAAAAACGATTCGGAATATCGATTGACGTTTCTCACCACAAATCGTTTTAACCACTAGCCTAGGCACCACTTTATTAAACGACCACTGTTAGCTCAATAGATCGTATACGATTCAATGTTTCACGTGCCAAAGTTTATTAAACAAAATACGTGAGTTGTCACGTACACACGCAATTAAACGTCATCGACTGGTACGAAAATGTAAATGTCAAACCTGTGACCAACACTGACGTCGGCGTTATTTATTATTATATATGTTTTATAAGTATAAAAGCGTTTATTGTTGATTTACAATCTATACAATGAGTAAATGTGTTGTGCGAAAATTGGCTATGATAGACTTCGAAAGAGGACTCGCAGTCGAGTTACCTTTTACATTGATCGGGTAATTATGGTATATTTTACAAGCTAAGTAGGTCTCTACACCAGTGTTGTTTGAAACGTCGTGTGGGATTGTCCGGGAGTGTCTTTGAATGGCGTTATTTACATATTTATCGAAAACAAATTTCAATCTCGACGTCGTTCGTACATTGTTTAATCGAGATTACCCACGAAAGAGTTTCGGTGGGAAAATTCTCCTTTCTGAATAAAATCACAATGAACTATGTGTGTGCTGAATCGGTGACAATGGATCCATGGATCCTAGATCCGAGACGGGAACTCTGACTTAGAAAATGTAAATAAAAAAAAAAAAAAGCAAAAACAGGTCATTGTAAAACGTGAACACTGCAGAGACAAAAACACACTCACAAACACACAAACACACACACACACACACACACACACACACACACACACACACACACACACACACACACACACACATATATATACAGTCATTATTGTTGTGTTTTCGTCATACAACTTTAAAACCAATGCTCGATCACGTTTCCGCAGAATCTAAGTATACAAATTGATGACGATTTACACTTCGGGCGACTGTTTATTATTATTATTGTAGAACGTAGTTTACCTACAACAGATATCTAGCAGAAGCGAACAACTACCAACGGGTATGAAAGTATACTTCATATGTGTGTGTGTGTGTGTGTGTGTGTGTGTGTGTGTGTGTGTGTGTGTGTGTGTGTGTATAATAATAATTTCCCATCTTTTTACGCGATGCAATCTCCGCGATTGCGCACATAAAATGCACCGGATATAAAATATTCAGTTTGTATGGCGCGCGGTGCGGTCCCTGCGGTGACGCACGCGTACGATTCCGTGAAACAAAAATATAAGAGCCGGTGTTTATTATCTCTGGAGGTATTCGCTCGTTGTCCGTGTAGAATTATCGTTCTTGATATTCATGCGTTTCGATATGACATATTATTATATACCGTACGAAATGTGTAGGTATGTATTTATGATATTATTGTCATCGCAACTGGAATATTCCGCGTGCAGTGGCTGGCTGAAAATCCAAAAGACGTTCGATTCGCAAATAAAATCGATTGTATTCGTGACATCCTAGATATATAATAAATATACGTATTTTTATACAAGACACGGGGGACTTGGTCCGATTAAAAGAATAGTAATAATAATAATAATAATAATAAAAAGAAGGCACTGAAAATAAAAAAAATAAATAAAGAACGTAAAAAAACTCCAGTTCTCCTCTCCCGTCCTCGAATGTTTTTATTTTGTTTAGACGCGCGGATACTACAATATTGCCGTTGTATATTGCGAAAAAGTCACGTCGAACTTTTCATTATTTCTCTTAGACTTCACTCGATTTCGCATTTCTTTTTTTCTTTGTTTCCCTTTCTCTCTATCCTGTTCTTTCTCTCTTTCCTTTTTGATTCCACTTTTTTCGACATCAGGGGGAGTTTACAGATATGTTTCTACTTTATCCGTCTTTTTTTTTTTTCGTTTTCCCTTCTTTCGCAACATCCCTCGCCGACCATGACGTCTCCCGTCAGTAAATCCAAAGGGGGAAGCGACCGTACTACGCGCGGGCTAGCGCGCGTGCGTGTGTGTATAATGTAAAAACTATATATGTATATATATATTTATTTGTAAACACACATAAGTATATATATTATATATGAAAGCAAAAAGCCCCATTTCGTTTGAATTTGTTCCGGACACATTCCAATCTAATTATCCCAGGTCGTTCGCTGGCCACCGCCGGAGCTGAGTGGTTGATTTTTTCAACTTTTACGAGCGAGGGATAAAGGGGAATGATGTTCTGGAAAAAAGCTGGTTTCGCGTCCCGCACAAAAACGCTGAACGACCACCGTATAGCACGGCCTAATGTTTCCTCCCCGACGCCTTATCCGTTTTTAATGAGAGCCACGAACATCCATAGCACACTGTGAAAAATATCTTTAAAAAACGTTGAAAATCTTCAAACGATCGAAATTCGTATGAAACGGTTTTTGATTATAACAAACGTGTTAACTGTGTTTAACCGTGAGATTATTTTAAAACTTTTGACGTATCGATTGGTTTGGGGGACAAGGGACTGCAAAACCTACATCGTTTCGGTGTTATTAAAAAAAAAAAAAAAACAATAAATAACCCTCTGACATCTACCGTATTACGTACGTCACATAATAAGCGCACTCGACTAATGTAATCTGTCGATTATTTCCACGGACTGTTTTTGAGCGTTCCAACGCGTAGTCACGATGATTTTGGTCTTCGAATATATTTAATGATATATATTCGGGTCAATTTTAACAGAAATTTTCAAAATATTTCCCCCGCTAATTGCCGAGAGTTTATAAGATACGTCTAAGCAGTAGCGCCGATCCCTATATCTAGGCGTTGCAGTTGCAATACCTATAAAGGTTCGATGGATGGGTGTGGTGATGCTGCGAAACACACTGGATTAGATTTTTCAATGGGAGGAAAACAAATGAGGGGCAGTTGCTCAAACTGTCGTTTTTTTGAATGTAGGTACATAAATGCGTCCCGGGAAATCCGCCTATTTTTCAGTCGGCAAAACAATATTCAAAGAAAAGCAGTAATGTATGCTTTACGAGATAATAATATTATGTTCACCGATGTCATAATTTTTTAACATTACTCGGCTCGATCGTAGCTCGTTTGTGGTCGAACGGTGCGTATATTTTTTCCGCATTTAACAATTACGAATTTGACGAAAAACGAAAGGAATGAAACATTGAAAGTCGTCGATGGTTCGGCGTTCCGTTTTCACACGTTTTCGAAAAACGATATTCATCGTCGGTGTCACACACATAAAACACATGTTTTTTTTGTTTTTTTTGTTCTTGTTTCGGTTTTTTTTTTTGTTCTTGTTTTGGTGTTACGTTTACGTCTACATTATGTTTATCGTCCGGTCCGTGCCCTGAAAGTCTTTGTACGATCAATTATTCATCGTATAAGGTCGTGCGTTACGATCTTATGGGCAAAAGTGTGTTTCGTAGAGGAACTTCACCGTTTTGGGGCCCACCGCCCGCACCGTAGGAGTATTTTTGGCGCGCGCTTATGGTGTCATCACACACACGTGCGTGTTCGTCAAGGTGCCCGGCGAATTCCCCGGGGTACGGAACGGTCGTCTGCCCGTGCCCCTCGGAGCACGGGGACTAGTGCGATACGCCCTAAAAACGCACTTAGGACGACGTGACGAAATAAAATATACAAACGCGGCCGGGGCGCGCGCTGCGATTTCGCGGCGCCGAAACGAGGGTGCAGCGAAGAGAACGAATCCGGCCGAAAAGCTTCGCGTGCGTATAAATCCCGGTCCCGGGGGAACGGTTTTTTATTATTATTTAGTTTTTTTTTTTTATTCATTTTTTTTCTAACGGGTCCTTGGAAAAATCGAAGACGAATGCGGCGAAGAGACGCCTAAAGTCGAAACTCGTTCTTTGCCGGTGATCACAGAGGGCGTGATGATTTTTTTTATTTTGTCTTGAAAATATTGAATCCAGTCTAATATTTTTGGATCACGATCATTGCCGATTTCGGGCGATCGTTCGTAAACGGCGTGATTGTACTCGGAAGAATAAAAACGAGAAATACGCGTGACAGTCCAATGTACAAAACGTGGCTCCGGCTGTGAAATCCGCCGAGTATCATTTGTATAATGTAAACGTATTTAGACGAAACGAGAGTTTTAATAATCGCATTTATTTTTGTCGCTCGAATCCGAGACAAAAAAAAAAAACTTCGAAAAACGTAATTTCGCCCGACGGACTCTAAACGATCCAGTGGCGTTAACGGAGTAAAAAAATAAATAAATAGAATACTTTTCGCATTCTAAACACGAATGTTTGTTTCGAAGGGATGCTGTGTGTGTGTGTGTGTGTGTGTGTGTGTGTGTGTGTGTGTGTGTGTGTGTGTGTGTGTGTGTGTGTGTGTGTGTGTGTGTGTGTGTGTGTGTGTGTGTGTGTGTGTGTTAAAACCGAGACGTTTTGGGTATTTACCTCATTTTGTGTTTTTTTTTCTCTACCGGTTTTGGCCTAGATGAAATCTACAACCTTTGATATTTATTTGTGGCCAAACTGTTAATAAAGCTACTATATATTAGTACTACAGTACTAATGATTCGTACTTTATAATATTACTGTTTTTTTTTACTACGGAACGATAAATAATTGTATAAAAACACGTGGACCGTGGCCCCAATTCAAACGCATCATCTGACAGGCCCGGACCCAACTCAGACAAAACATTTTATTCACGCGGACCTAACTCGGATGCAGTCCATAAACGATACGGAGGCCGTGTGTGATTTTTCGCTTTCGGCGAGAAAAGCGCGCAGTGCTGGGGGGAGGGGGGGCGTACGTTGTGTCTCGTTCAAACATTCGAATGAATCGATTCGCGTGATAATGATGTGATAATGATATTAGTATTATTAGTACTATTGTTATTATAATCGACACAAAGATAAACAAATAAAATTACAGACCGCACGGGAGAGGCGAACGCGCCGCCGCCGGCCAAACGGATGAAAATAAATAAATAAACCAACAGAACGCGTGTATAAACGTATATCGTTTGGCAAATAGCGACGGCAACAATACTTCGTACGCCGAGCGAAAACGATAACAATAGCGAAGAGTACAATAAAATTATTATAATCAAAATAACGTTCGTACGGCTCCGTACGCGGCGTCCCGCGCGTGCTCGGTACGTTTCGGAACGCCACCGCCGCCGTGCCACCTACTCGTCGTCTACTCGTCAATCCCGCCAGTCACGACACAATGCGTGGTAATAACATGAGTACGTGTGAGCGAGTGAGTGAGTGAGTGAGTGAGTGAGTGAGTGAGTGGAAAAAAAAAAAAGCTGGTATGTGAGATGATGGTGGTACAAGTTCGTCCTTCGTCCCTTCGGTCCTCTGACAAGATATTGGTGATAAATGTATTAAGTTTTAAAGAAATTATGACTCATTTCTTTAGTATAAAACGATTCTGAGCAAAGCTTCAGTGTATAAGTATTGTATACTCAATATTTCATTAGAAACAAACTTAAAAGAAATCAGTATCGTAAATATTATCGTATATTTCAACATCGTAAAAATCGTATAATAATTCATTAAAGTGTGTATAAAAAAAAATCCTGATTCACGATTTTTGAATTGTTGTTAGAATAATTAATTAGGTATATGAGTAAGGTCATATTAAATTTTCAGGACTTTTTGTCAAATATTTAAAATTATATTACATAAAAACTTTCAAACAATTTGGTAAATTAAAAGTTCTATATTTAAGTCAAAAGTGCTATGATTGTTCTGAAAATGTTGTCCAACATAAAAAAGTATGTAATTGATATCGGATAAAATTTTCAAGTTTCTAGCTTCAATACTTTTTGATTTATGACTAAATACCAAAAATCTTAACAGTGAAAATCTCGTTTACGGCGGATTTTTACCGATTTTACCGTTTTTATTCAGTTTTTCGATCGTTATTCTTGATTACTGGAAAAACTATGGAGATTTTGGAAAAATAACCTCTCTAAAGTATCATCTCAGTTCAATTTCGAATCTAAAAAGTTGCTGGACGAAACTTTTGGACAAAGATTTCTAGACAAAAAAGTGTCTACAGAAAAAAAAATAAAAAAAATAAACATCATTGTAAAACCATAAGATCCTTCGCTTCACTCAGAATCTAAAATAGAAATAAATCTGTGAGCGAAAAACAAGTTTACCCCGGATCACCCGACGTGTATATACGACGTGCCTAATAATGTACACGGACGCCGATGCGTCTCGTCAGTTGATTCGCATTTGGAGTCGTCCGTGGAACGGTTTACCATGCCCAGGTTCTCGCGGCGTATTGCTTATATTGTGGTTTGAAATTTGTTTTCTCTGACTGTTTTGGTTATTTTCAATCGACAGCTTTCGGAAAACTTCAAAAAACGACGATGATGAAAAAAGACCTTTTCTTTCGCCCGACAAAGTATACGAAAACTTGAGCGTCGTAAAAATACTGGAAATCGGTCGACTCCGAAACCCCGTGACTAAAGACGAGCCTCGAATTCCGACATCACCACCACCGTCGTACTCGGTATCAAATGTCGTGAAAAACAAGCGTTGAATTTTCGTTGTCGAGAAAAATCTGAAAAAAACAACGTCCCGCAAGGCGAAAACGTACCCCTTCCCTCCTCTTTTGATATCATTACGCCCTTGCATCAATGAAATATATTCGTTGTATTCGTGTCGTTACGACAACCTGTGAGTGTACGTGGGGGTGAGCTTACGGTGACCATTCGTCTCGTTTAAAGAGGGATTGCCTTTTTTTATCATCATGTCTCGTTGTCCCGACACATATCAAACGGGACGCTTTTCATCCTGTTTTTAGAAGAAGGTCCCGTTAGACCCCCGTTATTTCCAAAAAAATGTTGTAAAAATGTAAAATTGTATTATGAAATGAAAAAAAAAACAAAATATGAAATAAATTACAATTTAATAATACAAAAATACTTTTCTACTTGAATTTGAGACCAAAGTTATAAGCAACCTTTTTGTAGAATGTGAGTGTAATTTTACAAATTCTCAATACAAAATCGTGCTTGGAAGTATAAAGACACGATGAATATCGTTACAACCGACAGTACTATCCAGAGCTATTGAAAGATATCCATTTAAAATCGTACTTTGGCACTCAAGATAAATACCCAATCAATTGTGCCGTTTTTTTCCCAAAAAAATGGTCACCCTAGGTGAGCCGCGAAATCGTAACCACTGTCGTGCAGCGAGCGGCGTTTCGGTCACGATCTCGGCCGAAATCACCCCGTGTGGCGTGACACGGTGCAGGGTAACGGTGATACTCGATACAACGTCATCTCTAGCCACACTCGAGGTGGACGGGAACTCATAGCGTTTCGGATATTCCACGAATTCGGGTCATGAAAAACACTCAGACTGTGACATGTTTTCTCTGTTTTGAGGGGCGGTAAAAAAAAAATCGGAGTCGGTATGAAAAAATCCGAACGACCGCTCGCACGGTGTGTTTCATCGTCGTTAAACATTATGACTTTCCCGACACGTTCCACGCACCGAGAAGTTTTTCACAGTTACTCGGAAAACTAATGAAATTATTCTGAAAACGAAACTTTTTGAGTACTTACCTACGGGAGAAGACGAGATTTTTTTTCTTTTTTGATCTATATACGGTCTTTGCATGCGACTTTGCGTCAGTTTTTTTTTTTTTTGTTTTTGTTTTTTGTTTTTTGTTTTTTTTCCCGTTTTTCACATCAGACTACCGAGTCGAAAAAGTGTCTGCCTTCTAAACTAGTATCATAAGCTTTTAGATCGCACTGAGAAAAACGGGAAAAAATTTCCTTTTCTTTTCCCAAAACATAAAATTGGACCGACGTTTCCAACTTTGCACGAAAGAAAATTCAAACCGTACTCAATACGGGGTGCTGAAAAAACAAGGTGCGCTCGCTACACCATAGTAATCGGCACCCTGTTTATGCGCGCGCTTATTACCGTTACTACCATTATTATTATTATTATTATTATTATTATTATGATTATTATTATTATTATTATAATTATACACGAAAATATCGCCGGGAAAACATAAATTATTTTTCACCGACGTTGCCCGCGGAAACCACGCGAGAACACAACTTTTTTGCCGCGGCAATTAAAACCTAGTTTTAATTAAATCGTTTAATATTTAACGAATACGCCGGGAATTTTTGAACGCGATTTCACGCCTCGCCAAAACAAGCGCACGTAAATATATTGTATTATCATAAACGCGTAATATATTATATTATACGTATTATAATATAAAGTCGTGTACCTAACTACGCGCGTACACGCAGTCAGTGGGCGTCTCGCCATCGCCGCCGCCGCCGCCGCCGCGACAAAACTTATGTTATTATGATCACGTGTCGCGCGAGTGCGGTAGTTTTTAATTAATAATTCCAGAATCGCGGGCGTTAATCGCTATTATTTTTTAGCCACGGCCCCCCGTGCCGTCACGCCCGAACCGCACCGGTGGTGGCACCTCCGTCACGATCTCTGCGCGGGCATAATATTAACGGACGTTTTTACTGGGTAACACGCGCGCGCGTGTTACTCGTACCGTGGTCCGGGGGTTCGTGTCGCCGGAGTCGCTGTTTCTTTAAGGACGTGTGCCATGTCCCCCCCGCCCAAAGGGTCACTGAAAAAATTTCCGGATTTTTTTTCTCGTTGTTTTCAAACACTTCAAACACTGCTTTTGACCGATCGACATCATAACAGGACAAACGTCAGAATTGCCAGCGATCGAAAATTTCGAACTGAAAATATTGACTTTTTATGGTTACCCGAAACCCGGATCGAAACCGAAACACCGAGAGTTTTTTTTTTTAATTTTTTTCATTAAGAAAATATTACAATCTGTATAATACAATAAGTAATTTTTTTTTTAAAACAATACGATGATACAAAGCATGAATATCTTGCGAGAAGAACGAGTCCATTGACACCACTTCAATTCAAAAAAAAATTCAAATACAATTATGAATGTAAACTTGTGCTTACACGAGTTAGAGAAGGCCTTCAGCCCAGTTTCTTTTGGGTCGACGTAAGGGATGAAAAGGGTTACAGGGATTATGGAGATTAGATATTAGGAGGTTACGATGGTTTTGTGGAATTTTTCAAAGTAGCAATATGCAAGTTCAGGAAGTGTTGGATTCATTCTTAGATCTTTGTGGTTACCTACTGATAAACAATGGAGCTCATGTTGTTATTTGTAGGTTTATTGATTGGAAGGATTGTATTTGGAAGTATTATAGGAGGAGTTATTAATTATAGGAAGTATTTGATTTTTTCGCGGATCCCACCGAGAGTAACAAAATGTTAGTGACAAAAAAAAAACAAAACAAAACAAAAATAAAACATTTAACGAGCCTAAGACTAAAACAAAAAAAAAAACAAAAATCGTTCATTTAATTTTCATTCCATTTATTCGGATCAAGAGAAAACAAAATAGACGTTATATTGCATTGGTCGACATCGGCAATATAAAACCGTGTTTGCCGAGAAATAAATCAAACACTCGAGTTATTCTTATTCCATCGAATAGTTCAATTCATCTGCGACACGTATCAAATACTCGTGCAAAAATATGTTTTCTCTTACATGCGTAAATCATATAGTTTATTTTATTTATTTACGAATTCGAGTTGGCGCGTCAACTGCGTATATTTTTATTGCTCATTATCACTTTCACTCCGTAAAACAATCAATACGAACTTTTGACAACCGGTAACAGCCCGCTGACACGCCTGCATGACAGAATATATCGCAACGTTTAACTGGCAGACACGTATTCCGCATCACTCACTATAAAACGCATGAAAATATTTCACACGCGTTCACTTATAGTTATGAAATCCGTTCTTATGGACCGGTAGACCTAGCGAATGAGCGAAAAAGACGATTGTTACTCATGTCGTTCAAAATTTAAATAAAAATAGCATTATAATAACAATGAAAATCGTCGAAAATTTATGTTGACATTTTCGTGTTGTAATATAGCGCATTACAAATGTTATGGATTTCCTCAAAATCCAATAGCTCCGTCATAATAAGGAGATCCTTAACTAAATATTTTTAACTATAACCATGATCGCGTTTATAACGAGTTATACACTATCGTGAAGATCGTATGAGCATACAATTTACAGTAAAAAAAAAAAAAAAAAAAATCCGAAAATACTTCGCTCTTTGTATCAAAATAACTACTGTCTTAATTCGATCGATTTCGGGACCGTTATGCGGGAAAATAAAGTATTAGACGTTAAAGTATTAGACGAATATCATTTACTCGTCTGCAGGGACGGATAGGCTAAATAAATATTAACGGGCAATGTAAGGAAAGAGGACCCCCCCAAAAAAAAAAAATAAATGAAACAAACTTTTACCATGCAAATGTAATACATTTTTATATCTATAAATATTACCAGTGTTATCACTAATCAATTTTAAATATTGTAGTCAAAAGTTCAGATCCTGTATTTATAAATATACATTTTTATAAAAATTGTAAATAAAAAATTTAAATTACAACATTTTTCATTTTTATTATTCCTATGTACACCATAATAATATGTCAGAAATTATTAACTATAAAGTCTTAAATGTTAACACTTAATACACTATTCAATATTGAAGCCCTTTTTGAGGAGATCAATTTGGTTGAAATTGTGTTGATTATGTCATTATTATAGGGATCCATTAGAATTTCATTTTGATGTCTCACCATCTACCAAGAGTTTAATTGTATACCACCGACAAACCGCTCGGTGAGCAATCTATAGTATTTATAATCAATGGCATTACGTTCTATTATTGATATTTTTAGTATTTAGCTTAATTTGTATTATCTACGAGTATAAAGTTATTATTTATCAGGTATAATAACTTATATAAGTTACAAAATATTAGTTCGGCCCTTGTGGCTGTGTATATTTAAAAGTATTGAGTAGCTACTATAACGAACTCTGTAATTATAATAGTCTATAAAAAAAGCATACAGAGAGGAGGGCCTACCGGGATTTTCCCGGTATCCCGGTGGGCCTATCCACCCCTGCTCGTCTGTCACATTGTCTTTATGCGCGTATTATGCGTACGTTGTATGCAACGGCCAGGTACTTTTAATTGTTGTGAGTGACGTTCGAAAACATTTATTTAAGTACCTATTTATTTATTTATTCAATTTGTATTGTTATTTCATAAAAGAAAAAAAGAATAACATACAGTAGAGAGAGAGAGAGAAAAAAACATTTATACACGAGACACAATGCAGCAGCGGTCAGAGCGGAAAACATTTATGAAATTTAGAACATTAAACGTATAAAAACATTGTATTCAACGTACGTTTGGAAAACAAATAAGAATAATATTATAAACAACGTACGCAAACCGTTCAAATACAAAACGATAAAAACGAATCAAACAACAGTGCGCACACGCCAAAAGAAAAAAATAAAATAAAAAAATATAAAAAATCACATGTATACGTACAAAACAAAACAAAACAAAACGATTTTCGTACAGCGTCGTGATATTATTGGCTAGGACCATTTTCACCTAACCGTGACCAATATGCCAATATCTGGCATATTATTTAATAATAAAATATATGGGTAATATACGTCTTATCGTATACTATTATTGTTATAATTTTATTAATTAAAATGGTAACGACGTAGCGTCGCCGTCCGCGTTTAGATACGGTCGCTGCGAAGTCGAGTTGTGATTGGATAGGCAAGTATTGTTCCGATTTGAACTCTTTTTTTTTTTTTTTACACTGTTCACGCCACCATAAGCATATGGATAATACTGTACGAGTATAATGCCTTATCCTTTTCAATATTTTTCGTGTATTATTATAAAAATCGTGCGTCCATACACATATACATAATATTATATGTGTATATAATCTCACCACATTGGTTCAGTCATCGTCATCGACATTTACCAATTTATGCTGTTCCCTTCACTCATCGCCATTCATCGTTCATCCAGGGTCCCTTTTGCCGTAGTATGTGAGCAGGCAATTTGCTATTTATGTATTCTATTTGTTTTATTATTAATTATCATTTAAGTACTGACACGCGTATAAGATAAATATCTGTAAAATTATATACTCGTAACTATATTTAAAATTATTAATATTCTATTGAATTAAGTGTTTATTTTATTTGCTGTTGTGAGTAACAAAACTATTTCATTTTCCGTTTACCATAACCGTTAAAATTATAAGTCACGTGTCCAATATCCGAAATATGTATGTATATGTTAGCGGCAATATGTATAATATTGGTATTTTATAAAATGCCTAGGAATTCTATATAATACCAACTACACCCGGCAATCTATAAAATTGTTTAAATTACCTAAGCATTATATAAAATGCCAAACAATGTATAGGTAATATATTAAATCCATATAATCAGTACCTATTGATATTTGACAATATATAAATCCATTAGTAATCTGTAATCTGTAATCTATAAAGTAGAATTCCGACTGCCGACAGATAACGCGATATTTTTGTCACCGTAGTCATATTTTACTCTTATACTATTTTATCATTTACATTTCAGTCTTTGACAAAATGTCGTGCGTGGAGAGTCGAGTGCGCGAAATGAAAGTTCGTTTTAACGCCGAGTTATTGAAGCGTCAATGTGACTTGAAAAATAGTGTGTTTTTAACTGATGAGTGTTGTAATAAATAAATTTAACAACTTTTTATAAACTTAATCATATGAAATATAATGTTTTTTTTTTGTAATAAT
The DNA here is from genome assembly GCA_027580255.1 of Therioaphis trifolii. NCBI lineage: Eukaryota > Metazoa > Arthropoda > Insecta > Hemiptera > Aphididae > Therioaphis > Therioaphis trifolii. Next base: position 6,366,010 of record CM050405.1, on the reverse strand, counting down.
AGAATACTTTTAGTAACATTTATTTTGTCTTAACGAAATTTAAAATAAATTTAAAAAAGTACATAGATTTTTGTATTTTATAGAATAATATAATAGTAATAATAATTTTTTTTTCATTTTTATGCATTATATTCAGTAATATTAATGATACCTAGGTACTTTGTAATAAATATTTTTTTGTGTGCTAATAAAATTAATAATTGTCTTAATTATGATAGAAGGAAATCTATTTATTTGGGTTATATCACTATTCTACAGATTGCCAATTTGTTGTTTGTCATTTTATGAAATGCCTAGTTACTATACAAAATGTTTAGGAAATGTATGTAAAAAAAAATATATTATACACTTTTTTTAAAATCACCAGGAATTACATAGAATTCCTAGGCATTTTATAAAATACCAATATTATACACATTGCCGCTAACATATATATGATTGACGATTGGTACGTATCAGAGAGTTTAGAAGAAAAACGAATAAATTAACATCGTTGTTAAACCCAAAGATCCTTCGTTTCACTCAAAATCTAAAATGATTCGAAACACTATTAGTTTCGAATAAATCCACATTTTCCAGATTGTCTAGCAAATATCATTGGATCAGTCTAGCTAATAAATTACAGTATAAAAGTCTCATCAAACTTTTGGTTTTTTCAAAATTCGTCAAATCGAGTGGGCAAAACTTTAAATTGTTTAAAATTTCTAGTGAAATAACGGCGCACGTCGAGCACGATAATGTATTGTGATACGTGGTAATCACATGCTCATAAGATTTATTAAGACATTTTTAACGTAAAATCAGTTACAAACTTCAATCGAAATGAATTATTATCTGTTGGGCACAAAACAATCGTCGTAGCGGCGGTGTAGGCAGTCGTCCGATCGGTTCGAATAATACCGCGGCAACTAAAGTGGACGACACGACGAGTTTTTAAAAATTTTTACAGTCGTTGGTTTATGCTCTAGTCGGCACCACGCGCGTCCGCGCTTTTCGCTCTTGTCGACGACGATCTACGACCAGCGTGTGCGTTTTTTTTCTTTTTCGCCGGTTACAAATGCCTCAGTGACTGGGGCCATTGACTACAAGAAATCACATAATAATCACATTGAACAGAGGGTTGTTACACCAAATATCAATTTAAACGTGATAACTAAGGTAGTACAAATTAATAAATAAAGGCTGCATGTAGAGTTGACAGTGATACATTATAGGAGAGTGCATTATACATTTATAGTTAATATTATTTCGATCCATATTTTTGTTTTTTTTTTTTTTTTTTGCATCCCTGAGGAATTTTAGAAAATTGGTTGTTTCGGTGTTTAGGTTTTCAGCTAGACGGTAATATTAATTAAATCAAACGAATGCGTACTGGACGTCCACCGCGAGATGATGAACCCGAAACCGTCGTCTCGATCCTTCGTCCGTAAACTGTCAAGTTCGAAAATCTCAGACGACGCGACGCGGCGGTGTCGTGTCAAATGAACAAAGCCATGTTTTTTCGTCTCGTCGTGTTTGTTTTTTTTTTGACAATATCAATACACTGGATCGCACCGAAACGGAGTGTTATGCATTGGTATAATATCAAATTAATATAATTTATCGACGCGCTTTGACGCGCGCCAATGTAATAATCGTTTCGTCGCACAAAACCATAACAAATGTAACGAAATTTAATGGGAAACGTCAAACAAATATTTCGTTTGCATAAGTCTTAGTCATTAAGTGATGTGTGTGTGTGTGTGTGTGTGTGTGTGTGTGTGTGTGTGTGTGTGTTTGTGCGAGCGCGCGCGCGCGCGTCAAAAACCTCGACAACGTAAATTTAAATAACCGTATAACCACGTATAACCACGAACATTAAATAATATGTACTTTGTATCGTTTTATATTGACTTGACATCGTGACGAGGCAGTTAAACCAAGTATAAACCTTCGTTTTCAATTAATTCTGTCGACAACAATAATTCTGTCATTTTTATCGCGTGGCGACCGAATCAAGAAATTCCGTAATGAAAAAAACCTAACATGCATTTTTTTTCATGTATGGAGACACTTTTTCTTATCGAAATACTGGTCCAAAAGTATCATCCAGCAACTTTTTGAAGCTGAAAATTTAATATAATAATACTTATAAGAATTTCTACCGATGATGAAAAAATATCGAAAATCGTGAGTCACAATATTTTTTTACAAGCGTTTTAAATTTGCATTTTGACGAAATTTCTTGATTTTACAAAATAATTGGTGCTTCCTAAGTTGATGAAAATACCGTGCAATAGCTTTACCGCGGCAGTCCCCGAGTGCCACACGTGTATTATTTATTATTATTTTTTTTTTTTACACAATGATGCGCATATTTTGTTCGTGGATTCGCGTCGCCGTTACAGTTAGTTCTTTTTTTCACAAATCACCGTGGGAAAATCACTCGAACAGTTGAGCTCTGAAGTCGAATGAAGTGCTCAGACTTGACGCCAGACGAATAACGCCCACTACGATTAATATAAATCGGAGCACTAGACCAATAGTGGTGCCTAATTTCACGCGTAACGAAAACGTTTTTATTTATTTTTTTATTTTTTTTACGTACGTATTCGACGCTGAATAGGTCGAATTCGCCCGTACGACGAATTATCGAGACGTCGTCACGTCGATCGCGTTCACCGTCGCGCAGTACCTGTTGGTACTTACGGGCCCGAGTCACTTGGCCCGCGGTGTATCGTTTACGGAACGTTCCTGGACTACGGAAATCATCTTATAATCTCGAGAGCATTCATAGACACGCGGGAAAAAAAACCCCCAAAACATTGATTATCAAAGTAAAAATATTAATATTTTAAATTCCCAATGGATAGTTTCGGTCGCGTACACCGATATCTATCGGTGCGTTTTTTTTTTCACCCGTCGTCGTTCGCTCCGACGGACCGTTTTTCTCGCGTATCGAGAATTATTTATGATACCGACTACTACATACTAAAAACCGTGTTATAAAATATATTTTCTCGGTAAAATTTGTTCGCCCCCCCCCCCTATTTTTTTCGCTCTTCAAAAATCGTTTTAAAAATAAAAATCGATACGTGATTTATACCGTTAAATTGGGACAGTACAATTTATTACATTCCGTAGAGGTTATATAATATTAATATCGGATCGACAAACAGTATGTACAGATGTTTTTAAAATATTTATTCGATATTTATTTTAATGCGTTTTAGTAGCGTCGAATGCGAACGGGTGTCGCGCCGTCGTTTGTCCGAGAGAAAAATATGTCTATAATATTTGTTCATTAATTATAAATTATTATATTATTACTGCGCTGTCGTCACGGAAAAAATCTCGACGACACCGAGCGATAAATAAATAAATGAATAAACATCATTCATTTCTCGTGATTTATATCACACAGAAATACCCCGCCCTCTCTCTCTCTATCTCTCACTGCCTCTCTCTCACACACCCTCTCTCACCCACTCTATCTATCTCTATATCCATCTATTCTATCTATCTTTTTTTCTTTTTTTTTTTTTTTTGTAGGAACTCAATACCAACAAGAACGGAAAACACTCATAAGAAACCATAGTGTTTTATTTGAGGTTCGTCACCATTAGTTATTAGACCGCGGGTTGTTTTTACAGATTTTAAAAGCGTTTTCATAATATTACGATTTTATTCACAGACGATAAATCGTCTTGGAGGAAATAAAATAAATATATTTGAAAACCGTGTTTCAAAACAGACGGAGACGAATCCTGTGCAGGTGTAAACGAGTGGTTGAAACGACGAACAAAAACCTTCTCGAACTTACGCATTCGAATTCTCGAAGTCCGTAATTATGAGTCATTTCTCGGATACGCGCGCACTAAACGGATTCAAACCAGGGGGTCTATTTTGTACGCTATACGAATATTGTTCGTGCATACGATCGTTCGTGTGCAATTTTTTCGTATACGAACGGAATTTGGTATTTTATAAGGCCATACGAAATTTAGGTGTACGAATCGTTGATCATACGGATATTTTTCGAATACGAATAATATTCGTACGTATGACGTCATTATATGATGACGTATTTCCGTATTTTATTTTCGTATACGATCAGCGTGTGGATAAATTATAAAATACGTATATTGAATAGCCGTCCGTCTAAAAATGAAATGATTACGGCAGTACTCCTTACCGTAGTATTAGTATATTTATCTTAAACAGCATCATAGATATTTAATTTGGTCATAATAAACTTCTTTTTTTGTACATTTACTGAACAGCAAATCGAGGATCGTTATTGATTTTAATGCGCTCGGCCGAACCGAACGGATGCGACACGAGCTTTATTCTTAAATATTTTATAAACGTTGAAAATTAAAACATTTAAAATTTACAATTTAAAATTTAAATAGTCTTTTTACAATAATAATAAATCTATAATAACAAAATTTTCAGTTTACAACGATATTATTCAACGTTGGATAAAGTTTCAATTTTTAATATTTATATTTTATACCAGACGTGCCCAACCCGCGGCCCGCGAAGGTGTTCGAACTGGCCCGTGACCATTTTATAAAAATTAGAAATTTGTATAGGTGTAAAATAAAAATTATTATTTATAAAAAAAAAATTATTTTATTAAGTTTTTAAGAATACAAAATATTTTAGAATTTTTAATTTTTATATAAAATAAAGTGCATTAGATTTTAAAGTATTTATAGAAATAAATTAGTGTGAAATTTGGGCTTGTTTTTCTTTAACTAATCTTTCAATATTCGGAGTGAAATGTGTAACGCCAATTCTTAATAAGAAGTGTAAGTGTTCATCAGTCAAACGAGATCTTTCTGAACATTTTGCGTAATTCATGCGTGTCTATGTTTTAATCCGTGTGATCTAATGAAGTTGACTGTTTTTGTAACAATATTCATCACATGTTCCAAATTCATAATTTTACCACACAGAGATTGTTGATGAATAATACAGTGTAAAAATATAGGTGTTTCAATCATTTTTGAAGTTATTAACTCAGCTATCCTGCCAACTAATCCCGTATTTCTCCCAACCATATTTGGAACTCCATCTGTTGTAATACTACAAAGTTTTTCCCAGGTCAGTCCCAAATTTTCAATACAACAATTCACTTTTTCAAAAATATCAGCTCCTTTTGTAGTTCCAGAAATACTTTCTAATGAAGCAAGTTCTTCTGTTATATTATAATCTGTATCTATTCCTCGTATAAATATTAATAATTGTGCAGTATCTGACACATCACTGCTTTCGTCCAAAGCTAAAGAAAAAAAGTTTGAACACCCCCCCCCCCCTTAGGCACGCGCCTGATAGTCTATATTTTATCGAAATGAACAAAAAAAAAACCCGTGAAACATATACGGCCCGCAGTATAAATATAAATTTCGAATGTGGCCCGAAAGTTAAATAAGGTTGGGCACGCCTGATTTATACAATCACGGGCTTTCACATGCTCGCTACCATCCGATGAAAATATACGAAAACCATTCGTGTATATGAACAATTACACCGTACGAATATAGTTACAAAATACCTTCGCACGAACGTTTTTTTCGTATGATGATGTACAAAATACCATTTTTGTGACACATACGAACATTGTTCGTACGTACGGAATTCAATCGTATGTACGGTGAGTTTCCGTATTCGAAAGTAGTTACAAAATACAGAATCAGCAATTCATACGAAAAATGTCAAATTTGACCCCCATGGACGAATGGGTATATAAAATATGTATATATCGATAATATGGAGCTCAACGTGATTTATTACAAGTATGAATTAAAACCATTTTATATGTGTTTACCTTTTATATGGTAATACAAGGTTACATTATTAATATTAGGACCGGGAAATTTTATACATTTAAGTATAAACAATACAATGAAGACATACAGTTATTTAATTTAAACTAGGTATATAGTAAATGTACAAAAAAAGAAGTTTATTATGACCAAATTAAATATCTATGATGCTGTTTAAGATAAATATACTAATACTACGGTAAGGAGTACTGCCGTAATCATTTCATTTTTAGACGGACGGCTATTCAATATACGTATTTTATAATTTATCCACACGCTGATCGAATACGAAAATAAAATACAGAAATACGTCATCATATAATGACGTCATACGTACGAATATTATTCGTATTCGAAAAATATCCGTATGATCAACGATTCGTACACCTAAATTTCGTATGGCCTTATAAAATACCAAATTCCGTTCGTATACGAAAAAATTGCACACGAACGATCGTATGCACGAACAATATTCGTATAGCGTACAAAATAGACCCCCAGGCCGTACTCGAGCCCGACAACAGACCACCGAGCCTATATTATTATTATTATTATTATGATTAGCTTTATTACTATTATATTTTGTTATTTATTTATTTTTTTTTTTTATTGATAAATTTCTGTACAATTTATTACAAATATATATAAAAGTAATTATCATATAATGATAAAGAATATATCTACTCTTATAAGCCTAGGCTTGTGGTAGAGTAGAGTGTTATCAAGCGATCGTAAATTAAATTTAAAATTAAGAAAATTAATATAATTATGTACAATTAACAAAGAATTTAAGAAAATAAACTAAATACTTAAGAAACTAAAATGTATTAAGTACCTACTCAATAACATATATCAACTGCGGATTTTACTGTGAAATATTCAATTCAGAAAATAGCCATTTATAAACAATTTTTTTATCGTTCAATAAACCATGATGAATATTTTTTTTTTGATTTTGTTGGCATCTGATTAAAGTAGATTGGACCTAAATAGTCTACGAAAGATTTTCCAAAAGTTTTTTTTTTATATATCACAGATAAGTTATAAGCTCTATTTTCTCTGGATTTAGATAAATCAACTACATTGGTTCTGTTTCTTATATATTTTTTAATTGTGAATAGTATGGCGTTTTTCTTATATAATCGTTTTACCGGAAAAACACCTAAAAGTTTATAATTTATTTTTGTAGATTCTTCTATGGATGTTTTACCTAAAATTATTCTAATTACGCTATTTTGATTGACTTGTAATGGTTTTAAAACCTTATTTTTCACCCCTTCCAAAACTAAGAGGCCGTACTGAAAAATTGATTGATAGAAGGCACAATCGATCATGCGTAACGTTTGAACTGGTGACATAAATCTAAGTATTATGAAATGATATATACTAGAACGGAGCTTACTAACTAGATTGCAAATATGCGAGTTCAATCTCAATTTTTTTTTAAATATAACCCCTAAATAACGAATTCTAGATATGTGTTTGATTTGTTTACGGTTTATACTCGTATGATTACATATCAGAATATTATTACACTTATGAACCATCAAAGGAGAATCGATATCCATACTTTTATTTACCTGGAACTTCACAAATATAGATTTATCTCCATTCATTGATAAACCTCTCTCATTTACACATTTACATATTTATACATTATTGTTATTATTAATATTATTATTATTACTATTATTATTAGTATTATTATTATTATTATTATTATTATGCGGGGCGTTTATCGTATTGAACAAACATGCGTTAGAGCCGAAACGTACGGCGGAAACGGAGGATTCCATTCGAACAAACAAACCGCAGTCGTAGGCCTTTGTAATACGCCGGGCACGAGCGTTCACGTGATTTCTATACCTGCCCGGGCCGTTGTGCAGAAATTACGAAAGGAGTCGGGCTGAATACCAACTACGTACGCGTGTATATACCGATTCAGTTGCGTTTGAATGCGTGCGGAACACGAACGGTCGTTTTCGAAAACGTACTTAGTGAACACTAATTGCAGTCGTCGCAGTGTGAGTTTTTTATGCGCCGGAGGAAAAAAAATGTAGGCCAAATATGTTATTACTACCTATACGTTTAAATGCATATACGTCATATTATTTTTTTATTATTATTTTTTTTTTGTTTTCTAATACACACGCGCGTTTAGTTAATACCTAACCGGTAAAAACTTTTTTTTTTTTTTATTCACGCGCAATACTTTATAAAACGTGTTTGTTTATTTATTAATCACGAGGCGTCAAATATACAATTAAATGAGAAAATAATCAAATTTTTCACCGACCCCAGCAGACCGCTTAAAATTTATTTTTGGATTGTGTCGCTCGACCACTTCTATAACAACATTATCGTCACGAAATACCTTTAGAAAAACGGACGCTCATGCACAATTTTTTTTTTACAGCGCGCGAGGGATTCTCTGAACAACGATCGACGATCATTATTACAATAATTATTATACAAGAGCTCGAAGTCGTTTCTCTTGGAAATCTAAAAATAGACGTGAAGAAAATCAATTTTTTTTTTTAAAATCAAAAAAAGTGTATTCTCAAATGAATTTGGTTTGTTGTGCATTTGAATATTAAAAAATGAATTAGTTTTAATTAAAAAAAAGTAAAAAAAATACGGCTTGGAAAATATGAAATGATTGAACAAGTTAGCTGTCTTATTCCATTTCGATTTCTAAATATAAACATAAAATAAAATAACCTTTTTATACATTCAATTTCAGATCGGTTCGGTCGATTGCACGCCACTCGTATTGATTGTTGAACGATCAACGACAAAACGGTCAATAACGGGAACCGCCAACGCGTGCTGTTACGTCGAATTGCGTAAATAGAATAAATACATAATATTTATTTTATATAATAATAAATAAATCGAAGTGAACCCGTGGAAAATGATTACGAACGGATTAAAATCGTTTGAAAATACAATGAACGCTCGTGATTTATCACGCATTGTTCGACGGTAAATGTTGAAATCACGCAAAGTCGGATTTTATTTCTCATTTATTCATCATCATTGTTCGATCGTAAAACACAATATTTTGGCTCACTCGAATTCGCACACGGCAATATTTGTCAAGCGAAACCTACGAGTCTCGTGGCTCGACAGAAAAAGCCAGTACACACATACTAATGTAAATACCCAACTAGGCTCTTGTCGTTTGATCGATTTAGGCTCGTTGCACACGTATACGGGTCGTATTGGTTCGGTTCAGTGCGTACTCGATTCGTTTTCGGTAATCGCCGGAAAAGTGTGATACGGCGTGTACCTATAAGGCTCGTTTCACACTTATACGGTTTGATTCGGTTCGGTGCGTATTCGATTCGTTTTCGGTAGCGCCTAAAACGAATGAAAACTCTTCACACACACTCGGTTAGTATAAGGTTTGATTTCACGACCGAATCATCGAATACGCAGTACTGAATTTTTTACACACTTTTACCACAATGAGAGAAGAATGAGAAGTACTGACTAATAGGAGAAAAGACAAATGCCATGTTATTTCTCTAAAGAATCAAAAAACGAAAGAGGAATAATCGACTGCACTGGGTACACCCTATCCTCACCAAACGGGTGGAATTTGGTGCACTTTATACCCTTTTTCTGAAATTAAGGGAGCACGGTGACAAATTTTCAAATTACTTCAGGACGTCTACGACATCATTTGATGAATTACATTTGCCAAATGTAAATTATAAAATTTTAAATTAGAAAATGAAAATGAAATAATATTTTCCCTTGTCGAAAACGTGAACGAACCGAAACTAAACCGTATGTGTGTAAACGACCAATTGCTTTCGTTAACTCTGGACCCAAATGGAAACCGAACGAAACCGATTCGTGTCGAGGGTGCTTTCGGTTCTATCAGTTATCTACTAGGTACCGAACACACACCGTATCACCGTTTCACACTTTTCCGGCGGCTACCGAAAACGAATCGAATACGCACCGAACCGAATCAAACCGTATAAGGGTGAAACGAGTCTAATAGACGACTGATAGAACCGAAAACCCCCTCGACGCTAATCGGTTTCGATTCGTGTTCAAGGTTGGCTAAAGCAATTGGTCGTTTACGCATAACACGCGGTTTAGTTTCGGTTCGGTCGTGTTTTCGGCAAGCGAAAATATTATTTCATTTTTTCATTTTAAACTTTGTTATTTACACTTGGCATTGATATCGGATCGACTAATTTCAGTGCACCCGTTCGGTGAGGATAGGATGTAGCCGGTGAAGTCGATTATATTCCTCTTTCGTTGTTTGTTACTTCTGTATAGAGCAATAACATGGCATCAATTATGTGTCTTTTCTCCACAGTGAGCATTGTAAGCAAAATGAGCGGCTCATACTCACCGAGTTTGTGTGTGTGTGTGTGTGTGTGTGTGTGTGTGTGTGTGTGTGTGTGTGTGTGTGTGTGTGTGTATGTGTGTGTGTGTGTGTGTGTGTGTGTGTGTGTGTGTGTGTGTGTAAAGGGTTTAATTCGTTTTTGGCGCTACCGAAAACGAACCGAACCGAACCAAACCGTTTAAGTGTGAAACGAGCCTTACACGTGTACACGAATATTATATCACTTGCCGCCACGTGCTAATACGTACATCGTTCGTGTGAAATAAACTCGTGGCAATTACGACGACGACTAACTGATAGTAACGAAAAACACTCGAGTTTCACCATCGACAGTCCCAGTCGATCGTCCGCCCGCAGTGGCCGATGTTAATCTGGCGCCGAGCGCACGTTATATTGTTGAAATCATTTCCTTCGGTCGTGTTTCTGTTGGTTTTTCTTTGTTTTTTTTTTCATCTCCTTCTTTTTCTACGCTTTAAGCGGATCGGATAATATGCTGTACGTAGGTTTATTCTCACAAAACGCCTTCATAATATATATTATAGGGTTTATTTTCCGACGGTTTTAGAGAGAGAAAGAGAGAGGGAGACAGAAAAGAAGAAAAAACACACGTCTGAAAAGACCGCTTGAAATTTACGGCCCGCCCGTTTCTCGGCTAAATCTCCACTAGTTTAGGGTAACACTGCAGCAGGCCTTGATTGATGTCTCAATTAGAATTGTACACACACACACACACACACACACACACACACACACACACATACAATATACCCGGATATACGTCACCGCGAAAATGTCACGTTTCTCTCGGTGCCAGTAAATCTCGACCCCCTCCCCCGGCGAGATCCGTCCCGGTTTGTCGTGCAGCAGGTCGTGTCTACGCGTATAACGATATCTCTCCCGATTTCTCTGCGCCGCCGCCTTTGGATAGACCGTGTACGTATAATAATATACCTCGAACGAAAGCTGTCGCGCACGTGACGTTATCAATCGAGTTCACCGAGACAAGTACGCGCCGCTCTACTCTGGTGTAGCTTAAGAAATTAACGGCAGGTGCGAGGGGACCGGGCGTCGATGAATTATTCCAGAGTTGTCCAGAGACTCCGTTCCCGTTTTTTTTTCCTAGGATTTGTCAGATTTCAGTATGGTGTTAGCCGAATGCACGCTGCAAGTCTTCTCGATCACGATTCACGCGGAAACCGAAGGACCTACGGTCACGTCTGTCTCTTTGTCGTACACGAACGGTATTTCGACTCTTTGATTCTTATCTGATTTTCACGGCGCGAATCCCTATCGATATTTTTGAAACGCGTTGCTTCGTGAAACGTTGAAATTCACAAAGATCACGCGTGTGTCTCGTAAACTCGTTTGCTAATTTCGTGTAACATCGACGTCGTTGATTATTCGCGGTAAAACGATATCCGACTGGATGTCGTCACGACAAAAGTCGACGATATCACACCCAGGCGACTATAATGGCATAAGCTAAAAACGGTATTTTGTCGGGAGAGAGATTTTTAAATCGGTTTGTAACATACGATAATGTAAATATAAAAAAAAACCAGTCGTTCTGTGGTTTCCCAAATTGTACCAACATTTTTTATTTATTTTTTAAATTCTATTTATACAACTGCAGTTTCAAAAAGACAATTATTTAAAAAAAAATGTTGAGTCGTGTCAGTTTATAACATTTGTATAAAAATTAAAATTACGACTTAGGTCAAAAATTTGAGTTGTTCCAGTTTATATAACTTGTTTGAAAAATAAAATACGGTTTTAGTCGAATAATTTTCAGACTACAAATCGTTACTTTTATAACTGACTCTTCTCAGAGACCGTGTCGTTTCACACAAACGATACGGTGTGAGCAGCTCCGTGTCTCTGGCACCCCCACGGTAAAACCTTGATATCTCGGAAAGGCTGAGAGCACAATGGCTGGGAAAAAGTGCACAAACCAGCCCAAACGAAGCACAAAAGATTGACCCTACTTGGGTTTCGTAAGACCGAAGTGGGGGTGCCGAGGACATGGATCCGACGTAAGTGACACAGCAGAAAAGTGTTTTACAAAATGTTTCGACCCTCTCCCATCCGGGTTTCCGTTTCGATACTTCATATTAAACCGTCTTCGAAAATAATTCCGGAACGTGCATTGACGTGATTAATTATCAGTATCAATCGTCATAATTTTTTCGTCGTCATAACGTTCTCCTTTATTCCTATTTCTCAAAAAAAAAAAAAAAAAGCCCACTCGCCCGTTCAACTGATCACAGAAGCTCGAGCACCGTTTCCCGCGGCACGAAGCCCACCTCCCCCGCCACCCGGCCACGGGTCGATCGGGCCCACCCGAACGCGTATCGGTTCATCGGCGTGTGTGCGAGCGTACCGCAGCGGTTTATCGCGGTGATTCGTCATCGTCGTCGACGGGCGGAGAAGAAACCCTCGCGCGACGATCCCATTATTACTGCGCTCTGTCCTCTCGCGGACCATTGTTATCTCGCGTCGTCGCTTTGTCGCGAAATCCCGCGTCGCCGTCCGCCGCCAGGCCGCGTAAAAATACTTAGGGTCGCACCTTTGTCCGGGGACGTTCTTAAGCCGCACGTTCTACGTGCGCACTTATCATTTGTAAAAAAAAAAAAAAAAACCAAAAAAAATAAATAAATAAATAAAAACGGATAAGAGTCTGGTACGGTCGTGTGCGGCAGTGCTGCCGGTCGGTAATGAAGTGCGGCGAAGAGGGATATCCGGAGGACCCCGCAGGACGGCGGAGAGGGTGGCGAACAGAGCGGAGCGACGAAAATAAATTACGTCGCGCACGAGATTTATTTTTTTATTTTTGTTTCCTCCTGTCGTTTTTAAGCTGTTTTTGCCGCGTGGTTCGCCGACAATACGCGCCGGTCTCCGGTGCGAGGAAAACCGCGCGGACGTTTATCCGGAGAAACGAAACACGCGTATTAACAATAATAACGAACGTAACGGACACAACGGATAGAAAAAACGAAAACACGAAGTCTCCGGCTACAAATAACAATGACTACGATGAAAACATTAATAATTGTTATTACAGTCGTATTATACCACCGCAAAAGTATCGAATCATTCAGACTTTCGATAACTGTGGGTGCACAGAAAAATGCGTAGACACACTAAAGTAATGTTAAATTTCAAAAACGTAATATGGAATTTTTCAGATATTTTCGACGTGTGCTTAGTTTCGTTAATTACGTTTTTCTTTTTAGTACAGTTAATGTTTAAGGTACGATGAAAATCAGAAATATTCGGGAAATTTTAAAATGTGTTACAATTTGTTTGACTCGACTATTTAATAATCTTCGTTAATTTTATCACAAAAGTCGATATAATATACAAAACTATATTTTTTTAACGGATTTTAGTTCATTGGTTGGCATAAAATTAACAAAAAAACGTTATAACTTATAATATATCTACAAAAAAATATATTTTTAATTTTAATACTTATGGTTGATATTTGAATATTAATCACTCATTGAAGATCAATTCATGGATATAAAATCAATTATCATTCTCTTTATTTTTTTTCATTCACTTATAAATTATCTAAACAGACTATAAAATCGCTTAAGTAAAATATAATCACTCACATTTTCACGTAATTTTAGGAGTCGCCTAATGGAGACAAAATGACAATAAAAGTTTTTCTCTTTTTTATCATAACAAAATAAACGTAAACCAAAATTATTAATCATAGGTTGTTGTAGAGAAATATCTTCAAGATATTGTCGGTAACCCAGCATTTTTATTTAATAAATTTCGAAAATGGAAATTTTCAACTAATATTATGAACACACACACACACACACACACACACACACACACACACACACACACACACACACACACACACACACACACACACACACACACACACATACATCATTGCCGCCGGAATTCGGAGTATAACGAGACATCATGTGCAGCGACGGTGGTTATGGTATAAACGATTTCAAAGGCGTTGAATATAATTGCTTTTTACGGGGGTATCGTTTGAACGTGTAAGCTCACATGTTTCACCTGATCTTTGGTCTAAACCGAACTGAAACCGCGCATGAAACCCAGTATCTCTAGTATAATTTGTTTTTTCTGCATTTTTCATTCGAAGCAATCATACTCGAAAATCCAAATTTCTCGTTTTTTTTTTTTTTTTTAACTATAGCTCCAAAGCGCTGGTATTTAATTTATTTACAATTTATTATAAAAATAAAAATAATAAATATAAAAATAATAAATGTATAATATTTATATTTTGTTCATTTTGCCGATGCGATAAAAGTGCACATTCGTACGACCCTCGAATTCTTCAATTACTACAGTTGGTCCTAAATCATTGTCACTTTAAAGACGTACAACTTCACGATCATACATAGGACGTCCGTACATTAATGGTTTCACTGTGGTACTTTTTCGTCGTGAACCTGGAAGCACGCGTACAGCTTTTGGATTCCGTTAAGGCTACGACGTTCGTCTCATTGTTGATATAACTCGAAAAACCGGGGTACTCTTCACCACCCCCTAACCCTTAATGTTAATAATATCGTTGTGAGAAAATTTCTTTCGAGAAAAAATTATTTTGAATAGATTGATGTTGAAAAAAGAAATCAAAAAGAAAACCATGTATTTCTATAATAACGAAATGACATAGTGTCAAGTCGACCCTGACCGTTGAATGCTTTAAAATATGGATATATGTAATATATATATACCATATGTTTTTGATTTTAAAATAAAACACTACAATTTTTCGAAGCTCCCCGAAAACTATTGAAACAAACTTTGATCAGTATGTAGAACAGGGGTGTGCAACCCACGGCCCGCGGGCCAAATGTGGCTCACAGTAAATTTTAAAGTGGCCCTTACTTGAATTTGTTTTTCTTGAAATTGTAATAGTTTGTATAAAATGTAATAGTTTGTAAAAAGATTTTTACTCATTAATTGTTTTGGTAAAATCGTAAATAAAATGTATTATTATTAAAATGTATGTGGCCCACAACAATTTTTACGCGATTGATGTGGCCCAATCTTCGCAAAGGGTTGGACACGCCTGATGTATAATATACATATATATTTATATATCACTTTAGTAAATGTTTCATCTTTAATAATTACGCACACATTTTTTGCGATTTGTTACTTTTTGCCCCCCATAAAAACGATGTTTAACCCCTTCGTTTTGCCCCACAAATTATAACGTCGATTCTGTACAGCAATGTGAAAAACGGACCGTGTTTTGACTCGATGGTAACCTATTCTTACCTAACCTGAGTCGGGTACGTAAAAAGGGTACGTGAAGTTGGTGATTATGTGAATGAATACGAATATTAGACACGCGATTCCTATAGCATACCTAGTGATGATCCAGTTCACTGATCGTTCTTATCTAGCCTTTGTTTCGTTTTAAAATACAATACTATAAGTCTGATTTAATTAATAAATCCATAAATTAAATATACATAAAATATTTTTCGTGTGTCATCGACGATATTAATACATAGCTTTTACTCGTAGCAATTTAAATAAAAATTACAACTTCGTGTATTGCATATTATTTAAGAAAACAATTTCACGAAAACAATAAAAAAAAAAATTTTCAATCACGCATGCAGTTAGGGCCTTTGATATTTTCAAATTCTATAAAAATTCGGCCTACTATCGCAACTTCTATAGTTGTCCTTGTTGCAGAATAGCAGTGAGAATATTTTGAACAGTACACGGGAAACCATTATCACCTCACTTGACGCACATTATTTACAAAACATGACTCATTTTGACCAAAATGTTGTGCAAAATGTATTAATAAACAACTAATACGAGAGTTTTGGCGCACGTACCAGGGCCCGGATTCGGTAGTCGTAAAGATACTCTTGCGGGGGGAAAATAGTTTAGCGGAAGCTCTCGAAATAAAAAAAAAACGGACGATTTCTACAGAACATTAAAAAATTATTCGTTCCGAGCGATAAAACGTTCTGGAAAATAACTCGAGAGAGAAAGAGAGAGAGAGAGAGAGAGAGAGAGAGAGAGAGAGACATAAGACGAGACGTACGTATTCAAAAGTTTTTTGTTCTCTGTTTGAAAACGGTCGACTTTACGCGTACAACATTGAAGTGATAATGTGTTCGGAAACAAAATGTATTAAATACATTTTGAAATTTGTTTTTTTGTCATGTTTTTGATGTCACGGAAACCAAAGAAAATACACGTATCTTGGGACACTGCGGGCCGTTTTTTAGACGTAAAGATGAAATTATATCCGCAGGTGCGTGTGCGTATGCGAGGATGTTTTATTTTTAATATTCTCGAAAACAAACGCGCGGTAGACGTCCTTTTTGGTTTTCGGATAAAAACGAACGAAAAACCGAAACTTGTTAATGATAATTATCAAACTTTAGATGTAAATTTGCCACTGTTGTTGATGTTGTTATTGTTTTCGTACGCGTGCGCTGGCGAGCCTTTCAAAGACAGACCAATTATTATTTATTCGCACGGACTTTCCTCTAATTAATTGTGCGCGCACAAAACTTTGACGGTCTAATTATTATTATTTTAGGTTTGATGATTTCGGTGAAATAAAAGTAAACAAACGGTATTCGTATCGAACGTTTTCGGTGCAATGAACACAGCGTGGGGCAAACACAGCGTCGTCGGCACTACATCGTCGTGGCCGCTTTTGTGGCTCCGCAAACGTTAACGGACGATTCGCGCGGCGTGTCGGAAAAGCTGTTCGCTTTAATTTCCATCCGAGAGCGTGAAAAAATAAAAACGCTACTCGGACGGACTCGTTTCGAACAGGTATGCGTGGCGGAAACGTTACGGTGTTTTTTTTTCTCGACTTCTGAAATTTAATTTTAGGAAAAAAATTACAATCACGACGATAAGAAGCTCGAAACATTACGATTTTACAACAACTACGCCTTTTGCCACAGAACAAATACAACGCGAGTGTGTGCGTTTTTTCATTGGATATTATAGTGCCGTCGAGCATCGAACGATGAAAATGTAATAATCACAACACAATATCGTTCGCAGGCGAGTAACTGAGGGGAGGACCAAAGGTGCCGGGAACCGTCCGAAAAACATCATTGTCCCCTGGCTGAGGATCTCGTGCGTTTTTTTAAATATAAATATCACATCAAAAAACAGGAATTCAAATCACAATGAAATTAAAAACGTGTTTGTGTTCACGAAAAATAGTTAATTTAGTAATAGTCTCGGTAGTTGTTTACGAGACGAGAATATAAATAAAAAGCCCGGAATAAAGGATAAAATCAATTGTACCGAGAATGGCGGTGTGTGATCGAAAAAAAAGTATATGTGGTAGGAATCTAGAGAAATATTTAGGGAACGAAGAAGAGAATAAAGAGCGTAAACTATTTTCGACAATTATTCCAAATGAAATCCGATTCTTCCCCACGCAATTACTGTGAGACATATCAAGACTATTTTTAGAAGTTGCAAGTCGTGTACCATAAAAATGTATGACCCCTTGAGAAAAAATCCTTAGACGGTTTCAAAATAATTGACGGAATGAAAAAAAAAAATCACAAAAGAGTTGTTATAGTTGGAAACGGAAACGTTTGACTAAATACGTACGTTTATCGAGCTCACACCAAGTGGGTTTTCTCAAACTTTTCCGTGGCATTCAAACTATCAATAGACATGTAAATTGTTCGAATTCGTACGGCCATTTTTGATGTTTGTTCCTACTCGGTTTTTTCGGTAAAAGCCATTTATCTGTGAGTAGCGGATGGATGAGCGTAGAAAATGTACGTCACTGGTACTCGATGTAACAACTTTCAACACTTGGATGATAATAACAGCTCTCGTGAAAAAAATAGGTCAAATAGATGATTTTTGGATTTAAACACTCGTATTTTTGTACATAGATATGTAAAATAAATGTATGCTGATTATCTTATTATACTGTACGGTGGTCAGTTAGAGCTTTAGATGGTGAAAAAAAAGAAGAAAAAAAGATTCCATGATAAGATAATAAACAATTCCTCGTTTTGTCGGTGAATAATGTGGAGTAGGTAATGCATCATCGACGTCGTGGCCAAATCGCTATAAACAAACACACACACACACACACACACACACACACACACACACACACACACACACACACACACACACACACGTAGACATTTAAAAGCACGTTGTACACAGACCTTTAGTACGAAGTCAAACTTTAAACGGAAAATGAGAAAATTCTTTTGCGATTATTCCGTTAGACGCGATAACTTTTCAATGAGCTGATTGGTCAAACTGTACCTACGTGTACACTTGTTCTTTTTCTCGGTTTGATATACAACGTGTAACACGCGTTCCCTTATTGTTGTTAGAAACCCAAGTAAAAAAAGTTAGTTCGTCATAAAAGGTTTTTCTATCATTTATCTTATCGTAAAGGTTTATTCGTGTTATTAAGTCATTTCTGTATGGATATGCTAACGTGTTGGACGGATAAACGAGGTCGAATGGCGGGTTTTTTTTTTTTTACACGATTAATGCACATATATATTTACATTACACACAATACGTAAATAATATACGCGTTCAATAAGTGTGGATTTCCTTTTGTCGTAGGTGCATACGGCTTCGATAAGTTATATTTTACTGCAAATTCAAGTATTCCTAAGTGTGTACAGTTTTACAGACCGTAGACGTTTCGAATCGGGTCGTAGTCATACTGTGTTTCGCTCTCAAAAAACCTGTACTCATAACATAACGAATCCTCAACAATAATATCGTCATTGAAAATCGCACGTGCCCGCAAAGAGTTGGCGATCAATGAATTATTTTTCACCATTACCTGTTCGTGTTAATAATAATACACTTTATACTGACACGAAAATCAATAAATTAAATCGAGACACGTTAATTTTTATTGTGCGCGCGAAATCAAAGACACGTTTCGGCCTTTTATCGACGTTCAAGAGAGAAATCGATGTGACGAATGCCGAACACCGGTCGATTTTCGGCGACCCGTCATCCGTCGTCCCCGGAGCCCGAAAGCGTGCACACACGAGACGTAATCTCTAGATCAGCTGTGCCCAGCCTTTTTAGCCGGCGTGGCGATGCCCTTTTGTTTGTGCAAATTTTGTTAGGTGCCCTTCTGTGAATATCACGAGAAACGTGATAAAAATAAACACTAGTTTTCATTCATAACTGATATAAATAATTTTATTCAACATATTATTAACAAATTATAATTTTATAGCTGAAAGTAAAAAAAAAACACTGTTTTAAAAGCGAAAAAAAAATGTGAAAAACTTATGACTAATGAGATTTTTGAGGCTGCTTATTTTTGCAAAGTTTTGCAATATCTGGTTCAATTCGAGACAACTGGATACGGTGGTCAGGTTCTACATTAAGGCGGTTGCGGTATTTGGTTTTAGTAGCCGTGTAATGTAAGTGGCATGTGTCATTTTTATCTATTATTGAATTATTCGATACATTTTAGAAACACCATATTATTATGGTATATTTCATATTAAATATACAGAGTGTGCTCAGTAATTTTGTACGTAAACAATTTTCGGTCTTTTTAACTACAATAAATTGTAAATTTTTAATATACGATTCAATAATTCTTTGCATTCTTTGATGAGCCGTGATGCCCCTTAAAAAAGCCGTGGTGCCCCTCAAATGAGCTCGCGGTGTCCCTCAAATGAGCTCGCGGTGCCCTGAGGGAACAACTGCTCTAGATCTACTACATCTGCTGATCGTCTACAAAATTTAATGTTGCTGAACTCAAACAAAAATATTTTAGATAATGTCTATATTATGACAAACTTCGTTGTCAAAAAAATGGTCAATTTTAAAAGAACAAGAATATTCTTATGTAAAAGAAATACTGAATATCAGTATTCTAGCCTATACGTGACCTAATTTATTTGAATTGTTTCATATTTTGAACGCAATAATTACACGAGTACAATGTGACAATTTTAACAAGTTTAAATTTTTTATTTTTTTTTTTTTTTAAGCCGGCAAATTTACTTACAGTACACCCCTCCCCCACACTCGTCATTCGTTTGCGCCGGCCCTGCTCTCGACGCGTCTCGTCGTCGTCGCCCTGTCCAGATTGTCAGTGGAAACAGTCGTGTGACGTGCAGTTAGCCGTGATGTTCCGAGGAGACACGTTCGAGACGGTTTTCGCGGGTAAAAAGAGTTTTACTGAATATTTTAAAAACAAAAGTCGCTTTGCAGGTCCACCCGAGAAGTCTGAATACAACGTTCAATCTTTTTTTGACCAACGAGAATGACGAACGATGGTCGCTCGATGTCATGGGAAAAAATCAACGCGTTTATTTCATCCGAGAACAGGTAGTACGGGCACGTGTTATATATAAATTCGTTTGGGAACGAAGAAAGAAGAAAAATATAAAAATATTACCCCTCTGGAACAATACTCGTGTTGTATATTAAGTTTATCGCTCTGTACACGAACATGATAATATGTAAATATCGATGACTCGTGGAGAAAAACGTCTAAACGAAACAGACCATGTTGTAACAATAAAACGTTGTTGATACAGAAATTATACGGAGTCGATAACAAAACATTTCCCGAGTAATCGATCGTCCTTCGAAGAGAAGACCGACTTCACCGATACATAATGTTTTCGTCGATACAATATTTCAACACCCATTTTCTCGGGAAAAGCGACCAATTTATAATGTACGCTACAATATGCCAAATCCTTGATGTTCTATCATAATAATATTTTCCTGTACCGATGTGATAAATTTTCAAAAAAAAAAAAAAAAAGCCGATAAGATAATGGTGGTGGAAGTTCGTCCTTCGTCGCTTCGCTCCTCGGACAAGATAATGGTGAGGAGTGTATAGCACTTTCTATCATGGGATCACCTGGTTTACGATAGTTTAGTTGTATGGTACTTTACATTTGAATGCAATGATAAATCATTGTAAGTTAAGTACAGGATACAGTAGTTGGGTGGGATACACGAGATGCATTGCTAGATTAGGCATTATTGGATAGATTTTGGAATTATTTTATATTATAAAAAAAAAAACGATTCTGAACGAAGATGAAGATGTCAGCCTTAAATTGTAATATATATTTTATTTTAATATCCTAGATTGGGTTAAATTTACATTTGTCTATTCATGTGACTTCTGCTCGTGAGCATTGGACAAACCAGGATGTGCATAGATAGGGCGTAGGTAAATACCATATTATTTGCCTAAATGCACTATCGTGACGGTACCACCCGACCCCGCCGTCCATATATGCTGAATGCTCCGTGGCTACGTCTATTTAAATATTAATAATTAATAATAATATATAAAATCCGCATGTTTATGGAACTGATACACACATTAAAATAACTGGAAATTGGAAGTTAGTAACGTTCTATTCAACCATGTAAAGGTACGTTATACACTTTGTGTTTACAATCTACCAATATTTTGTATAGAACAGCTGTCAGCTACTGATTATATTATAATAAACTTAATCTATTTAATTATCTTTATCAGCTGTGATATTACATAATATTTTATTTACATTCCACTGCCACTTGGTATTCGTTAAGGGTCATAATTGATCACGGTATTTAAAATAAATTAAGTACCTAATAACCATGTATTAATTTTTATTGTTTTAAATAAATATGGTTACACATATGGTTGTGTTCATTCATTGTGCAACTATTACATATTAACTTCGAGACGAGTCATTTTCCACACATTTCATAGAGGACAATATGTAAGTTTTATAAGCACCAATCATTACTATTACATGCCTACTTAAAATGTATTAATATATTCAAATTTTTACGATTTTTACACAAAAAATTTTGACTTTTGCTTTGAATTTTTTTTATACCAGTAAGTACAACTTTCATAAGAACCTTGTATTACATTTTTATTCACATTTCAGAAAAAATAATAAGATAAATAGTCTTAAAAATAGCTAAAAACTTTTCAACAATTATACCACGAATAGATTATGCCAAAATTAACATTTGGAGAAAGTTTAAAGTTTGTACGGCTAATACTTATGAAGAATAACAAAAGTCTATAATATTTTTATAGAAAATCGTTATTCAACGCGTCAATTTTTGATTTTGTAAAAATTATAGATTCAGACAATCATTCAAATTTTTTTTTAATTTAACGTATCGCGGTATATTTATACTTATCGTAAGCAAAATTTATTAACAATCTTGTATTAAATTTTCATTTCTTATCTTTGAATACAAAAATTTTTATACATTTTCAACTACAAAATAATTTGCAAATATTCGTGATTTTGACAAATGTTGTCGATTTTTGAACTTCAACTGCTTATAAAAAAAAATTGTGCCTATGTATTTGAATAATTTTTGAATCACTCTTAGATCAACTTATTCAAAACCTTCTATTAAATTTTCAAGCGATTTGGTAGGGCCAAAAAATTGTTATCGACTTTTGTAAAAAAAAATCTAAGAAAAATCGAATTATTCAAATGCCTATAAATAGCTAAAAAATAAACGAAATATTTTGAAAATACAACTATGTAAAGAAAATGCCTATTTAAACATTTTGTAAAAGTTTTAAGTTTCTACGACCTATACTTTTTGAATAAGAACAAATATCAAAAATCAATGATGCCTAAATTGTTATTTTACGCGATTATGTGAAAAAATTGTAATTTCAAACACTCATAAAAATTTTTGATTTTATTCCAGTGCAAATTTTTTTACAGATAATTGAAGGAAAACGTATGTCAAACTTTGTACCGAATTTACAATTCTTAGTTTTGAATACTTAAAATTTTATGAATTTTCAACTGCAAAATAACTTCAAATTTTCGCGATTTTCTACACATTTCGTAAAAATATGAACTTTTTATGCTTATAAAAAAAAAATTGTGCATTACGCTTTGAATTTTTTTTTTTTTATACCGATAAGTTCGACATATTAGGTACCTTGTATTAAATTTTCAAGAATTTTTGTCCAGTCAAATTTTTTTTATCCACATTTTAGAAAAAAAAACAAAGAAAAGTTGAAAATTTCAATTGTCTATTAAAAGCTCAAAAAAAGTCTAAAGTTTACAAAAATTGTACTACGTATAGATGATTCCAATATAAACATTTGGTGAAAGTTTCAAGTTTTTTCGACTTATACTTTTTGAATAAGAACAAATATCAAAAATCGTTGAAGGCTAAATTATTATTTTACGCAATCATGTAATTATTTCGTAAACGTTTAAACTTTAGATGCTTATAAACAAAAATTGTGAGTCACGATTTTTGATTTTTTTTAATAGCAATAAGAACTTCTAATGAGGAACCTTGTACTAAATTTTCAAAGTTTTATGGCCAACCAAATTTTTTTTATCCACATTTCAGAAAAAAATAAGTTCAAATTTTCGCGATTTTTCAATATTTCATAAAAATTTAAACTTTTTATGCTTATAAAAAAAAAGGTGTGCATTTCGCTTTGAATTTTTTTTATACCGATAAGTACTTCTTATGAGGAACTTTATATTAAATTTTCAAGATTTTTTGTCCAGCCAAATTTTTTTTATCCACTTTTCAGAAAAAAAAACTAAGAAAAGTCAAAAATTTAAATTGTCTATAAAAAGCTCAAAAAAAGTCAAAAGTGTTCAAAAATTTTACCACGTATAGATGATTTCAATATAAACATTTGGTGAAAATTTCAAGTATCTACAATTTTTGGTTTTTGAGTAACGGCTAAATAAAAAAATCGATTTCGTCGAAAACGGGTTTTGCACAAAAAGTACCGTTTTTTCCTCATTTTTTGTTTGTTTTTCCCGTGGCATTTGAAAACTTTTGGGAATTTTCACTTGTGACCTCTCTAAGGTACCTCCGATATTCGTTTTGCCACCGAAAACATACCCTGAAGTTCAAAATTGAAGCATTATTTCGAGTAGTTATGATGTACACAGACACAAAAACAAAAAAAAAAAAAACAAAAAAAAAAAAAAAAAAAAACACACATCATAGTAAAATCAATACATTCTTCACTTCGTTCAGAATCTAAAAAAGTGTACATTTTCTTTGAAAACATTTAAAATGTCTTCATTGTATATTGTGCTTTATTTTTTTAAATGTGAGAAAATTTGGGAGTTTGGTCATTATTTCTACGATTATTATTATTATTAGTTTTGATTGATCAATCA
The DNA here is from genome assembly GCA_027580255.1 of Therioaphis trifolii. Taxonomy (NCBI): domain Eukaryota; kingdom Metazoa; phylum Arthropoda; class Insecta; order Hemiptera; family Aphididae; genus Therioaphis; species Therioaphis trifolii. The sequence goes on along the minus strand of CM050405.1, from coordinate 6,341,645 downwards.
CAACATTTTTATTGATTAAACTTAGAGAACTATATGAAGTAAAACGTGAAATGAATCACTTAATATTACTGAAAAAAAAAAAAATAATAACTTAATGATTTATATAATTGTATTATGAAAACCAACGGAAAATACACTGTCGAGGAGATTAACATTACATTATTTTCTGTCGCCTAGGAGGTTCAATCCCGATTTCCCATGAATTCGGTATAACTGCACTCTGGTGTCGTTTTCAGCGCACTGCAAGTGATTGCCTTTTAAACACTTCAAATGTGCGTCGAAATGCCATTTTACATTTACTTGTTTCAATATGACGTGGTGCGAAATCGTGATAATTCGAATTTGAGGTGGTTTTAAAAAATAAAAAAAACGATTTTAGCTCTACATTGTTCGAGTTTAGAAACTCCAAACTTTAAAAGAACGTTAAAACTTCAAATACTAACATGATATAATGAAATCGGAAAGCTTCATCGACAATAATAATCGTAACTTATGAAAAATTAATAAATAAAGCACATAATATAGTTGTGTGTGTATGTCTGTGTAGGGGGGGGGTGTATGTACAAAATGTACCTTGGATATCTAAGCCATGCGATTTAACCTTAGATAACTAATATTTTTGATTTTTTTTCGTGTATAACTATTTAAAACACTAAATATAACTACATATTTATAAGATTTTTTCTATGTTTTATCAATTTGATCTTTAAGTGTAAAAATGTCCAAAAAAAAAAAAAAAACACTTTTCTATCATATAATAGGATGTTAAAAATAATAGTGGTCACCAATTAAGAAACTAAACTTGAAAAATCAATATGACCAATAAATTGTAAAACATGTATTTTTTTTTTTTCATAAAATATGATTTTGTTTTTATCGCTATAAATCGTACGTGATAATAAATTCACACCATGTGTTACCCACAGTTAAAACGCTGTGTGTGGATCTCGAGATATCACTTACGGTACGCACTTGAAAATGCAATGGACGTTTTATTTTTCATGTACAATTCGAAAGCGTAAGTAAAACGAATAGCGTTAGGAAACAAATGAATTAAAATAAAATAAAACAGTCACCGCCGACGTACGCTGCCAGAATCTACGTCGTAAAATATAAGCGCATTTTTATTTTTTATTTATGTTAAACGTTCCCACGATTTTTTTTTTTTATAATTATTTAAAAAAAGTAAATACAGTGAATTATTAAAATTTAAAAAAAAAAAATGCACATATTGGCCTTAAGGTTTTATGCTATTGGTTGAAACTTAAAAGTCATGGAATCTCAAAGACGTCGCAAATAATATCGGACTACATCTGAAGTTCGAAATGATGAGCGTTCCGCGTGAAAATTCGGTTTTACGAAAATATTAAAGTACGTTTTGCCCAAGTGAAAAGTATAATACATGTCGAATTTCATATTATAATTTTAGTATTATCGGTATTAACAGATGGATTTCGATTATTACAGTGATCGGTATTGTAATGTCGAGTATGATCGCTGTTAAAATTGTATTGAATTCAGTCAGTTGACTAAACAACTATTTACGACCACAGGTATTACAGTCACGTTAGACTATTTAATCGCAACTTAAATAATCTAATATCGGGTGTCGGTTTAACGGGAACATCTTCGGAAAACCAATATCTCCTCACTATCTCGTCAAAGTACCTACGTGTCTCGAACCACAAACTCGTCTTCCGGAGAAATCCAACAAAAACGAACGGTATTTATTTGGGACCGGTTCGTACACTTGAATAGAGCCGACACTTAGGCTACGGTTACTATGGATGCGAGTTCTGACGAAAATATGTTCTGACGAATTCTGACGAATTCGTTCAAACAAACAAACACATCTATTTTAATGAGAGTGTTTACACTGAAAGTGACAAACACGTCAGAACATGCACGACGTCGTCAGAACGGTTGAGCGATCAAACAAGTTTGATTTTTTCGTCAGAACAATTTTTCGTCAGAACTCGCATACATAGTAACCGTAGCCTTAGTCCCGCCGTGACCTAACGGTGATGTCTAATGGATTAATAGGGTTTCTAAACGTGATGCCGGATTCTGCCGAGGTGAGGTTTTTTCGTGTTCGTTTCGCACGGATACGTGTTTTTTTCCTACTCCAAATTCACACTTCACAAAGCGACAGCAGGACTTTCAAAGCGTTTCGATGTGATTTTTTTTTTTTTTTTTTAAGACGTAATAGTTTAAATTTATTCAATTCCCACCTAATATCGATGGGAAAACAACTATCGGATTAATTTATAATGTCTATTTTTTAATAACTTTTAATAACGTTTCCACTAAAGTACCGACTACGTGATAAACATTTGAAATCGTTTATTAAAGTACAGAATATATTATTCAAAATACGTTCTACTTGATATTCATGGAACAAAAAACATAATTTCGAAATTAATAATCGATTAATATGCTTAAAAGTAAATTTAATATCGTCAGCATTTTTATACTTTACAGTACGGCACACTGTGCAGTAGTATGTATACATTTTCAAGTGTGCATATTATGCCTAATACGAAATCAAAAAAGTGTTTTGAAATCATATTACAAATCGATTCGGTGTTGAATTTTAATACCGTCGTTATATTAAAATATATCCGTTTGATTTCGTTTTAAAACATTTGCAGTGTCTACTGGAATTATTGTAACATGAAGTAACGACGAATCGAATTAAATAAAAGCAACACAGAAGGCTTCATTTTTCCTCGAATGTATTTTCTCTCGGAAATATATACTAAACTAAAACCCAGGTGTAGTCGTACGTACAGTTTTAAGTCGAGTACGTCGTTATTTTTTCTCGAATACCAGTGGCGTCGTAATTTTTTAACGAGTCGTTTCCACGATCAGCCACCGACTCTAGACGTTCTTTAAACGCGACACTCGCGAACTCGTGCAGAACTGTGCAATTTATGTTTTCTTTGAATATTTTATCGATCATCTGTACATGCGTATGCAGTTGTCTTTCTTCCTTTTTTACATATACTCGTTGCTACGTATTGCATCCTCGGACATTAAAAAAAAAAAAAAGAAAAAAGAAAAGTGTAATTTTTAATATATATATATATATATATATATATATATATATATATATATATATATATATATATATATATATATATATATATATATATATATATATATATATATTTGAGAATAATACACGTAACACTAAATGTTTGGTATTGTAGAAACAATGGTAAAAATACGATTGAAACTAAATTTCACATTTTTGACCGGCCATTGACGTCGTTTACAAGGGTTTGTGTTAGCAGGGCCGGTTCTTAGTGTCGTGGATACGTCTGTAAAATAATAAATCATTTCATAAATACTAGAAATAACTTATTATGAATGTGTATACTGTAAATCATGCTTCGATGTTTTGTAAAGTAATCAATCGAAATTATTGACGATGTAAAATTAAAATCATATTATATTATGGAAATAAATAAATGAAACAGATCTCTCTGAAATAAGTGTTCGTTAGTCAACTTTAGGGTAAAGTGTAAAATAACTACCTAAAGGAGTATTTTATATAATTATTATTGTTATTTTCAAAGAGCCTATAGCGCATTTGTATTTATAATTACAATTATAGTTAAGTTCATTTGTTTTTGTTTTTTTGCTTTTTTGTTTTGTTTTTTGTTTTTTTTTTTTTTTTTATTTGCACATTCGACTCTTTGGATTTTTAATTTAATAATTAGGGTTCGGAAGTATGACCTAAAAATAATGCTAATATTTGTTTTAAATTTATAAAAATACATTTTTTTAAATATTTTACTCTATTTTAGTAACAAATTCTGTATAAATATATATCAAAGCTCAATAATCATCTAGCAAATTATCATCTACGAATTACATGTTTATTAATACCTATCAATTTGTTATCCAATTCATGAACTGGACAGGTTTTTAGTATGCCCAGTCCATGAATTGTGCAAAAAAGAATTTAAACAAATGTCCAGTTCATGAAATTACACACGAATAGTTTATTTTATGAACTGAACAAAAAATCGTCCATCACATAAAAATGAGCAATTTCACGACCGGGGCGTAACTAATGTGTAACGTGGTCGGGGGAACCTTGTTACGTATTATGACATCTAGGGAAGGGTTTCTGATCCTCATAGATATATTTAACCGTAGCTAGGGATTGAGCACTGTTTAGAGAGGAAAATAATAAGATATGGTTTGATGTATATATTCCCAATAATAATTATAATTTATTATAATCTAATTCAAACAATTCATTAAAATAATAAGACGGTTGTCAATGAACGAGTTCCCAGTCCGATGTTCATGATGGTAGGAGCTTAACTCGACTACAATGTCATTTCAATGTGTCTGTATAATTGTTGTAGTGCTGGTAAAAATGTCGAGTGAGTATAATTTAAGTGCGTCAGGAGTATGATGTAACAATTTTGTTACACATGTATATATATATATATATATTATATATACATATCGTATTAACGCGTATTCCCTGTGGTATAATTTTATATAAAATATTTCGTTAGCTAAATAATATTACGTCAAAACATCCGATTTAAATCTCATCCTAGTATCTCGTCAACTATTGTATTTCAATCCTAAGCGAATACGTGTACGAATCGTCTGTACGACAACTGCTTTTTTCGTTTTGAGCAGTCAGAAAATTGTCTAAATAGGAGGTGGTAAAGGACTGTGTAGTGAGTAAATGCGTGATGAGTATCGGCACTCCTGCAAAAGGAGCCCTGAGGTCTCATCAACATTTGACTATTTCTCATTGAAGGTAAACTTTCCCCGAGAACACATTAACAACACTCGAGTCACCGTGAAACTTCCAAGTCGGCAAATCAGTAAGGGGTTGCGTCAGTCTAGAATAGACTGGAATGACGCCGCTGTCAGACGGACGGGGTGCAGCTGTAGAAGACGTGATGATGAGACGCCCAACACGTGGTCATCACATATTCGAATAGGTATCGTTTTATCATATTGTATACTATTACAGTCATGAAGAGGGCAGAGGACTTGTAGCATTTGCATATTTTTTTTTTTTGCACAGTCACAAAAATAGCAGAGTATGAAACAAATACGTTTCATGCTTCCACAAAGCTAGTTTTGAAATTGTATTGTGCATATAAATGCATATTGTGCGTTTTTTTGGTTTTTAGTGCATATTTTGCGTTTTTTCGGTTTTTAGGGCAAATTCTTCCATTTTATACTTTTAGATGCATATTTTAAATAATTTATAGTTTGACGTTTGACAATTTGAAAAAACACCTTATTGTCCAATGCAACTTCCAAGGTAAAAATGTGTGTTAATCTTAAACATTTGAAACTAAATTATTTTGTTAATTGTTTTTTAGTAGTCGAAGAAGTTGAAAGTTTTAAAGAAATATCCAGTTAAAATAATAATTCAAAGAGTCCAAATAATTCAAATAATTAATTGTCAGTTGTTAAATAACGTTGAAAATAAAATGTATTCATTAAAATAGTAAGTGCCTACACAAAAATTCGAACTTTTTAATCGAAAATATTAATTTAAAAAAGCATATTTTTAATGCATATTTGGTGATTTTTTAGAGCTACAAGTCCTCTGCCCTAGTCATGACTGTGTGTACGATCCGCCTTTCGATCGTTTGAAAATTTCATCGATCCGACGAATTAACTCGAAGACGCTGTAATTAACAGCTGTTTACGCGACTGATCGCTAAAGGTGACGAATATAAAGAACAAAATTATTTTTAATCGACAAAGAACCCGTGCGCGTTCGATTGCATTAGCGAGTGGTGACGATTTGAATCGTTATTAGGAATGGTCGTCACAAAAAAACCTCGTTTTTTTCGTTTACATCGAATCGTCGAGAAAAACGTCGAATTCACCATGGCGTGTACACATCGCAATGTATTAGGTTACTAGGGTTACTAAACTTTGTGAATTTTTAGATTTTTAAACTTTCAATATTGCTTATAAAGTTAAACTTTAAAGGGTTTTTTTCTTCCGTCAATTATTTTATTATTATTATTATTATTGTAATCTGCCATATACACGGATAAATTTAGTTGAAAACATTTATTTCCACCTTCGCTTTTAAGTCAAAAAAGACTGTTAAAACGATTATGCATAATAACATAAGCATTTTAAGCTGAACTTTGACGTTTTTCGTAGTATATTTCAAAGGTATTTTGGGGAAATGTTATGTATTCATACATTTTTATTTGTATTAAAAATATGCATAATATAATATCACAATTTTCTTCATTTTCGTTACGAGGTCAGAAAAAAATTCTTACATATTTTCACACGCAACATTTACGTTGCTTTTTTAAATAAACAAAGACATTGATAGACGATTTTCTTCTGTCTGACCACATATCGTGTCACACGGATTCATATGGGTCATCATACGGAAGCACACACACACACACACACACACACACACACACACACACACACACACACATACAACAAAGTAATGTACTGAAATAATAACAGAATTATGAAGGAGTCCATTTCGTTATCATTTGTGTCATTGTGATAAAATGACAAAACGCTATCTCTTCGCTCTGTTTACGATCCCGAGGACGCTGTAATGAATAAAAATATACTTCTTTTACCCCTACCCCCCAAGAATATGATTAATTACGTTTAGTACGCTCGCATAGTAGTGGCTGTGTTTTCAAAACTACAACTTGAACATAGGTCCACTGTATGTAATATCATGGGTCCCATATTCATATTGAATGAGTGTATTAAACTATTAAAACATAACGAAATGTACACTGCAATTGGATGCATAATATTATGTTTTATTACGGCTTCGTTCTGCAAAAATGTATTCGTTATAACGTATAAAATGAAAATATGGTTTTGCTCGAAATCGCTGGCGTTATAAATACGAGAGTAAAAAAACAAAAAAATGTAGTGTGTACTCCTCAATTAAGAACGTGAAATCAACGTTTTTCTTCGAAATTTTTAACAACCTAAACCCGTTCAGCTCTAATTAAATACTTTTCAAAAGCGCGTGTTTCGCGTTTAACGACAAAAAAAAAAAAAGAAAAACAGACTACATAAGCAAACATAATTAAAACAATAACAAAAAAAATCCCGCTATTACAGGTACGATATATGTATATGTATTAAAAAAAAAAAAAAAAACGACTCATTTACTCGTATTTCTCTCCGCGCAAACACGACCTCCGGCACAATACGTCTCCGTCGTTGTCCTACACAAAAATACGATACTTTCAACTAGGTCTGCCGACTAGAGTATCAAAACTGTTGAGTGCGTACAGCGTGCAGCTCTAAGTGTCTCTCGACGAGCGTAAAGTACGCGGAACTGTATTTTCTTTCACCGTATTCCCCTGATCAAGAGAGCTCTTTCCATCAAAAACGACTCTCCCGTTTTCTTCCAAATAAGTCCATTCTCCTTAGCACTCGATAATAAATTCGATATTTTTGTTCACTAGTCCTAAAATTATTTTTAGTATATGTTTAGGTTAATCCAAAGAAGATGCAGGGGAGGATCCAAGAGGCGAAAGGTAATGGGTTAAACCTCCCTCTCACTTGAGTTGATTTTTTTTCGCATAGGAAGTCATGCACCATTCTATCGGGTATGACCTAAATAGATATTGGAAAAATTTTAATCACCCATCTCCTACCATGGATAAATTTTAGATTCACAGAGCAGGTGGTTTTTGTTTGTCTTAAAAAAAATTAGTCATTATATCGTCAACACTCGACGAACATTTGCCGTTTTCGTGATGTCGTTAAACCATTTGAATTCTGAAGCGTATAGTTTCTCATAATTAAATGCTCTACCTGCTAATGCCCGACAACAGTATGATATATTAAGTGCCATATTGGCTCCGACATTTTGTATACCACCGACATTTACATAATTATATATGCATACGACCATATATTATCTGTTCGTGAACAATGCCACTCGTATTAGTAATAAATTGTAATATAATATTTATTTTATGACGTGTTTCCCGAAATGTTGAATAGGTAAACCCGCGAGTGAAAATAATGTATGATATATCATATCATCGTATGATTCAGGGGTGTCCTACCCACGGCCCGGGGGCCGCATGCAGCCCACCGTAAATCGTAATGCGGCCCTTACTTCGATTTGTTTTTCTAGTAATTGTAAATAAAACGCAATGGTTTGTAAAAAGATTTTTACTCATTAATCGCTTCGGTCGAATCATAAATAAAAATACGTATTATTATTGAAATGTATGTGGCCCACGACAACTTCTGCGCACACGATGTGGCCCAAACTTCGCAAAGGGTCGGACACGCCTGTCGTATATTGCACGACGAAAAACGAAACTCGTATAATTGTCGGCCGATCAGAGGCCGAAGGGTAATTTTTTTGGCGAAAAAAGTTTCATTTCACTGATAAGTAGGTCCACTGGCACCGACCCGAGATTAATGTCACGGACGTTTTTGGCGCACGTTCGCTCTTAAACCGTTACGTTTGCTGCCGTTCCGACTGCATGGGCGGGACCCGTTTCGCCCAAAAATGACCGTACCCGTTTCGCCCGGGTACCCGTTTTGCCCAAAATTTTGTTTTAATATGATTCCCGTTTCGCCCAGAGTAGTTTAGACCAATTTAAAATTAAGTTGGCAATAGTTCAGTCAAATATTTGAGTATCATTTAGCGTTATCCAGAAAACACCACGAGGAGGCGATACTTTTTGTTTTCCAAAAATTATATGCACTATTATACGCACGTCATTTTTTTTTCACAAGAGTTAAACACATTTAAAATTTAGTCCACAACATTATTAAAAAATGAAATTAAAGTCATAAAAATTTACACATATCTTATAAAAAAAATCGATTTTAATCGTTCAAAATATATTTATTAATACCACCTACAGTTTATTTTTAAAATTATTACACATGTTTTTTATGAATGCATAACGAGTAATTTCATTTGATCGGTACCTCGTTATTTGTTTCTCATTGTGTACTTTCCTTTTAATTATATTCGCATCTTTTGATGTCTTTGGTATTTTAACGCTATTGATTTGTATATACGTATCAGTTTGAACGAAGTTTTTCACAACATTTAACCAACTTAATATAGATGGAGAATTAGAATAAAAATGGTCATTGAAGAACGAATGAAACGACTCGCACGCATTCGTCGTAAGCAGAATACTCGCTGAATTACATGCCCATAAACAAGGAGGAAATGTACTATCCTCAGAAATATAATTGGTTACTAAATAATAAAAAGATAAGCTACGGTGATGATGCTAAAACCGAATCGATTTCAAATCGATAACGACTGAATTATTACTATAGGTTTTATAACGTTCCCTAAAATATAATATTTGACTGAACTAGTGCCAACTTAATTTTAAATTGGTCTAAACTACTCTGGGCGAAACGGGAATCATATAAAAACAAAATTTGGGCAAAACGGGTACCCGGGCGAAACGGGTACGGTCATTTTTGGGCGAAACAGGCTACGCCCGACTGCATAGCGTCGAGGCCATTGATCGTTTTTTAAGTGTTTTTAATGAATCGATTAATTTTAATCGATCCGTTCACACCGGAAGCGTCGCAGTAGTGCGTTCAACGTTTTTCGTAAGCTGATTCCCGAATTAACGTATCTATGTTTTTAGTGACCTTTAGATTTAGTTAATTATTTCCGCCGTAAAAACTCCTCGCATAGATCGATTCGTTGGGTTTGTTCGAATCGTACGCTGTTTATTTCGACTCGTCTGACGATAGTCGATTTAGTTTCACCTATGCACTTGCCTTTTTTTGCGACAACAAATAAGACGTCCAGGAGCATTCGTTACGTCTTGGTTCCAGGGCGTGAAATCGTATTCAATGAATTACAACGCAAATCGTATTTTTATTCTTTTTTTCTTCACTTAGTGAGGTACATCTATCCTCATTTGAAACACTATCAAAGTTACAATCGGTACTATAATACGGTCTGTTGATGACTCCTCGGCTGGGAATCCAACGGATCGATCAATGGAGTATTCACGTGCCATTCGTGATCCTGAAAAAACACGGAAACAACCTAGCGTACGGAGGTAACGACGACGTGGGTCGGTGAATAAAAATAGCAGACTGCGTAGTCAATACGCGAATCGAAAAAATTCAACAACCGCACGTACGGACGTCGCGAAAGCGATGAATAATCGAAATGTTTCACGTACGACGTAGTCCGACGGCCCGAAGCGCTCGAGACGTCATCCAGACGGAGCGGACGGAGTGGAATCGAGTGGGCGATAAAGAGGAGACGCGAAAAAATACGGACAAGTAGTCACGAGGACGCGGTACGACGAGCGCGTTTTCGACAAAAGTGTTTATTTATTTACAGCGTTACGTTCCGGTAACGGGACGCGTCACGTAAAATACTGTACGTCGTCGCGTTTTAACGTATTTTAATATTATTTCACGGAAGAGACGAATAAAGACGTCTCGCGCGCCAAAATACGTCCGACGACGTTTTCTTTGATATCGACGACGTGAAAATTAATCGCATTACGTTTAAGCACTCTCGTTAACACGGCGGCGGCGCGCGGACGTTGTCTCGACGACGTGCGTTCGTACGACACGGTGAAACGTTATTAATTTCGCGTGAAATCGACACCGGTGCCGTACGATATGGTCCGTGAACCTTTGCACGGTGTCACCGAAGTAAATAGAATCAGCACACGCGTAAAGCTCGAAGCTCGACGGGATCCGGAGTAAAAATAAACGTCACGGACGCGTACGTTCCGCGCGTATAATTCGCAACGATATCGTTTTTCGACATCGATATCGATATCGAACCAATTTTACGATATCGATGAGACTAATTTATCGAAAGTACATCGATATTCGATATCGCTACATTAGAGTTTCTGTTTTCTGTTCATCTTATCATGGCCAATAACACTACGACAATAAGGTCCTCGTGATAAACATGTATCGCAAAGACCGGAATTGTACCGATGTATATACCTAAAATATTACTTAATATGTATTTAATATTATTTCTGTACTTACAGAGCAGTTACAAAACTAATTCGTCATTTTTAATTAATACATAAAAAATAAATGAATAAAATAAGAGTTACTTAATAAATTAAAACTTTTTATGATATTCTCAAACGTTTTATTCCTATCATCATATTTATTAATACTTTTTTATTCGTATTGATGATAATTTTTCGGATCACGTGTCTACACATTTTAATCTGTCATCTTTTTCCGAAAAACTTATCAAATCTAATAATTTTGGGTTTATCGAGTATATCGTACCTATACAATAATATAAACATATTTGTAGGTTTATAAGATCGACTAAAAAACAGGACAAAAAGCGTCTTGAGAGACGTTCGTCGGGACAACAGGACACATGTCTAAAACAAAGGACAAACCTGTGAAAAAATGGACGTCTGATCACCCTAGAGTAACTTGATGACGAATAATCCAAGTAACTCCCGGGGTTATACGTTTAATGTATGCATTAACACTCGGACTATTTAAACTCGCGCGCGGGCTCGTGCTCGCGTCCATCAATAGCCGCGGAAATTCCGTTATTTCGGCACTTCGGTGAAACAACTCGGAATGGGTTTATGTGTAATATATTCATTAAACCAAACTTTAATGAAATAAAAATTCACGACCCAAATTGTTAAATAAATAATTGTTCATGTAACATCATTAATAAAACAGAACATACGAAATACTTAGGATTAATTATTGACCAACACCAAAAATGGGACACACACATAAGTACCTCGATTATGAAATTACGAAAAATACAACACCTTTATATAAATTCAAGAAAATTTCTAAACATACAAACACTGCGTATGATATATTTTTCCATGACACAATCAATCCTTCAAAATATGGTATAACTGCATGGGGTGGTTTAGGTATCGTCGCAAGTAATAAAATACTGAGAGCTCAAAAAAGTATAATAAAAATAATACTAAAGAAACGAAAAACATATCCAACTACAAAACTACACAAGGAATTTAATGTTTTCACTGTGCAAAAATTATTTCAAAGAAATTCCCTCTATTTCACGTATAAAATGAATTTAATTAATTTAAAACCAGCATTCTATAATACACGGCAGGAAAATAACATAGAGATCCCTACTACCCGGTCGATTAAATCAAGCCTATGTTTTTCACAGGTAGGTCTTAGGTTAGGTTAAAATTGCGAAACATAAAAGATAATTATATTTTATAATTTCTCTAAGATCTTTATAAACGTAGATTCTCGAAGCGGAAGACGATGAGATGAGGCGTCTAGGCTTCGGTGTGTCGGAAAAATTTATTGATGTGAAACATCTTATGGCGCGGTACAGTAGTGAGACCGTCACTGTGGCGTGGCGACGCGTCGCCACGCCGTGGCGACGCCCCACTCATAGCTTGTCGGCTCAATTCTCCGAAGCTCGGCGATTTCCTCTCTATGTGCGCAGTATCGGCTTATCTATTATTATACGATTTATAAACGTATAATATGTACACCTATATTGTTGCGTATAAATAAATTGATTGTATATTACGTTTATTATATTGTTACGTGTATGTATATTGTATATTATGTTGTTTTGAACGGACCGTTGTAATAACGATATATATTTTCAAAAAAAAGCACCTGTAGGTGACATGTGTGCTTCTCAAATTGTTATGGATGACGGAAGAGAATTTCTCATGGTCATTGTATACATTTCACCCAATCAAAAAATTAACGATATCATTGCATTTTTTCATCGGCGATTACTTCCATATAGTCACGAAGGATCGATGCTTTTGAAAGGTAATTTGGATAAATTACCATTACTTTTAGCAGGAGATGTTAATGTTAATTTCGCAAGAGACAATTCATTACAATTAATTGCATTTCTTCAAGAAAAATTTAGTTTGCATATTAATAACGATCCAAGAGAAGCAACAACCAGTATGGAACTGCTATAGATGGAGTATTCACAAGGTACCTTGATAACGTTAAGTCACGTACTTTTGTTGCATATTTCAGTTATCATCGTCCAATTGTTTCATTGATACCAGAAATTGTACCATTAGAAGCATCAACTGCTACTGTCACAGAAATAACTGACGAAGCAACAGATAATATTGATTAGAGTAGTTAAATTATTACATTTATATATTTTTGTATGACTTTGTAAATCTTTTAAGTACTTCATATGCAAATAAAAAACAAAATAGTCTTATGATATTAATTTAGAAATTATTTCATAGTCATCTTATTCACTATCTATTTTCAACATTATTACAAAAAAAAAAAATTTGATGTTTCACATCTGCCAGGCGTCCCGCGACGGCTCATTTTTTTTTTCATTCCGTCAATTACGTTTTTTTTTTTGTTTTTGTTTTTGTTTTTTTTTTTTTGTTTTATAGAGTTTTCACCTCGCCTCCGAGAGAAAACGTTTCTGAAGGCGTGGCGGGCCTAAGGCGGGATAAAACTCAAAAAGTACGCTCCCCCCACCCATGCACCTCTAGTCATTATGGTCTGAAAACGCTCACGGGTTTCTTCCAGCGAGTGTTTTGCGCCCTGCGACGCGCAACAATACTATACCCGTACCTCCGGGAACGCGATCGTCGATTCGCGTGGCCGACGCTTTCGGTCGTCGTCGCCGGCCGATTTTTCAAACACGACGCTGCCGACGACGTTGACACGTAAAACGTCCTGCCGGTCATACAAATGTCGCGCGTTTAATGTAGTCCATTAGGTTAATTGATTGCGCTCGTGATAAGAACATTTATTATGAATATCCATTAAGGATACGAATGAATTATTCACGAAAAAGTTTTACGGCGATAGGGACGGCGACGACGACGACGACGACGACGACGACGTTGGGCGCGGATGAAAAATTAAAAGGTACGGGATTTGCACGTGGAAATTTTAGATTTATGCTAACGAGTGTTGTTTTTGAAATGTTTTTCCACATCCCTTCCCCGCCGCCCCGGACCGCCGGGCTTACGCGTGTCGCGAGGTCGGCCCGACGGGCGCACGTTCCGGCGACGGTCGCCGTGTCGAACGTAAACGGCGTTTTAGGGCTGAAACAGACGACCGGTTTTCGCCGGCCGGCGCGCGCCGGCCGGTTTCTTTTTACATTGAATTAGATTAGAGTAAACAGACGATACCGTTTTTCGCCGGCCGGTTAGTTCTCGTCGGAACTCGCCGGCCGGCGCATTTACCAGGCTTGGTGGGTACCGGCGACCGGCCGGCGAAAAAACCACCGGTTCCCAGCAAATTACATATAAAATGATTGGAGTGAACACACGACCGGCCGTTTCGCCGGCCGGCGGCCCGAAATTTGTTACATTTCTTACATTATTTTGATGCCCGATTCGAAGATTTTAAAACTTAAACTTATTTATTGTCCTATCTCCCTATTGCCCCCTCCCGAAAACTCATTCTAAATATGGGGCCATGCCCCTATACACATTTTAAAAACCATAATATTGTATTTAACAGCGAAGATTGAGTTTATGTAAACAATAAAATGATGATACTTGTTCTCATAAAATAAATATCATTCACTGTACCTTCTGTGAGTATTTATTTCTCATTGGTGTTTATTTTTAATGTAATTCAAGGTAGAAAGAATGTTCAAGATAGAACATTTCAGAAATGTATCATTGCGGTAAGTTGTAATATTCACATATATATGTGTATCAAAACTTTTGAAAAATACTGTAAACATTGTATTTACTCTACCAGGTGATTAAAATACGAAACTCGCCGGCCGGCGAGTCCTCGTGTGTTCACATTTATTTTTCACCGGCCGGCGCGCGCCGGCCGGCGAAAACCGGTCGTCTGTTTCAGCCCTTAGCCCGGGGAAAAACTATCGTTTTTGAACGAATAAACCGTCCCCGGACGAGTCGTACGCGTCGACGTGTACATTCGAAACGTCTTTTTTTTTCTTTTTTTTTTTAATTTTTAATCGTATTTTACAGTACGAATTTCACACTGCCAAAGACATCGCGAAACGTAAAATACAACATACCATCATCGTCGATTTTTCAAAAATATCTGACGTTTGATTTTATATGCACAAAATCCAATCGATCCGTTTATGCGAATTCGTTCTTTTCGTCTCGGCGGCGTGTATTATTTTCACCGTTTGACACACACGATAATATTATCACTTCGTCACGTGATGATTCGATATTCACCTCGATCGATGTGGAATTACAGAAACGTTTTGGTGTCTTCCTGAAAATTTCGCTAAATACGTTTTACAACGAATTGGTCACGAAACGGTTCGTCGGTTGGTTCGGGTTCGATTTAACAGTGTCATGATGGAAACGCAACGATTCGCTACTTCACTCAAAAAATATTATTTTCCAATAACTCTGAACGGTCGGAAAATCCGACTTTGAATTATAAAAATCTGACATTGAATCGCATATTTCAAGAGAAAATACGTATTGTGAATCAATCGCAACAGATGGTGATAATATTATAATATGTTTTTCGAAAGACGATCGATTCGCTTTAAATCGCGTTTGTCACAATATACGATTGAAAGAAAAATACAATTTTTCAACTATTGTTGTTAATTATATTTTAATAGCACCTACTCGTATTCTTCGGAGAGCCGATTGGCTTTTGGGTATAAATTATCGTAATATAACACATAAAATATTGTCGGGACGAGATTCGTAAAATAAAATCGTTTAAAAGTGTTTGTGCTCAAAGACGTTTGCGACTATAGACAGTATATAGCTTAGTTGTGATCGCACTCTGTAGACATTATTTCGAAAACGTCTAGACTGTGAACGACACAGCGAATACGCGTACGAGACACGCGCACAAATTTTGTAATTGAAATCGACACGGGCGATACGCGCGTCGTGAGAGGCCTGTGGGTTTTCCGTTACGAAATTGCGTCCGGCGGAGGCATACTTTCGACTCGGCACTAGGTGTCGTCATTCCATCGAATGGCGGACGAGACTTGGAGGAAAATCGTTCGGTTTCGTCCGCGAATACGCTCGCTGTTATCGTTTATCGTATTTTGACGAACGCGACTTTTCACCCTTGGACGGCGGTCGATGAGAAATGATGTTTTATAGCACAAAAACACGCGTAAATCATCGAATGGTCAGACCGAAATAGTCTCACTAGCGAAACCGTTCGTGTTATTAATCATCCGTTTCGTTCGTACAAAAGCGATGGCCGGGTACGCAATTATTCAAAACGTTTATTCGTAATATATAAATATTTTATTTTTTTATTGAATTTTACTATTATTTTATTTTATTTTATTATTTTTTTTTTTTTTTTGCTATCAGTATCAGTGGCAAATCGTTGTTGGATAAAATGTTATTTTATTCGCTTTGTCGGTATCAATAAGCCGAGCACGGTGAGAATAAATTATCAACGTAACCACTGCCGGGTATGGAATATGATATTATATTATGATAAAAATAATAACTTATCGGTTGATTTCTAATGACTTCATAGTAAAGTGATTTTAAATTTTTGTAAAAAGCGCAATTATTGTGTTTCCGCTCGATAAAGGCGATTTTCACTGAAGATTAAAACGAGGCAATGTCCCTCGTACGTAAGTAACACTATACAAATATGCGGGGCGATTTATGAAGTATGCTCGTTTCGTTTTTCACTATGTGTTATGGATGATTAGGGAGTTTCTTTTATTCGTTATTTTTTTATTATTTTTTTTTTTTTTGTCTACTTGAAAATCAATGAAAACGCATTTACGTGACAAAACATCGAGTTATACTTGAGCGGCGGTTGACGTTTGAGAAAATCAAAAATTCGAAATTCGCATACATAAAACAGATGAAACGTGTGCTTTTCGTTTGAATTCAACACGATTATGGATGTCCAAAGTTTTAAATCATAAGGTTGGTCGGTAATTTCTTTATAATGTTATGTTTTTTATTAAAAGTTATAAGTACACAACGTAATTGATGAGTGATACAGTAATATATACATTAACTGTAAACAAGAGAGTGCAATATTTTAAAATTAATAACACGAAGGTACTTTAACAACATTATTATTATTTTTTTATTTAAATATTTTGTAATTATGAATAACACGAGTATGCAGAGTATTTTGTATTTTTTTTTTTACGATTTCGGTGGTTATTTAAGAGAATTTCACTTCTACAAAAAAAAAAAAAAAAAAAAAAAAAATGAATAATAATAATAAATTATACGGAAGTACCTATAACGTGATTTTAATTTTATTAATTTTTTCGTCAGGAAAATGTCCAAAAACCGTCAACAATCAATCATGAAAATATGTTATTATCATTGATGTTGAATTCATTTTTTCGCATGCCCATAAAACAGTCATAGTTTTATTCTATCGGTCCGATGGAGTTTCGAGTACTTATAAAAAATAATACGTTGGAACAAAACGTCCGAGAACCTTTTTTGTAATCACCGTTATAGATTTTAGACGATTCGAAGAGCATATACGAATAATGAAAATATTACCATTGACTATTGTTTTGATTTTATCGTTAGAAACTACGTTAAACGCGTTTGTTGTTTTACGGGTGAAAATAACAAAAACGTTACCACGCGTTGTACGATAAAAATACAAACGAGAATTTCGAAAATAAAAAAAATAAAAAAAAACAAAAAACGTTATCGGTTCTAGACCGTATATTCCGTGTTTGCAATAATGGGAAACGAAGGAAATGCGTTTCGAAGAACTGTTGTATTTCAAGAACCGCGACGACGACGGTTCGAAACGGTCCGCCGTCGGAGCCGTTTTGAGTTAATTCATACGTGTTTACGGAACTTTTTTTCCAATCACGCGACACAGCGACGGCGTGTGGGTACGCGTGAATCGAGTGATGATAAAAGGAGAAGAATAAGAAGCAGAAGAAGAACAAGAACAAGAAGAAAAAAAAATACAGTGACGATTGCCGAATCTCGGTATGGAATATTCTCGCGATGTAATTTGATTTTCTCGCAAGACCCGACGAGTCACGTACGTTTCGCGCGACACAATAACGTGAACCCGCGACGGCGTTCCAGCTGGAAGTTAATGCGTTTGCGTGTTTACACCGAATCGCCGAGGAGAAAAACTCGATTACAATACGTAATAATATTATAGGTGAACGATTTAACGCGCGTTTTTACGTGTTTGTCATTTCGGTGCATATTTTCAGAGAGTTTTACGACGGTGAGAGAGAGAGACGTGTAATTTCATATTTCAGGCGTTTTGCCGTGGAGGCAAGAGGCAGACGATATTTTAGAGGCTTGTACAGCTGGGGTGTTTCCGCCGACAAACACGAATTTGTAATACGGAATAACAAAAAAAAATAAAAAAATTAAAAAAAAAAAAACACAGAACAATGAACGTACTAAGCGCTGTACGGTGATTGCGACTAACCATTAACGAAGGTAGGTAGTATAATTTTTTTTTTTTTGATTTTTTAACACATTTACATTTAAATAAGAAAACAGGAATTTTAAAACGCACTGCATCAGTGTCATTAAACGATTAATGGTAGTGCGATTCGAGAACGATTTGCGCAGCGTTTGTACCTACTGACGTAGACTTTATGTATGTTTTTCTACCGCGTGTTTTCGGAGGTTTTGAAGCACACATTTGCTTAACGCGAGTATAAATAATATATTATTCTGTTTTCGAAACGGTTATCAAAATTGAACACTGACCAGAACTGTATTTACCCTGAACTCGTTGTGGTCGATCGGTTTACGAGTTTCTACCGGTCGTTATTATCGGAGGACGTCACTTTTGTCACGGTCCGTTACATAAATGAATATTTTTTTGTCCAATGTCGCTTTGTAGATTTGGGTTAATTGATGTTGTCGATTCAATAAAACGAATGAGAAAAAAGTACCGGAAAGCTCACAAAAAAACTTCACTACATTATCTGTTTTACAATTACTCCAACCCGATGGTCGTTATATTTCACGGTCTTATAAGAAAAATACTCAAAAATTAAAAAAAACAAATGATAATATAAAAAAAAACAATATTACAATAATAATCATATAATTTTAATAGATTATGTTTTAATTGCATCAAAAGAAAGTATTTGGTTAGTGTAAAGTCGTTATGTTCGTAAAATTACGCATCACAACATGCAATGTGAAAATCAGATGAAATAAAATGAAAAAAAAAATCCAATGGATCATTAAACTCGTTCTTACCAGTAGATACACACATAAGAGATGAAACAATCAACAGTGAATTATTTTCAAAATAATATTCACGAATATCGCTCAAAATTTACTTAAGTTTTAAGACCGGTTTTCGGAAAACGAATTTTAGTGAAAACATATATTTCGAACGGGATCCATGATCATTTGTCATTGAATTATACGGAAAATCCGAAGTTTACTAGACTCGGCACATAATGACACACATTGATAAGGTGTCATAAATAATCGGGCCACAAAACGCGTGCAAATATACCTGAAAAGTTAAGTCTAAGTCTCTCGGTCGAAATCCCACCACACGTGAATCTACTGCAGAATTTGAAAAAAAAAATCCGAATAATTCTCTTTTTTCTTTGCCTACACCACTAAGACTTACATAAAGAGCACGTATAAAAATCATATTATTTGAGTAGACGACGTTCGCTTCATGTTATAATACTCGTATAATTATCGTGCACTCCCGACGACCAATGACACCACGATATGAGTTAAAAAAAAAAAAAAAAAAAACGATTTAAAAAAAAAAACCGTCGACAATCTCCACATTTCGATCATTCTCTCTACTCCTCATCGAACTCCCCCTCCACGATCTACGCGATCACGGTCGTGTGTCCGTATCGGTGGCAATACCTAGTTGGCACAGTGGAAGTAGTCGTTACAGCGGGTAGTTGTGCGCACTACAATTATTTCTACACGTTAGGGTGTCGGCGGCCGGGGGGTGGGTCGTTAACGACGTGGAGTGCACAGTGCGATAGACGTGTACGTATTATACCATGTTCACGTACACGCGCGAGTACACGCGCACGTGTGTGTGTGTGTGTGTGTGTGTGTGTGTGTGTGTGTGTGTGTGTGTGTGTGTGTGTGTGTGTGTGTGTGTGTGTGTGTGTGTGTGTGTGTGTGTGTGTGTGTGCTATTGAGGGCGTTAAACCATTTTGCCGGTGGCGTGTGTTAATTACGCTCGGATACTCGAGTCGATGGCGAACAGGAGTGCGGTGGCGGCGAAGGCGAATGCGAAGGCGATGACGACGACGACGGCAAAGACGACGACGAGTAGTTTTCTGCCGCGAGCCGCCGTCGTCGAGATAACTTCGCATTATACACTCGCTAACGCACAAAGAGAGAAAAATAACATTTCACTCGGCCCGTCGTGTCCGCACGTATTTTTGTTCGAAGCTGTGACTTCGTGCGTGTGTGTGTGTGTGTGTAATGAAAATCTCCAGACACACATTATATTTTCTGTCCCGTCCGCTCATTATGCGTCGCACTACAACGTTTTTTTTTTCCTTTTCCTCTGCCCCGAGGCCCGTTAAAAAACGACAAGACTAAACTTTTTCCGTCCGCGTTCGCGTCGTCGGTTCATGGGGAGTGCTTCTTTCCGTTCTTTTCGTTCCGTCGAAACAAAAGTCGGCTCCCTTGCCCGCTATTCACCCCTATCCCCCCGGTCCACCGCCTAGGCCTCCGGCCGCGCGAATATCGTCCGAGACGACGACAATGCGACAGTCCTTCCGGCTCGACGACGAGCACCACGCGCGCACGACGACTAATACGGCTGCGAACGGACGCCCGCGGCCGAGAACGACTATCGGCCCACAGCGACGACACATATACGTATGTGTGTGTGTGTGTGTGTGTGTGTGTGTGTGTGTGTGTGTGTGTGTGTGTGTGTGTGTGTGTGTGTGTGTATGCATACGCGTTGTTCCGAGAAATTAAAAACCACCCGCACTCTCTCGACCACGTGGACGGACAAAAGTTCAAAAACGATGTGACTATGAAACTCCGGGGATGTTTTGTTAACGATCGTCGTCACGTCGTCGTCAAAAAAAAAAAAAAAAATGTTACGATCGGTTTTGTTTCCAAAACACTTAATATTTACCTATGTAATAACTATTGAAATATATACACGAACATACGAAAATTCCATAAAATAACACTGCTGTCACGTCGTTATTAAATGAGAAATCCAAATCAATCCTTTTGGTTTTTTGTTTTTAACTAGTCTAAGTAACGTTCAGAATCCCTCGACAGAATTTTCGAAAACGTCCCAGCTACTAAAAGGCGTTAGCTCTCGAAATATTATGTCTGTCGAGTGTCGATAAGATGGGTTCGCTGACACCCCGATTTCGTCGCGACCCGATGATATACGTATTACAAGTCTACACGTCATGCACTGTGCGCGCTCTCTCGGCGTCGATACGACAAAATGATGTTTTACAGAGCCTCCTCAATAACGGACACCTTTCACGAGAATCGCAACAGCAACACGAGCGACGACGGTGCAAACCGTTAAAAATCTTCCGGCGTCACAACAGAAGTTCACTCCGTATTAGTGTTTTCGTTTCACACTGTGATCGTGAACCGTTTGTGTGATTCGTCCTGAACGAAAAGAAACGAAAAAATAAAAAATGAAAAATAAAGAAATAATCGGTTTATAACGACATAATTTTATGCGAACGCTTCGTCGTCAAATGCGTTTTTAAATCGTTCATTTTATTTTACGCCCGATGAGCCACGCCGCGTAAAACGTTAGGCGTACAGTAGGTATATATAGTAAATGTCACGGGGTGTACAACGCACGTAATTTTATACTTATATACATACACGGCACTAAATTATACGATATCGTGTACAATAATATAATACACCTATTGTGCACGACGGTTTATATGTTTGCGTAAGTATATAACGCGTACGACTGTGTTATAATTGTTATTGTGATTATTATGATTATTATTATATACGTTTCCCGGACGACGGCGACCGTCGCGAGAGCTCGGTTAACGAGGGTGGAAAATAAAGCGAAAAAATAAAAATCCACTCGCACATTATACAAAAAAAAAAAACCTGCTCAAAGAAGTCGTATGCTTTCATAATAAATTCCGTATTAAACATTTATAATATTTAATAAAAGGGACGGTCATAATGATTATGCTCGCGCGCGCCGTGTATATTATAGTATGGTACGAAAATGACCCGTCCGCGGCGAACGTTTGCGCTCTGCCGAGCCCGAAAACGGCTCGTTAAAAATAATTATTTAATACGCCGTGCGCGTGTGTGCGTGTGTGTGCTTGAGTGTTTGTGTGTATGTGTGTGAGTTTGTGTGTGTGTGTGTGTGTGTGTGTGTGTGCGTACGTTCGTTATTAAGACGGCTCTCTCGACGAGATTACGCGTTTTGTCGTGCACCCGGCGTGCCGTGCGTCGAGCATGACTTTTTACGCGCACGTGTCGGATCTTGAAAAAAAAATTTAAAAAAAAATAAAATCACTAACCGACGTTAAAATAACGACATTCGCGAGACCCCGGCGACGTCGATATCGTCGTCAGCTCCCTTGACTTCGGCCGCGACGACAGTGGGAATTGTTTACCGTCGACGGGGTCTGAATCAACAGTGACGACGACGCCGCAGTGGAATTATTATTACCGCGAGTACAAGGATATAATAATTAGCCGACAACAGTAATAGCGATTAGCCCGAGGGTCGGGATCCGGTGCGTTTTTTCCCGGCTCGGACCTTAGATTCCGAGCAAAGTGTTTCGTCTGTTGGCTTTACGAAATTATGTTTGTTTTGGATTTCGAGCGAAGCGAAGGTCTATTGGGTTCGCAACGATGTTTATTTACTTTTTTGCCTGGGGCCACTTTTTTGGATCGTACAATTCGTTCAATAGTCACGTTTGTTCCATTAATAGATGTGTCTCTTTTAAAGAGTCATTGCTCTCTTTTCTCGAAATATTTTCCAATATTTACAAACGGCTGCCATAAAACGATCGAATTTACTCTTAACCGTGTTTTACTGATTTTATAATTTAATAATAGATTACTATTGTATAAAATCATATGCACAAATGTCGTTACTCCAAAAGTAATGTTGATAGAAACTTGACGTTTTTTCCGTACAAAAAGGTCTATTTTATTATATAGATTCGTAAAATATTTCAAACAAATAATTGATTTATAATATTAGACATTTCTCTTTTTCTCGTTTTTAAAACGTTTTTCTAGCTAAAAATAGTAATTTATATTTGATTTTAAGAACTAAAAAGTTTTAAAAATTATTCACTTACTTGAAAAACGATACTAAAATACTTTTGATTGTCGTAAGTCAGGATTTTTACGAATTTTCAATCATTTGGTTCACACGATACCGGTGTTGACTAAATCGAAACGTAAGTTTAAATAAATTTACATAATATTTTATATTACTTTATGAATAAAATGTAATGTTACTTAAAATCGTTCATAAACAAAATCCGTACTTAGAGATCCAAATATATTTTGAAGAAACTCGACCTCGGCGTATCTACCTATATGATTCCGCATGGTTAGAGACGATTTCCCGACGAGACGTAGACGTTTTGTCTTTAGTTTCTTCGTGATTTCTAAAACGATTACCGATGTTATTCAACGATGGCACAGAGACAAGGCATATTTACACATTATATACTCGATGTGCGTTGTTTGTTTTTTATGCGATTTTTTGACATATTTGGCGACAATGACGTGTATGTCAGTTTCGTACGTATCACGCCCATTTTATCGTATGGGACTACATCCCGAAGGGAAGCGCTAGACGTACGCGTCACTTACTCCGTGTCTGCAAATTGCGGGATCGATATTAATCCGTCAACGGATCGAACGCCGCGCAATATTAACAGTTTTCCAGATAAGATTCAACGTCGTTCAAAAGTCGTAATCGAAAAATAAACGCTTCGACTTCACGTATCGCGAATTTCGATTGAACACATAACGTCGTGTTGCAAACCCGACGCGTGTTTTATATCGACATTTTATACTAAAATAAAATAATGTCTGAACCCTCACGATCGTCGGCTTTTGATCGCGTTTCATTTTCCCTGGCCATTACCGAGCCTCGAAAACGCGTAGACACTCGTACGATAAATGAAAATGCCCCGCGGTAGCTAATGACAGACGGTTCGAAAGCGTTTTAAACGAGTTCCCCTCCACCACTCCCGCCCACTCTGGTGTCACCCCTATCGTACGCCCACCCGTTAATGCGATTGATGCACGCCGCGATGGCACCGGTCGGGGACGTCGTCGTCGCCGGCGTCGTAGTGTCGAAAATCGAAAAAAAATCGCGTGACCGCAAATGGTACGGTGACTGTCGAAAAAACGCCTTTTATAAATACACGCACACACACACACACACACACACACACACACACACACACACACACACACACACACACACATGTGACGGAGTGAGAAAAAAACCACAGTTGGAAAAAATTAAAAAAAAAAAAGAAGAAACACGCCTCGGAGCTCGTTTCGGCCTGGAAGACGAGCCACCGCGCTGTTATGCGTGTGCAAACGTGTGTGCGTGTGTGTGGACGTACATTCGAACGCGGAGGGTAGAGAACTTCGGCGCCCTTTCGCGATGCACCACGCCCGAACGAGTGTGGTCTGTCGGGTGAAAACAACCCCCATTCATTGAGCGTGACGCGAGACGACCCGACACGGAGTCAGCTCTTTCCGACGTTTTCTCCTTTCGGCCAAAAACCATTCTTAGACTCCGAGTTCCTCCTCCTCCTCCTCCTGCTTTACATTTTCTCCCTTCTACAATTATTCCGCCGTATAATCGGAAACATTTCAACCCGTGGTCCGCCAACCGATTTTGAGGCACGAATGATATTGAGAGGGGTTCGAAAAAAATAAATTAAAAACTAGATTGAATGTTTTAGGTTTAAAACTGATCGTATTAAATGGTTTTTCAGAAAAAAAAAATGTTCAAACATTGTTAATCGTTGACAGCAGTTGTACATTTTAGTCGTTTAATTGTACGAATTATATTTTACTTTATGTAACAATATCATTCAACCGCGACACCTGTCTATATATTAGTCTATTATATTTATGTTACTTTATTTATATTATGCTATTTAATAAACTATGTAACTATATAACTACTGATAATTATGTAACGAATTTATTGAATGGTAAACCGTGTCGACGTTTAAGGCAACTGACAAAGTGAGCAGTCCACTGTATTTTAAATTTTAATCAATAAAGTCGTTTATATGTATAAAGGGCGGATATTTAGGTTTTTATATATTTTTATTGATTTTATGCAACTTTACGAGGATGAAAAATGTGAATGATTTATTTATCACAGAGTTCGTAGAAAAAAATTAATTTTGCATATTAAAGAATATTTTGGACATTAGAGAATACATATTTCGCCTATTTTTCATATTTTAGGATATATTCAATTATTGTTCATAAAAACTTGTATATTTTGTTAATTTCTCGAAATGTGATTTTTTCTAGCAATAATTATTTCTAGGAAAAAAAAAATTAATTAAAGAGTGATAAAAATTCAACATTATTGAATTATCTACTTATGTAATCGAATTTCAGGTTCCTAAGGAACGGTGCAAAGTTATCTATTATTTTTGTATTAAACTGTTATGGTTTTTTTTTTATTATTATTATATTTAAGTATATAGCTCTGTATCACCTGATTTATATTTTTTATTATTCAATAATTTACCTTTTACCAAGAGAATGGCGCTCAACTGTTATTTATTGTATTTATTGAACTATTTTAGAAAAAAATCATATTTGCATATTTACAAATTTGAGGAATATTTAGAGAATATTTTCAGGTTTTTTTAAAGTATTTTAGCATAATATTTTAAGGTTTTAAGAACCTAAAAATCCACTCTTTATATATATAGGTATAAATATATATTCCTACATTCAATGGAAAAACCAAGTGAAAAAATACGCCGTGCCGTTCGTACTAGCGGTAAAAGTGATATTAGATAATTTATCGAATTTAATAAGCTGCCGACCCGCATTTATCTCGGCGACGATAAAATTGTGTCCGACTTCAACGGGGACGCGGTCGCTATGATTAGATTAACGACGTTTCGTGGAAATGCATTCGAATATTATAATATTATGCTGTACGATATTCACATGTATCACAATATGAATAAGTAACACTATAATGTTCTTCTTTTTTTGTGTTTTTGACGTGCGCACATCGTGTCAAAAGTTTTATCACAACGATTACACTTATATGCAGTGTGCGAATGCACATCATTTTTATGTTCTATTAAAGCATGTTTTGTATATAGAATGATTCTTCACGTGTTGTACACTCGAAAAGATCAATTTTAATTTTACGAGATGTTTTCGTTCCATTTGGTTTTTGATCATTGATTACATCGGTTGGGTCTATTTTAACTAGACTTAAATCTTTTGTTTCAATTTCTGATTGATTGCTTACAGACCAACATTCTGGTTCGAAGTTTAATTGATTATACTCAGCTTCGATGTTTAGTTTTTCATCGTTAATAAACATAGTTGTTAGGCACCTTGAAAACGTATGTTGTGTTATGATCAATCTAAACGCTGTTTCGGGAAGTTTAATACTACACAGTTGGTATTTTTGTAAATATTTATTATTGTTACAATTAGTTTATTTTTTTTTATTTTTGAAGACGTTATTTCCAACTATTGATTACATATTTACGTATTATAACTAACACTTTATGGGCGTAATATTGAAAATAGTATTGATCGTGCCACGTGCAATGGAATTATGTATCATGAAACGAATTCTAATCATAAAGTCACAGCGTTTTATTGTGATTGAAATTGTAAAATCAATAACAATTAATAGTTCGGCTTATACGCAATGAACAATTAATAATATCGTATTTTCGTATGCGACAGTATATACGACGACGTATCGGATCGTGCAAGACAGTTCACTACACCGTTCACAAGGAATATAATGCCATTTCCTATAAATCCCTCCTACACGAGGACGCGCTTTGAAATAGAAAAAATGTCTAAAAGCTCAAATAACCCTTGAAAATATTCCCTATTCGCGATACCATGTACACTTATATTATCTAAATAACACTCGTGCGTAAGCCCAGATATTGTACGTTCGTACGAGAAAAGAAAATGATCTTCGGCTAAAGGGACGCTTTTCATTATTTAGTACCCATACTATAGTTATACGAATATATTATTATCATATCTGCGTAATAGATAGACCGCAGCAATATTTATTAATGTTACGACTTTTTATAAAGTACGTATTACAATAATATGTTTTATAAAATACATTTCTGTATTTATATATAGTATACGTATCAGACCGTGTGGTTTTTTTCTCGTTCAGACTGACGAACCGATCTTCCGACGCAGTGGCGTCACGAACATTTTACCTATAGACGCAAATATCAAAGCTACTCATCCACCCACACATACATACAATTTTCAAACATGGCTCAACGTATTGTTTTTCACTAGAACAAAAATATTGATACAATTTTACAATATGAATTGTGTCAAAATAATCCAACAGGGTAATAGGTGTATGTTTTTTCAAAAAATAATTTAACAGCCAGACAAAATATTACCACCCACCGAACATATTTTGGGGCAATCGCCTAAAAAAAAAAAAAAATACGTTCGTAACGCCACTGGTCTGACGTATATGACGATATTAACCACAAATCATAATTGGTTTTTTTTCGTATCAGGCATCATACTGTATCATTGATTCACATCGACGTGATTTAACCGACTATACCAGTGATGCCCAACCTTTTTTCTTCGGTGGGCCACTTTGGTAAACAATTATCTTCAAGCGGGCCACAAAGTACAAAAGTACAAAAATAATTTTACGTATTAGACTTGTGTTCATACCTTATATTGCCTATTGAAGAGATTATGGATTGCGGTACACTACGTAGGTATACATTAGTTTGATCAACTTTGAGTATATGAACATTTAAATTTCAACCAGATTATTCATTTTTAGTTGAAGAAATACAAGCTCAAATTTCAAATTAAAAATTAGTGTAAAACATTTTTATATAGTTTTTAGTTTTATTACTATCATTATTATTGTATTTTTGCAATATTTATTTTAAAAAATTCATAAATTAATAGAAAAAAACATTTTGTAATTATTTTACTTTTTTTAATTGTTTTTATTTTTGAAAATCCGTAAAGTGGCCACACAGAATACTTTCGTGGGCCACATGTGGCCCGCGGGCCGCGGGTTGGGCACCAATGGACAAGACAAATGTATATAAACAGCTTTGAAATTCCAGACATTCATAGGTAGGGTGCGATGAAATGCAATAAATAAATAAAAATAAAATAATACATGTTGTAGGGCAGGTGTTTCGGTTAGATGTTTTCATTCGCCCGGTACTGGGCCACGTCCCTGGCTATCAGGTTGGCAACAGTTTCGTCTAACAAATAACAAATAGTTCTAATAATAACAATAATAATAATAATATGTAATTATTCGTACGACGTAGCAAACGCGCGCAAGTCAAGGCGTGGTGGGTCCGGGTAAAGAACCATAATTGAAAGATATCGTGCCCCCCTCACACGACCGACGCGGAACAAGGAAAATTATCTGACGACCGGAATCCAGACTTAAGTTTCACCGTCGTGACGTAATTATTTCGGTGGTATTATACGGCATTGTTTTGGTGTTCCGAAGGGAAATTCCGAGAATTCGTTTACGACGACGAACGTTGTAACAACAACAACGTCGGACGTTGGAACGGGGAAAAAAATAATTAGAAACTTTACGGCTGTTGTTTCACGAGGTGAGAAAGACTTGGGGCCTAATATCGTTTCGGTTACCTCCGCCATAAACTGTGGATTTTTCTTCGTCGTCGCCGTATGTCTTTGCCCAAAACGAGGTCAGCGATTCTAATTTCACATCTCTCTGTTGGTCGTAAATACGTTCTTGTATCTCACATTTAATAACCTGTAGACTCTTTTTTTTTTTCACTCCTCTCAAAGAGCTGAGCATCATAGATTTTTCTAATTTTCATAGGAAACGATTTAAAACGAGCTCTCTTAAACATTTCATTGTGTACGATGCAAAAACATTATCTATTTGTATTTTGTATGACGAGCATTCCAAGCAGCAGTCGAGACGCCGTTTCTTATTCGACGGTGAAAAATTACCCTCCCACTTACATGACCGACGGTTAGGTTATGTCTTCCGAAAGAATATGACGTGAGAGTATATCAAACGGACGGGTAAACCAAAACGTAAAAAAAAAAAAACGTGTGGCACTGCCGGGGACTGCCACGGTAAAGCTATTGCATAGAATTTTTATCGACTTAGGAAGCACCAATTATTTTTTACGTGCGTTTAAGTGTGCGGTTTGATGTAAAAATAAGAAATTTCGTCAAAATACAAACTTAAAACGCTTTTAAAAAAATATTGTGACTAACGATTTTCGATATTTTTTCTTCGTCGGTCGAAATACTTATGAGTATTAATTATTGTATTAAATTTTCAGCTTTTAATATCCAAAGGTTAACATTTTACGAAGCAAAAACATCCAACAAATGAGAAATTTTCAACATTTTCAATGTTCTATATATAAGTCGAAAATTGTCAAATCTTTTTGAAATTTTAATTGAGTATGCGCGTGACTATTATTAGTTATTATAAGTTCCTAGCTATATTATTGATGGAGTTATGGCTAAAAAACTGAAATAGATTTCACGAAAATCGAGAATACAGACATTTTCCCGTTTTTTGTCAATTTAACGATAGTTATCGCCCACGCTTGGAAAAACTATTGAGAAATTCGAAAAATTAAGTCTCAAGAGTTCCATCTCGACAAAATTTCGGTTCTAAAAAGTTTCTGGATGAAACTTTTGGAATAGGATTTCGATAAGAAAAAGTGTCTCCATACATGAAAAAAAAAATGCGTGTTAGGTTTTTTCGTTGCGGAATTTCTGGATTCGGTCGCCGTGCTCAAAGCCCGCGACAAAAGCTGTGCAATAGCTTAAAAAAAAAAATTGAAAACAAAAAAACTAAAAATTCGTCCCCGAACCGTAACTGTTCAGTACGATTCGACAACAGGCATCGATGGCGGTAGTAAAAGTACGGAGTGGTCGAAAACACGTGGGAAACGCTCGTGGAAAACGAAAAATACGCACAGAACGGCGTTTGTCAAACATATTATAATAAATTATCATCGTGCGAGTGTAACGCGTATAATAACATTAAAATGACGTGTATATATGCGCACACGCGCGTGTGTGTGTTTTTACGTTTTAAGTGCAATCGCGTATTTTCATCGTTTTACATTAAAATGTGACTGGGCGTCAGCCACGAGTTTGCATAAAATTAAAACGACGTGATTTTACGTCACACGTCGATATGGTAACACGCACGTGCACGTCACCGCGTAGGTGTGCTCGACTAATCCAGAAATCGTGCTCGTGCCCGTCCGCCACGTGGCGTGGGACAAATCCCGAGAGTCGCGAGGTTACGGTCGTGCGAGTTGCACGACCTTGTCGACGACGGTAGGCCGGAAAATCGTGCCGAGACCGCAGTCGGTGAGTTTCCCGGGATTCTCCGCTCGTCGAATCCCCGACGAATTTCCCAAAAGGCCACGAGCGGATTTTATTTCGTCCGCTCCTGTCCGAACGGTAATTATTATTCACAGTAGGCGACGCGATCGGTGTGAAATATTATCGTGATCGTGATCGAATTATTACAGGCGACGAGGCAACGCGATCGTCGACAGAGGCAGAGACCACGTCGTAGAAGGGTAGGGTGGGGGTGGTTTCGAGAAACTCAAAATCGAGACGACTTTTGCACGGCTTTCATATGCGTCTTGGAAACTTAGATATCGTGAACGGGTCGATTTCGAACGATTTAATGAAGCGTGAGCTGTTGTAAAAGAAATGCAATTAAGTAAACCATTAATTATTTAAATTAATTTGTAAATCAAAAATTGTATACACAATTATGTCGTGTATAATTAAATGCTTAAACTGTTAATTAAATAATGAAAATTTAAATTACAATGTTTTAATAATAAAAGTTTTCTCTTTTCGAAGTAGTAAATCATAAGTAACGATTACCGTTTTAGAAAAAAAAAGTATGTACTTGATAGCACACAATAAAATGACTGTACGGAATAACCACCAAAAAACATCTGCCGAAATATCTATTGGAACAAAAATATATATATTTAAACCAATATATTATTTTCTAATCAAAAGCATAGCATTCTCGTAAAAAAAAAAAAAATAATAATAATAATAATAAATATACAAAGAATACATTGTTGTCAGAGTAATGCGATCGCATAGTTTTAAACAATATAAACTCTTGTGCTTGTGATATTCTTGAACTATATTATAATACAAAACTAAATGTTCCATTATTTTACATTTTAATCATTTATATTTATATCTCGTTGCTTTAATATTTCAAGTGTTTGCAATAGTAATAATATATTTTAATGGCCAATAACCGAATAGCCCTATATAGTTTCGATACCTACTTAAGAATCAAAATTTGTTTTATTTTATGTACACTATTTTTTTGATATCAAATACTGTTTGACGGCAAATAACTAACAGACTAGTTAAGTAATATGATTTCGCTAACGCATTTAATATTTTGTTTCAAAATTAAATTTCTATCATAATTTACTGACGTTTTTTTTTATCCGAGATGTTTTGTTCTTAATATGTGATTTCGGTCAAAGATATTAACGTTGGAGATATTTCGACCGATAATTCTCGGGAAACGGGAGAAAATCGAGCATTTTTTTTTTCCGTACATGCTTACGGGACGTGGTTTCATATAGTGTAAATTTCCACTCTAAAAGTGCTAAAAAAATATTAGAGCGTGTTCGAGTAGACCATTGATTTTTTCGGTAGAGCTAAACCTTTAAATCCCGAACCCAACCTTTAAACCCCCCAACAGCCACTGCGGCCATTGTTTTTGAACTACGCACAATGTCGTGATGTACCCAAACATTGTGGACGGCTACGGAAGACGATCATATTGTTGCCGGCTCGTTCCCAATCACCGTCGGATCGTGCCGCGGCGACACGGGGCTTGAAATATACAATGTACGCCTTCGGCTGCAGTCACGATAAACGTAGTCATATCATACGGTCGCGAGACACACTGTAAATTCGATGTTTTCGTTTGATTGTTAATTTTACGATCCAAAATGATAACACTAAATATTTAGGTATCCGTCTAGACGAAAAACTAAACTGGGCCTACCACATTAAAAACAAACGCAAATCTTTAAACCTACTACGTCTTCACTCCCTGAGACATCTTCTCCGTTCTAAGATGCCGCTAAATATAAAATTACTAATATTCAAACAAATTATACGCCTAGCCATGTCTTACGGTATTCAAATTTGGGGATTCGCCAAAAAATCAAATATTTCTATCTTAAAACCTTTCGATCAATTAACCTACGAATAATAACAGGAGCTCCGTGGTAAATCAGTAACCACACTCTCCACAAAGATCTAAGAATTCCAACACTTCCTGAACTCGCATCTTTCTACTTTAAAAAATTCATAATTTTATTTGTACTTTTTTTTATTCATATGCTTAGTATCATCATATTGTTTAAAAAGTTTACTTGTTGTATTAAGTATACAGATTATAACATTTTCTTTATAAAAAAAAAAAAAAAAGTTACGATCATTAGCTTGAACCGCGTAGGTACTCGCCCGTCAAACGATTCGATCGAATAATCGGTTACCACACGTGCGTTTTCGACGTGAAAACTACTCGGGTTAAACCATTCAGTCACTTTGTATCGAAGCAGCACGACATTAAGCCCTAAATTTCTGGCGTTTGTTTTCGACTTTCGTGCACGGCCGGCAATCGCTGTTGCGTTTTTCGATCCAGATAAACGCACTCACATCGCAGCGGCCGAGGCATTCGTTAGAACTTTGTTAAATCCAAATCAAAGATACCGGGAAATCGTTCCCCGGCGTCTGTCGAACTTCCAGCCGAAACGTTATAAAACAATTATTTATAGTTCGACTAGAATGTTTCATGCAGATAACCGCAGAAAGTTCCGATTTCACGTGTTCGTGAGTTTAGACGATTTATTTGAACATCGGCAAGAGGTCAACGATGAAGTAGGTACTTTTTTTCCCCCGGCTGGCAAATCGAACGATTCACTGCTCGGGCAACTCAATGAAACTCGTCAAACGGATATGTCTAGTTTTTTTTTTTTTTAATATTCAAACACGAATCACGCGTACGTGTTATATTATTATTGTAATAGATAGAGCCCACAGACAACGTGTAA
The DNA here is from genome assembly GCA_027580255.1 of Therioaphis trifolii. NCBI lineage: Eukaryota > Metazoa > Arthropoda > Insecta > Hemiptera > Aphididae > Therioaphis > Therioaphis trifolii. The sequence continues at coordinate 6,308,344 of CM050405.1, read as the reverse complement.
CTACGTTTTATGAGTTCGCACTTTTACGCACTACGAAAGAGCGAATGGTTTGAAGACGGCTGAAATAATTGGTTTTACACTGGATTTTGTAAGATTACTAATTTATTTATTGTCGAGTCACAATAGATTCTACATTTTATATTATTAAGATTAATTGCCGTGTGGACTAACGCCGGCGGCGCGGCGCGGCGGAGTCGAACCGCTGCCGAACGGTCTTACATACTGTTGATTCTATGTCGTGATGGGCAAATTCCCGGTTAATATATTTTTGGTAAATTCCATAGTTATTTACCCGGTATTTAAAATAAATACCCGGTAGTTTGGGTAATTACTTCAAACAAAAAATATTCAATACAATTTTTTTCATCAACGAACAAATGTTAAAATGTGGTGATCCAAGCCAAAATACCCATATTTAATTAAATACATTTTAAGTGGAAAGTTGGCTACATATTTTTTTCAAAATATCGTATTATTAATAAAAACAAAAAAAATATTTTTAAAACTAGCTGTCCTAGCCGTTTGATCACCTTCTTCACTAAGTATACTAAGTACTTTAATTATTTCTGTATATCTTGAATTAATTTTACTTAATGAACTATACCAATAACCCCACTATGAGCGTTGACGAAATGTAGCAATTCCACCGGCCCTTTGCCCCATGATACCGAAAATTTGACCAGCCCATATGAAATCAAGGGTCGGCCAATTACCCTCCCCCCCAACGACGCCACTGGTTACCAACGCATTCTTAATGCCATAAGCGTAACAGTTTATCTATATTCTACATTTTATACCATGTGTGTATTGTAGTCATGTGATATTTTAATATACTTTAATATTTATGTTACAACCAAAGTGGAGATATCCAAAGTGGAGATCCACCTTGGTTACAACCACGATTTAAGATAAAATAGTATAGCAATATTAAAAAAAAAAAATACCCAATTTTTCAAAGGAAAAAATAACGTTGGTATTTACCCTGGTGTTTGCCCAAAATATATTTCTTATCCGTTGGGTATTTACCCACAGCCCATCACTAGTTCTATGTACGACTGACTGTCCAACTCTAGGCGGTGTCAGTTGTTCATATACAGAATGTTTATTCTGCATTTATACAATTATAAATAATAGTAATAACAAGCATATTTGCTCATAACATTATAAACTACGATATATTTCGTATAAAGTGAAAAAAAAATCACAAATTTAATTTTCTCAAAAAAAAAAAAAAAAAAACGTATAATTATTTTTTTTTCTCGAAAAACTTGAATAATTTCTTTATTGATTACACTCGGAATGTACAATAACTGTGATGACCGGCCGCGGTTGTGTGAGGGTTGTGTTTATTCAAACGACAGTGGACCGAGGAGACAATAAACGCCGACAGGTATTGAACACTTTGTTTAATTAATTATTATTGATCGACCGTGCACGCGAAATATTCAACGAAAATCCGCCATGAATATGGGCAAAAAGAGGTGGGAGTAGGTCGAAGGTATACAGTCGATTTGTGCGTGAAGTGCGAGCGCGCGCGTTCTTGATCGATAAAAACAAACACTTGTACAACGAAAACGACGATATTTATTTCAGATCGGTATTGGTCGTCATTCTCGTCCAGATCGGAGAAATCCGCTTTTTCCCTCAAAAATCGGCATGTATAGGTAAATTACGTGTTTATCCCTTTAAACATGAACTTTTGATTGCGATTTTGAATTGAGTAAATTTTAGAATGAGTTCCGAGTAGATAAAACGTCTCGTCCGTTGAAGGATTATTTTTACTGTTCAATATAGCATTGCAATGCTATGTTGTTTTTATCAAAAACAATGTAAAAACGACACGTTATATTTACTTCGAGTAGAATCTAATGTTAAGCTCTCAATTAGGCATGTTATGATTCACGACAATATACACACGTATAAGCAGTTATCGGACAAAACTATTTCGTTGCGTATGTGTTATGTGTGTGTCTACTATGTGTACGTAATAATATTTAGTTTTTGAAATTTAAAAATTATTCAAACCACTTTCCCTTTGATAAATGTCTGTATATTATGTCACTGTACGTATTATTACGGATCACTCGGTTCTTAAAATACGTATTTTCGAGTCGTGGTGATTTTTAATTTATTACAAAACCAGTTAAACGTCCAGTCAGACATTTTGATTTATATTCTGAAAAAAAAAAAAAAGCAAAAACTTTAAAAGTCGCGGTGTTCTTACCACCTGAGAAAATTCTTAAAATATGCTCACGTTTAGATTTGGCTTAGCATTGCGGCCGACGCTGAATTTTGAAATTAAACCGGTGATAAAAAACGGTAAGTCACGCTTTGTCGAAAGATTACGATTTTGATGATAATTTATTATATTATGAAACGAGTAAGCTGGTTTATATGGATCGCTGATACACCGAGCATCTTAGAATAAGGTGAAATATCGATTATTTAACCACAACGTCAATCAAAGTTCAGTCGCTTCGTTCTCGTCTCGTCTTTCTTGCCCTCTTCTCTGCTCTTTCTACTCTTTCCATCACTGTTGGCTGTCGATTTACCGCAACATCTTTAAATTCTGTCATAAATACTCGTAAAAATTACGTAGAAGTCGAAGTGACTCGTTTCAATTATTACTCATTACCGTTTTTCCTGTGAATAAAGGTACGTACTTAAAATATTTTGACGTCAAATGGTTTGTTTTGCAATCATTTGCGTGGCATCGTTGTAATAAAATTACAAACACCCCGAAGACGCCAAAATATCAAAGATAAACGAATACGCTGCGGAAGTCGATCAAAATGGCAGTCGAACCTATTGTGGCACGGTAGATAGATATTACGAGTATATTATGGTATTAATTCCAGGAAAAATTTTATTTTGAAACTCAATATAGCAGTGGTTATTTATAGTTATTATAATAGTTATTAAGTAAAGTCTGCAAATTCCAGTTTGAAAAAAAATTGACCGTCACTTCCATGTTCCTCGGTGGAAAGTTGAGTTTTCCTTTTCTTATCTTACTCCGTGTGGGTCTATTATTTTTATAAAATATATATTATTATTGTTGTGACCAGTCACAACCGTAACGGCATAAATAAAACATTTTTTATTTTTTTTTTTTGTTCGCTGTCTCGGGAAAAAAAACAATAGATGCATTATTAATACCTACCGTATGAGTAAAATAAAACATAGACGTACAATATATTATACGACGTCGATAATGTACGGTCGCGTATTTTAAGTCGATTCGGAAAACATTTTTTTTTTTTACCAAATTAACACAAACGCGCTAGACGTTAATTTCCAGTACTTTTTTTTCCCCCATGTCTACTCCGACGCGATCGTCGAGAACACGGTGTTTTATACGATACGCACACGTGTCCGTTACCGAGGGATTAACACGCACGCGAATTCGCCACGTGTAACGACGTATAAAGAAAGATGATTTTCACGTGCTTTCGATGTACTGCGACTATAACATCTTTATGGATTATGGAAATTATACTATGTGCGACCGACTTAATCCTTACCGAGTGTGTGTACAGTTTATACGATAATAATAAGTTTTCGATATTATTATCATCCTCCCTACAGCTCCCCACATAAAATATAATACGTTTTTGTAATACGATACGTATTTATGGGCTAACGAAACGTACATCAACAAATCGTTCTTATTTGTATTGTTAAAAAAAAAAAAAAAACTTAACCGGTAATATAATAATTTAATAATAATTTGTTTATTCAACTTCTTTCATAATAAGATAACATTTAAATTTTAAATTAACATTTTAAGTTGATACCTACTCTCTATAAGCAACAGCTAGGGAGTCTTAATAATTAGTTACAATAATTTATACACAATTTTACAATACATAATATTTATAAAAATGAATACAAAGAAGGAAAAAAAAACCGAAACCGTCATTCGGTAATGACGAATTATTTTACGGTTTATATTGTTTATCTATGAGTTTTTTTTTTTTTTTATAAAAAATTATTATTTGATACTGAATATATTTCGCTTTAATACATAAACTGAGATGAAAAAAAAAAAAAAACCCAATCGATGATTTAGCATCAGTCGTTTATTTTCAGAGTGACATTGTTCTGATGTACCATCTCACCACAGTGAAACATGGTCATTAGTACTTTCGTGGTACAGGACATATTTTGTATACTATGGTGTACATGAATCGTAATCTATGATCCGGTTATGAATATAGGGAATTTATGCGATTGAATTAAATTCAATTGAGACCAGAAAAAAGTTACTATTTTATGATTTACATAGGTATCTATTTAAAAAGTCATAATGAAATCAGTTGTTTAAGATACTCTTGGTTAAAACCACTTTTTTCGTACAATGCCATTTATGAATTAGTAATTTTCTCTATGTAAAGAGACCGATAATTTGTTCGATCAAATCAAAACTTTTACTGCTGGTTAAAAAATAAATTTGAAAAATCGGTTTTCAAAAACTTAAATAAATATAGTTTATGAGAATTAAAAATACGTTTAACATTTTTTTTTTTCAGTTTAATTCGTATGAGAAAAAATGTGTTTCTCTAAAGTTTCAAAACACTTAACCCCTTTCGCGAACAATCGATTCATGAATAATACTGCGTTATAATAATATAAATGGTATAATGTGCGTAATACTTCGTATATAATAATATGTGCGCACTGCGTATACATTATTTCACTCGACGTATTCGTGTAAAACTTACATTATATTATTCATAGGCCACTGTCGTTATTAACGCTCTCAGGTTTTCGAGCACTTGTAGAAACAATGTGGTTTTTCTTGATCTTTATGATAAGTTCTCATTACATATTTAGCCACCGATTAAATTTTCTCGAACAGACACTTAAAAAAAAAAAAAAAAACCGATTAACTTTGAACGATTATCGTCGACAGCGTAGTGTCATGGACGCGCGTAATATTCTCCGTGTGAAAATCGTGTTTTCCTATCGGGAATAACGATCGGGATTAAGTATGATATTCGGTTGTCCGTGGATTTTTTAACGTCGAGACTTAAACTCGGGCCCGTGTTCACGGTGACCCCGCACGTCCGTCACACAGTGACCGATCGTGTTCGAATCCGTTTCGGGGAAATCTCTGGTTCACGTCGGTTTAAAAACATAAAACGGCAGATCTCACAAACAGAATAAGATATCGGGTCACGGCGAGCAGTTTGCGCACGTGTGCGTATGCGTGTGTGTGTGTGTGTGTGTGTGTGCGTGTGGATGTGAGTGTATGTGTGTGTGTGTGTGTGTGTGTGTGTGTGTGTGTGTGTGTGTGTGTGTGTGTGTGTGTGTGTGTGTGTGTGTGTGTGTGTGTGTGTGTACATAATGCGCTGTGCTCGAACAAACTTTGTTCGACACACGCATAATGAATTCGCAGAAGCGGTGTGAGTTTGAGCAGGCAACGGAACCAGCGCCGCGTTATGTACGTGTTTTCCGTGCGAGCGTAAGGGTCACGTGTCACGATCGCGAAAACGAAATGGTTTTACGACGGTCGCGGATGAAATCCACCCGAAACCGCTGTTCGGCGATAACGCCGTGGACAGTGTGTAACGGACGTATGCGATTTGAGTCTATAAAAGATCTTCGGGAAAGATAAATAAAAAATAGTGTGTAATTTAAGCCTCGACTGATGACGTGCCGTACTGTGTAACTCTTGAAACTTCCAAATTTACTGGTAAATTTGAAACGAATTAGTCCGATTGTCCGTTACCTGCTGGTCGGTCAGCTCAATACAATATACCGTTAAACGCCTAATTACAATGGTTGTTTGTAAATATAAGAAAATATTACCTAGTGTTGAAACATAAATCTAATCGTTTTAATTACAATCGTTTGATAAAAACGCGTTGTCTTATTACTGCGGCCGCGATCAAAGATATATTCAATCGTGATTACAACTCAAATACTATGGTTTATGACAATCTTTTAAACGAGTATGAGACCAAAATAATCAACGTATCGAATGCCCATCGATCGATTCGTCGGTGGTGCGAAATTCCGCTCTAGTAGAGTACAAAATGATGCGAATCATCGTTTTAAAGGATTATAAATTGATCGAAATACATACCTACTTTTAAGCGCCTGAGTGGCGCCAATGACGTTAGTTTTATTAGTGGCCCAAATGGATATCACCCGTATGTGCTTATAGTTTATATTATTGTAAAACTATTAAAAACGTTGACGATCTGCGTGTGATCGGTATATTCGACAATTTTGATTTCAAACCACATATCTAAGAAATCACCATTTTTGTGTAAAAAAAAAAATATAAAAATTGTTGATTGGTCGCAAAAAAAATCATTTTTTTTTTTTTTTTAAGACACGTTCTAGCGAGAACCCCCGGATGGATCTGGATCGATCGTAATTTTTTCCATCCCGTTGTCCCGGTTTCACTGAAACCAACACTGTACGATAAGTATGATCGTACGTGCACAGACAACCGACGTCTGAACACGTGACGAGACGTGAGACGTGTTGAGTCAGAACCCGGTCAGTCACGCCGTCGCACAGTGTTCTAGAAAGTTAATTTAAAAGGACAACATTATTTATTCATTAAATATAACCGTTTTTGAATACTAACTTCAGTTTTAAATTCATTTTTTACATTTTCCGTTGGCAAATTTGAGTCCCGTCGAAAAACCACGGACGTCCGAATCTCCTATATATCACGTGCGACTCGGCGGCCGTTTCCCTCCAAAAACGGAAGGACAAACTCGAGTTGGGTCCCAGATTTCAAAAACAGCATGAGTTGGGTCCCGGTATACTTTATGTGATACACGAGTTGGATCCCGGTATATATTATAGAGTACATTAGTTGGGTCTCGGTATATTTTATGGAGTACATGAGTTGGGACTAGCCTATTTGCGTGACCCAGGAGACACCACGTGGAGGTTGGCTAGAATGATTAATTTTAGAAAATAAAAATATTATATATTATTTAGTAATAAAATATGTAATATAATATAAAATATATTATTTGTATTAAAATAAAAAATAAGTAATACATATTTGTACTAAAAAAAATATAAGCTAGGGAATAAATTTAAATGACACTTCTTTTACAAAATCTAACCGCGTCAATTGTCCACTAGTAAAAGAAAGCATCTTTTCTCTTAAAAAATTTTCTTTTTCTACGGTTTCTTTTTTTTTTTTTTTTGATTTTGTGGCTAAGCTCCGAAGTGATTCATAGATTTCACTCTGAATCCCAAGTAACATTTCTATTAAAACAAAAATGTTAGTTAGATGGACACTTCTAACCTTAATAATATAATAATAATATATATATTACCGCGGACCCAATTCGAGTATTATAAAATAATACCGCGGACCCAACACGTGTTTTTTTTAAGAGATAAAATATCTCGGGACCCAACTCGCGTTTTCGCAAACGGAAGTATCCTCGAATCGAATAGTGGACGCGGACTTAGCGGAATCCGGTCGGACAGGCCGGCGTCTTCTGCGCATCGTACCACGACCACGGTCGTGGTATGGTCGCACACGTCTGCTTCGAGGCGACGTCTACGTCGCCCGATACACCGCGGCTACGCACGGCGTTAGGTTTGGTAGTTTTCAATTTTTTTTTTATTCGCTTGATAAAAATACACAGAGCGTGGCTGTGGAAACGGTGCGGCTATTTCCGTCGGGTCGCCGCGACGCTCTCGTCAGCGGATTCTGTGACAGGCGTTGGCTGTGAATATAAACGACTTGTAAAATTCGGATCGGCCGACACGGCGCACACACGTGCACGCTCGAGAGCCGGCTGGTGACGTCGTCTCGAGAGCGACTCGAACGTTTTCCGCGTCCTCGTCCTCTTCCCTCCGTCTCTCCGGCGTCCGTCTGGACCGCGCCGAGGCGATATGCGTAATTTCCGTTTTCGGCTTAAAGTTTCGCGAGGAAATGAATTCCGCCCGATTCCCGAAGAAGTCGCGGCGCCGAACGGCCAAACTCGCGCCCGCATTACGGCGTGTTGTTTATAACATTATCGCTATTAGACGCTGTTAAAGTCAGGAAATTGCGGCGCGCCTTCCAAAAGACGATTTATTCCGCGGAACCCGTGAGGATGTTTGGCCGCGTTTTTCTTTTGAACTCCGTCCCACTGCACGACCACGAGTGGAATGGTATTATTTCATAACGCGCGTGTCTTCGAGTCTCGGGAATTCGTGATTAAAAAAAAAAAAAAAAAAAAACTAACGTCGTCGAATCACTCTCCCGATGTATAGTTCACGTTTTTTTTTTCTAGAAAAAACGAGTTTATTCGCAGGGCCGACCCGAATTTCGGTAGATTATAAAGAATGTCGGCACAAGATCGTTCGTGTCAATCTTTTCACGCAAAAATCATTTTAGCCCGGTTAAAAATTCAAATTCCTATTAGGTTCGGTGAATAAAAACAACTAATATCACACTGAAATTTTGTTCAGAATCGTTTTAATAGAGAATTTAAAATCCGATTCGCCCATTTTTTATGCAATTAATTTCAATAATTTAGTCATGACTCCAAAACGAATAGGGAATACTAGAGACGACATTTTCTGTAAGAATCAAAAATATTTTCATTCAAACTCGTTAAAAGTTTTTCAGCTAACGGTAGAATTTCGACAATGTCTCGTTCTATGAATATATTTAACTAATACAGATTTTACTTTTTAAATTAAAGCCTGAAAACGTAAATTTAATTTAATCATCACACCAAACGGTATTGAAAAATTCTTAATTTTTTTTGTCACGCTTTTTTTGTGAAATATTTAGTTGATATTTTAATTAAATTGACTGTTTCGTATCAAATTCCAACTTCAAATTTGAATGAGAAATTATTGATTGATTAGACGCATAATAAAGTAATATGCAAACTCAAGTTTTAAACGGAAAAAAAGTATTTTTAAGTTTTTGATTAAAACATTATTTATAAGTTTTAAAGTTCTTCAATTTATAGTTTTCATTCAAAAAAAAAAATTAAATAAAATATATTATAACGATGTATATAATACATACCGATAATTTAACGAAAAAGGATAAACATTTGTAGCGGTGAAAATTACACTGACGTTTTTGTCAACATCGCTATACCACAGTGAAATGATTAATGGTTTCTTTAAAATTCAATGCACCCTTCATCATTTTATTGACCGATAAACAAAGAATATCCATGTCACGAAATATGCCAGACTTTTTTTGTTTTTATTTTTGCAAAAAATGTCAAGATAGTGAGTCTGAAAAAAAACCGAGTTGATACCACGTAATATTTTTAAGAGCTTATTTGTGCCAGTATAATTAATGGGTAGCTTCTTCCGTTAAGCTGTTCAAGTTTTGTGTTTTATATAATGTAGTTCGTACTCGTATTATTGTACTAACAGGTACAGATTGTGTACGAAAAAAAAAAGAAAAGAAAAATGCTTATTTTAAGACGCTTGTTGCGAAGCACAATAAATAATAGTGTGAAAAAAAAAGGTTTCAGATTCACAAAACACATATTATACGAGTCACGAATTTGTGCACGAATATCGAATATAATATTTAGAATATTTGAAACGCTCCGTATAAACCTATTCACAATATTCACAATATAAACCCAACACAACGCCACCGTCTATTGTACACGTCAAAAGCGATGGATTGTCTAATCGATAAAGTTCATCGGATAAATTGCGCCGCGTATCAATCATTGACGTTGACTGTATTTCTGAGAACTATTCGCTGTGCATCTGTATTGTAGTATTAGGCGATGAATGTAGTAATAACCAAACGATGTATGATAATTTAAAATTTAGAACAATAGAAATAGAAACGAATTTGAGTTGAGTCAGTAATTTAAGGAGAACAAAATATTATTAGTCAATAGGAATAATTGTGATATAAAAGGGAGAAAGAAAAATGTCGTTCTAAATTTATTTTCTCGACGCATGGTCATTGGTCAGCAATCGCTTACTTTGGCGTGAATCAAATGATTTTCTGTACTGACACGATTGATCGTGATGATTATTTTCGTTTTAAAATCATTCAAGAGTGGTTTGGTATGATTGTTTTGTCGGATATAAGGTTTTCAGCAGGCGCGTCCTTCAGGGGGAGGGGAAGGGGCGTTCACCCCCATAACAATTTTGAATGTATAAAATTACTATTATTTCAACAAAATGTTAATGATCAAAATTTATTGTTACACCTGAGTAGAAAATCTAAATCTCCACAAAGTTAATAAATTAAAAGATTATAACTACTAATTATTTGATATCTGCATAGTTTATGAGGGTATAGGTTTATAAAAGAACGCAGCACATATTTTTTTTAATCGTGGCTTCAGTCTGTCATCGGTTAGATATACTGCAGTAATGTACTGTATAATAACACCGCTACATATCAGTGTTGTCAATATATATATATATATATATATATATACGTGTATGTATGGATTTTTTTATATACAGGGCATAAAAGGCCCACCAAGAAAATAATTTTTAGGCGCCCAAAATTATGTCCACTATCCCAAAAACTGCATCAAATAATCATCCACAAAGTGGAATCCCTTTTTTCATAACACTCATTAGTCATTATACAAACCACGTATTAAATCTTATAAAACAAAATTATTATGGGCAAAAACTAAGTCAATTACACGAAATTTAAAAATGTACAATACATATTTTAACATACCCTGTTACTTACTTATATACAAAAATACTGCAGTTCATACTTCATACTTAAGTATTATTTTTATAAATTAAAAATATATAGATGATTGGCAATGGAAGTTATACTATAAGAATTAACCATTAACCAAACAGTAACCATTAAATAATTTTATTTCATTTTATTTTATGTTGAGACACTTAATAGACAAATAAGATCACAAAAATACCACTCATACGGAATTTTTTTTACATTAACAGTATTATAAGACAATATCCTTAGAGTAAAAATTAAACAAAAATTTTACATTAACACTTATATTTATAATTAACAATATCTAGTAATTAGAAGAAATAATATAATTAAAAATCAGTTAACATTTTAAAAAATCAGCCATTTTTGAGCTTTTCGTAGTTAATAGGTCTATAAGTTCATCATTATTTAAATATCAAAAATTTAAATAAAAATTAAAATTCATGGGGATTCGGGATTTTATAATAATATACATAGAACAGTCTATTATTATTTATTATTTATTAATATTTATTATATTACAGTTTAAGATTTTCTATTTTTAGACTTGAATATTAGAATCACAAATTCTGTAATATTCTACAAAAGTCGCAGGCCCAAAGACCAAAAGTTTTTGATGGTCCATAATCAGACAACGGGGCCTTTTTATAGAGGAGGCCCACCGAGATTTCCTCCATAGCTCGCCTAACCAATCCGGGCCTGTATGTATGTATATATAATACTAATAAATAATACTATTAATTATTGTGCAGTCACAAGTCACACACGAATGGCGCCCTCTATCTACGACCATTCTATGTGTACGAAAGACCAGTCTATTAGTATGAGCACAGAATAGATAGATCTATTCCGTAGTATAAGGTGTATGGTGTATACTTATCTGTGTGATAACCTAATTTATTATCTAATTATCTCTAATTATCTAATTATTATAATTATCATATTTCATTGTACAATTGTATTTATTTATTTATTATTATTATTATTATTAATACGTAGGTATTATAATAATATATCGATTTAAAAAATAGGTTCAGCCCCCCCTGAAAACTGTCTAGGGACGCCCCTGGTTTTCAGTTACAAGCCTCAAATATTTGCTTACATTACGCAATATTTATGTGTAGGACCCTGAATATGTTTCAAAAAAAAAAAAAAAATAATAATAATAATAATAATAATAATAATAACTGTCAAATTTAAAATGTATTTTCCTAATACATATTATAGGTATCTCCCATTAACGTTAAAACATATGATATTAATATTAGGGTATAATACTTTAGAAAAAATATGATGTTTTTTAATTGTGTCGTTGTTTATTATGTCCCTTCGGTAGTAATATTGAATTTCAATATGAACTACACAATCTTGTAATGTGTATACTTTGTATTTTGCATGAGATCATAGAGAAAGAAAGAGAGAGAGAGAGAGAGAGAGAGAGGGAGAGATAAGAGGGTAGAAAGTGGATAGAGTGAATAAAGTTAAAAATATTATGTTTCGACGTAGCTACGCACACATAAAAAAAAATGTATTAATAATAATAAATAAATAAATAATTACGACAAAAACGTGAAAGAAGATAACACGAAAACGGACTGTGATGTGGAGAAGACGTGAGCGTACAGAGGACTCGAGAGGTGTAGCGGCGTAAGATAAAGAAGTGAGTGAAATGAAAAAAAAAGTAATAATAATAATAATAAAAAATAATAATGGCCATTTTCCTCCTCTGCCCTTGTCATTATCCGCGTCGGCAGCCAGAGGTGCACGTGAAGGGTAGAAGATTTATGGCTCGTTTTAATTAAGGGGGCTGCTGCCGCGGAACACCGCCGTATTTTCGACGAGCGGCGTGGAAGCTGCGCGAAAATGGCATCATTAAGGTATGATAAGGTGTTTCGATAAGAATTTTCGATGACACGTTCGGAGCCTTCGTTAAGTTAACGATAATTTTTTTTTCACCCTACCCGCGTCCACGGATCCCCCCGCACGCGGTCGGGGATACGGCAGCCGATCGATATATTATATGCCGACGTAAAAACGGTCGCGCGAGAGAATCCCCGCGGCGAGTTAAACGCTTCGTCTGGCACACGACGACGGTGTATAATATACTGTATTTTACGCATACCAACACGTATATATATATATACATGTACATGTTATCAGTCTGCGCCTAGTAAAATAATTTACAACCTCCGAGATGGGACACGGGTAGAAAGATTTAAAATCTCCTAGGTAAACGCATTACAATTATACTCGATGGACAGTGGCGTCGCGACGTTTTGAAAATGAGTGAAATTCGATCGAAAGTTTTTTTTTTTCGCTCCTGAATCCATCCACGACTATATAACTTGACTACTTCATCAACGCCTAGTGATCGTCGAATAAAGCAACTTTTTTTTTTTTTATTATTTATTTATGTACACCTATCTCTTTATTCGTCCGAGATAAATGGTATGTAACAATGAAAAGGTTTTTATAATCCCAAAACGAGCTTAAAAAAAAAAAAATAAAAAAACAAGTAGAATTTATAAATCGTATGGCTGTTAAAATGCATACTTAGATGTCACTTTCTCAACTTGACGATTGTCTAATCAAACTCCAATGTCAGTTTCTCTCTAACACACACACACACACACGTGCACGCACAATACAATATTTCGTATAATCTTTGATGATGTTTCATCGCATCGACTATCGATGCGTACTCGATATTTGGCTTTTTCTAGGAGTTCGTAAAAGAAAACCACACGCGAATTCGGTTTTACGTTCATTTGAGAATCCGCGAGTGTGTTATTTATTACCAGGTCACGTTCAGTAATCTCGAACTCACGTGAAACAACGAATGCGAGAACCGCGTGACGTACTTGTTTTTACGAACTTCCGTCCGACCGAAACACACGGTCGTGCCCGCGGACGGCCGATAAATAAATAAATTATTCGCAAAAACCACGATTACGCGACGAAGTATTATTCCGCGAAACGAGCGGAATCGTATGGATCAGTGGTCGGCAAGTGATTTCTATTGGAGTCCGGAAAACCAAAATAATTCGTAAACGGGTCCGCAGACAAAAAAAATTAATTTTATTACATTATTCAATAGTTATTACTAAAATGTTAGAATTTCATGAAGAGTTAACATGCCTTGTGATGTTATGTACTGTGAAAAATCGCATTTTTCGTCTTTGGCTAGTAACTTGAAATCGGGAAATCTTGTTGAACATCTAATACGAGATGTGTTCTCAAGGCTCACTGTGAGAATCCGTTAACTTTGTTCTCTACTTGCCTATAAAAAAAAATTGTTTTACAAAACGAAGTCTAAGAAATTGGTAATATTTTCACAGTACACATTGTGTATAACTGTACTAGGCAGATACGTTTTTAACCATGGATTAAGTTCTTGTCTGTTAATCGAACACGCGATTGGCAAAGTTTTCTTCAAGATATCAAAATGTATTATTTCTGTCATTTTTACACAATCATTGATAATAATTATGTAAATCAACATAATATACAGCATACTACTATTTTTTTTTCTTTTGTCGTTTAATCGACGACCGGGTGATACCTACTTGCGCAATGCTTTCATCCGGACAGTATACAGTTTTTACCACTGGACACTGACGCCCTTAGTTTTCGGCGCCCTGGGAAACCACCCCGCTCGCCCTAAGGGCATGGTAATTTCATTTGGTTTTCGAAATGTTTTTCAATTTTATTTTATTTTTCGAAATCAACATCCATCCGAAATCCATAAATAATTTTCTCGGAACATTCGCCGACATATTTGTACGTCTAAATTGTTTATACCAGACTGGCGCGTCGGTAGGAAATTTTTTAAATGATTATTGACAAACGAATAATAATGATCCGAAACATTGGAAACGTTTCAAGTTTTGAAAATTCGAAAATCGCTCGTTCGATGGTTATACGTAGGTATATTGAAATCACAATTATCATGAATAAATTGATAACTCGTGCGAGAACGCATAACACGGAATCTATTACTCGACGTTATAGATTAATAGTGATTGTATACTAGTAATTGTATAGTTACGGAATTGTGTAATCTCCTTACCTAACACGACTGCATTACACGTCTACTGCGATCCAGTTGAAAACTTTAAACCTAAATTTCGAGGTCACACCACTCGTATAATATTTTGTTCAATCATAATACGTAATAATTATAACATTCGTAATGATAACACTTGTAAACTGTGCCACGCATTTTTAATGTAGAATTTCAGATATTTCAGTTGAAATGGAAAACGAAACGAAAACTTTTCGGTTTCGTGAAATATCTCACACTCGAACCATTAGTAGGTTAGACACAGACTGCACATGTGACGACTGCACTTGAACACGTATCGACGAGAGACGCGTACAAGCCAGTAATCGGTCTCTTGTAAGTCGGAGTCGAAATCGAGTGCGTTCTCGGACATCAGCACCTCTTCGAACACCGTTAAACACTTTCTCGACAAAACTCCCGATATATATAATATATAGATACATACATATACGTCTTCTGTTAAAGTAGTTTTTAAGTATTCTGAAAACTTTTTACAACCATTTTCCTCGGAAGTCAAACACTTTTATTGTTTAAACATACTTTCGGATCTATAGTCGATTTTAAAATATTCAAACCCGTCGCGAGTGTACGGTATTACACACGAGACGCGAACGGAGTGTGACACACCGGAATCATTCGAGAGGACATTGTTGAAGCCGTCCGAAAACATAATCACATCAGAATATTGTGTAAAAATGATTGATGACCGGTTTACCCGTTTGAAATATGAAATGAGGTCCTATCGTCGCGATCGAGATAAACCTTCGAGTGCGAAAACTCAAAAACGTACATACACACACACACACACACACACACACACACACACACACACACACACACACACACACACACACACACACACACACACATCGGCACGCCGTCTCGCGTAAACGCGTGCACGTAAGAGTTAGTAATAATATTTAATACGCGGACAAGGGCGTTTTGTTTTTGTTTCGCTATCTTTTTTATGATTGGCGTGACACGGTTCGCGTTAATGCGTGAGTATATTCGTGTTTCGTAACAACCATTGTTTGCGCTCGTATTAATTATATTGTAAAGGGTTGATATTTGTCTGACGGAAAAATAAAATAATTATGAATGTATGGTAAAATAATTAAAACGCCGAATTCGTCTGTTCGATTTTGAGTGGAAAACCGTTTAGTTTAATGGAAACAATTTCGCAATAAAATAATTAATGTAGCCCGAATGATTGTGAGTTTAATTTGTATATTTACGGCCAGCTTCGATTTCAAAAATTAACATTGAGCAATACTTATATATATATATATATATATATATATGTATATATATATATATATATATATATATATATATATATATATATATATATATATATATATATATGTATATAATATATACAAAATATTGAGTCCGAATAATGTTCATCGCGATTGATAGTTTTTTTTTTAGTCAATACATTTAATTATTTGTGAGACATTTTTTTTTTTTTTTTTAACTAATAATTATTACACCTACGTTTACATTTAATAGTTTTAAAAAATATTCATGAACTAAAACTGTTTGTCAATATTACATTGTCGGCACCCAAGCACTGGCTGTTTACGTTGTGAGATGTTTTTGTGAAATCTAAACCAATCGTGTTAATACGTTTTGCCCGAAAACGACATTTGAGTGATCTCAAAACCGACATTTATTATCAACGTTAAAATCGATGCAGCGATTGACCCCGATTTCTGAATAAATGACGAACGATTTATCTCTATTCGAATAAATGTTTTTTTTTTTCTGAATTATACTTGTCGTGAAACGGGCGTGCGCGACGATGAAACAAAACTTTCAGTGACCGACTGCGAAATAAATAAATAAATAGGTCGGGTATTTGTATCCGTCAAAAAACAATAAATACGTAGCAATAGGTGTGCGCACGTAATGTTATATTTACAACGTTACGACGAAGGAATGAAACGTATTGACTTGGAAGGTCAAGCCATTTTTTTTTTCAACTGCAAAACGCTTTTAAGTCGACATTCACGCAGTCGACTCTCATCACGGCTCAAACATTGATAGCTCGACGTTTTCGGTAATTTCTCGAAAAATATTCTCGTCAAATCGAAAACAAATCGATTACGTTTTCGATTCATCCGGACCATTCGATTGTCCAATGCAAATGTAGTTTGTCACCGAGATCATTTCTCACAAACTACTCGAACATTACGTGAATATTGCTAAACCCATACATTTGAGTTCAGTTTACGGTCAGTACGGTTAGAATTATTGAGATAAACGTTCGATCGTATAAGATCATCGTTCGTGTGATATTGTGTTGACTTTGACTCGAAAATCGCGTTTGAAGTTATCGTTGTAAAAAACATAAATAATAATTTGACTAGTCAATGAGAAGAAATAGAATATTATTTCGATTACAGGATCATAGAGGAGCTTTGATCGGTTCTAATATAACCATTGACAAAACCAATAAACTGAAACCGATTCTTAACAAAAAAAAAAAAAAAAAAAACCTCACGTACCTACCCAAGTAGCCGTTTAAGTATACAGACAAGTATATCGATGCATATAATCAAAACTTTTTCGATTTCATTTCGCCAATGCGAATCGTGTTGTAATTATTATTAATTTATTTGCGAGTTTTTCGAAATTCTGACGTTTCATTCGAATCCACCCCGAATCCGGGTTTCGCGCTGGAACTCCGCCGAGTCACCGACAACCGACTGTAATAACAGTACTCTCGTACGTATAATAATAATAATAATAATAATAATAACAACACGCGCGGGTACGTTAATACAGTATAGTACGATAATTATATAAAGAATGCACAAGCGCGCACGTTCTAGTTGAAATTCGGAACGCGATCCCCGCGATGGCCTAACGAACAGAGACCCCGGCCAAATTTTAATTGCGAAACATTATTACGTTATTGAATTAGGGCGCGCAGCACACGTCATCGTCCCGCAGGACCCGTCGTCGGCCGCCGCCGCCGCCACTCCGGAATAACATGTATCCTCGGTCCGGTGAACAACCGGCCGTAAATTATACATTTGCACACACACACACACACACACACACACACACACACACACACACACACACACACACACACACACACACACACACACACACACACACACACACACACACACACACACACACACACACACACACACAAACACACACTCGTCGCCGTACACACCGCACCGCTCTCCGGGTAAACACAATTGGATTAAGTCGATGCCCGTTTCAAGAACTCGCTGACCATAACCCGACAAAAACAACGACCACAACTTACTGCACCCGCGTTATATTATTATACCGTCGCACGCGCGCGCACCGACCAAACAATATCGGCCGTACGATCGCCCCGGTCACAAGACGAGACGACGCGATGTGGCGGCGGCGGCGGTCCTTCCTACGTATACGAGTATATTACGTATTATAACAAGAGTGGCCACTAACCTTGACTTTGGGAGCCACAAATTTATAAAGTTAATTCGAGGTGAGCCTAATTCGAGTAATTTTTCACTAATTTTCTTCGAAAATTTGAAGTGAGCAAATGCTTTAGTCTGAAGGTCTTTCGTAAAAAGTCTTAACTTGTTATGGAAACGAAAACTGAAATGATAACGAAACCGAAGGCAATAAAAACACTATCTTACGGTTCTAATGAAATTATATATTAATTTTAGTCTAAGTTTAGTTTAAGAGCCGCACGAAGTTGATTTAAGAGCCACGTGCGGCTCGCGAGCCTCGTTGTGGTCACCCCTGTATTATAATATATACACGCGTACGAGTATAGTCACCGTACAGATTATTATTATTATTATTATTATTATTATTATTATCGAAACCGCCGCCGTTAATATTGTTTCCGGACCGTATAGTGAATCGACCGACTCGACGTTAATTATGCGTGTTTTCGACGTCGCACTACACCGGTGCTGCTTACGTATTTCGTACGACTGCGTACGATATTATTTTATTCGCTGCCCCGCCCGCACCGTCCGTCCGCAGAGTGAGCGTCATGCGTTTGGGCGAATTTATGAAAAATTCCAATGTGTTTGGGCAATTTAGCATAATGCGTTTGGTCAAGTGATTTTAAAACATCGAAATGCGTTTGGGCGACCATTTTTTTATTATTTATTTTTAATACCCTGGGACGCTGTATTTTATCAATCCATTTTCCCTCTCGTTTTGACACACTTGGGACGAGTTCTTTAAAAAACAAGATAAGTGTCTTGAATTTCTTTACGTATCATCTTATTCGGTCTTGCATGTAGGTCTTCTTCGGCTTTCTTTTTGACGGCAGTTCTAACACACTAAACGGCTAAATTATGATCAGTCGTTGATTCGTGATTATGTATATTATTATTTGAAAAAGCTAGTATTTTATCGATGGTAGAATTCACTAAAACACTCTCAGCGCATTTTTTGTTAGTACACCGAAAACGAAAAGACCAGTTTTTCAAGTGGTTAGATTCACTCAAAGTATAATTTTCAATTGAAATGCATCGTTTATTTCTTTTTGTATCGAAAATATAATCGATTTTAAGATCAATATTTTACACTATAATAAAATTTATACAAACGTTTTCAATGTCCAAAGTGAACTGATGTTTGAAAATATGATATATACTGCCGACCTGCAATAAGACTGAGCCATATCTAGGTTGATGTAAAATTCCCTATAGAATAATATTTTTATCTTATAATCATTACAATTTTATCTTTTATATTGTATCGCACCGTTCTCACTGCACGTCAATCACTTGTTTAATAATAACGATAGTCCCGATCACAAAATTCAGGCATAAAAAAAAAATATATTGTCTCGCCCAAACACATTATAAGAAACTGGGTTAACTCGCCCAAACACATTACTTTTATTGTACGGATAAAAAGGCAATTCGCCCAAACGCAAACCGCACCCGCAGAGTATCCCCTTCGCGACTTAATTAGACGTTATAGGCAGCATCGAACGTATTATAATACCGTGTACTAACCGAAGGACTGCGAAAGCGATAGGGTCGACTTCCACGTGTGTTTGTGTGTGTGTGTGTGTGTGTGTGTGTGTGTGTGTGTGTGTGTGTGTGTGTGTGTGTGTGTGTGTGTGTGTGTGTGTGTGTGTGTGTGTGTGCGCGTCCAGTTCTGTTTGCCAGTCCGTTGTTTTGTTCTGAATCGAGTTTAACGATCACAGCGAAGTCGATTTCTTACTTTTCGTTTCCTCCCCCGAACCATCCGGTTAAAAAATATACGTTTTCGTGACGACGCGTACGCGAGTATAGTTTTTTCACTGGTGGATATTATTATATTGGAGATAATCGTCGTAAGCACTCACGGCTCTAACGTGAACCCGTTTTTCGTACGGTCAATTTTAGGTTAGCCATTTAGTCGCATCATCGAAAACAAATAGCAAACTTAACGATCACCAATCTTAGCGTTTAAAAGACGCGATGACGGTTTCAACGAAAAAAATGTAAAGAGGCCCAAACACGATCAATTTAACTGTGCAGTTTATCACGTGTCTGAGCGATAAACTGAGCAAACTGCGCAGTTGTTGCAGATTTTTACGCGTACATTTGGCCTGCGCGACATATTATTCTAATTTACAACGATAAACTGCGCAAACGTGCAGCTCATCGAACAGTTTGCACAGCCTTGTCTAGCAGTTAGTTATTTTCTATTATTCATTTTTATTTCATAATTCTTTTGTCACCACCATAGCGAAAAAGAAAGAACGACTTCTGCACTTCATCGACTCGTACAGAAATCTACACGATTCGTGGGATATAGAATGCCCTTCGTATTCAAACCGTATCAAAAAAAACCTGCCACGTACGATGTTTTGATTGAAAAACGTAAACCTCCGGATTTAACCTGATAGCTCTTCCGGGTTGCTAGAAACCGAAGCGTAGCTATCAATCTAAAAATCTAAAAAATAAATCTAAAAAAACCGATGTAGCCTACACACCTTCAGTTCAGATAACGGTATTATTTTCCTCAGTTGATTGCACAGATATACTGCACGGTGAAACTGATCGTGTTTGGGGCCCTTAAAGATTTTTCCGCAGTTTTATTTCGTAAAAAATCTGAATTCGTCTCGATGCGAATAGTATTCATAATTACATCCAGGTAGGTATTTATATACTAACCGTATAGTAAGAAACGCGCTTTCGCATACATGTTTTGATTAGCACTTCAAACATTCAAAATACGATTGTTGTTTTACAACCGAACTCCACTCGGTTTTCACGTGCGATGATTTATCATATTTTCTTTCGGGTATAAAATAATAACACACCCTATCGCGTGCTGAGTGCCCGGCACTCGGTACCCCGCGACCTATCCGAATATAATGGTGAATACAGCGCGTGTGCGCGCTCACGCTCACACTCACACGTCGTATACAATTATACATTCACACACGTTCGTCTTTATATAACACATCCGCCATGACGGCCCATCCAGAGTGCTTTATAACCATCATCATTATCTTGTCCGAGAAACGCAGTGACGAAGGACGAATACTCGGATTCCAGATCCGGTCGATTCTCGACAATATACTATAGTGCAAGGGTCGGCGAGTGATTTTTATTGGAGTCCGGAAAATTAAAATAATACGTAAACGGGGTCCGTAGAAAAAAAAATTGTATTACATTATTCGATGGTTTTTACTAAAATGTTAAAATCATTTGAAGAGTTAACACGCCTAGTAATGTTCAATGAGAAATCACATTTCTTGTCTTTGGCTAGTAACTTGAAATCAGGAACTCTTGTAGAATTTTAATAACGTACTATCAAAGTATGATATAATTATTTTGACGGTCCAGATTACTGCTTTCCGCGGTCCGGATTTGGACCATGGTCCGCCAGTTGCCGACCGTTGCTATAGTGTTTCAAACTATAATATGCATATTTAATTCTAGTGATTCACAACGATATTGATATTTTCTTTTTAATTTTTTTTTTCTTTTCTATTAGTGATTGATATGCTCCGGAAGTTGATTATCGAGTTAAAAATGATCCATTGTGGTCGTTTTTACGGCACAAGACAATAGAATAAAAGAACATATTTTTGTATATTTTAGGCTTTGAAAATAATGTTCGATAAAGTATTGTTCTAAATTTCCCAAAGTTAAGAATACCGAACGGTTATTCAGTATGCTAACATGTGCGCTAATGTCATCTACTATTAGTGCGTTATGATCACACATTTTATACGCAAGTCACACGGCTAAACAACTACTAAAGTAATGAACTGATTCTGTTGTTTTCGATTCGTATAATTCTTGTATAAAACGAATTATTTATAGTAGAAACATTATTATCATTTTATAATCGTTTCATAAAAGGAAATATTTCATTTCTAGGAACGAATTACAATTTATTACATGTGTTTGTATGACGCGTAAAAAACGTCTAGTAATTATTTCTAATGCATATCACGGATCGATCTAGCTAAGATTTTAATTGATACAATCATTTTAACTGTAATGATATAGTTTGATTTCGAAAAACAAAGATCATTGTTTAAATAATAGCTCCTTTCTCAGTTATCTGCATGGTCAAATTCAAACAGAATTTTTTTTTTTCAAAACAAAAGTTAACTTAAACGAGAGTGCGCATTGATTTATAATTCATTTATTTAATGGGTACACGTAATAACCAGGGCTTAACAATTTTATGCATTTGCATATTTCTTAAGAAGCTGCGTTTGAAAAACCTGATTTGAAACAAATACGTTTCATAACACAAATGTATACGTAAAAAAATTACGAAGCGTATTTTACAAAATATATGTGATTTCGCACATATATTAAAGATTTAAAACACACTAATGTATAATATTATAATAGTATGTTTATAAATCAACAATACATTAATTTCAATAGTTGAAAATAATTATCGTTTTTACTTAATTATTTATTTTTTTTTTTTAACAACCGTCACAAACCATCACCTCGTCTATATTCTAAATCGCACAACTCCGAATGTTGGTGGCATGTTTGCTACATAATCGGTCCAGTCCAGTGTTATTTTTCAATAAGATATTAACTCTAATTTATAAGAGCATTCAATATTGTCGTCGACGTCCCACGCCGTCGGGCCATATCGTATTGTTTTTGTTTTTCATTTCTAACGTTTATATTAATAATTTTTAACGAAACAAAAAACACTTTTTTTCTTATTTTCTATACACATTTTTACGGTTTATTCCCGCGTGCACAAATGTTTTTTATTTTTAAACAATCACGTAACACCGCATATTTAAGTTTTTATTCTGTTTTTGCTGCACGCGTATATGCACATATTTATTTATTTTTTTACCACGTAAAATCTCGAGATTTGCCCATAACGCATGTACCGATACACAGTACGAACATAAAAGGGCCCTTTTCAGGGGGCCATCACCAGTGGCGTATTTACGGGGGTGGGTCCTCCAGATCTGGATCCCCCCCACAGAGGAAAACAAAACTAAATTTACGTCTGAAATGAAACGTACTATATAATAACATAATAATTATATTTACATTATTGATAAATTTACGTATGAATAATAACCGATTATAATTTAGTAACTGATAATAATCGATTATAATTTACGTATAAATAATAACCGATTATAATTTAGGAACTGATAATAATCGATTATAATTTACGTATAAATAATAATCGATTATAATTTAGAAACTGATTATAATCGACTATAATTTACGTATGAATAATAACAGATTATAATTTAGTAACTGATAATAATCGATTATAATTTGTGTATAAAAAAATAGTCGATTATAATCGAAATAATCGAAATAATTTCCTACATATCGATTACATGGAAATAAATAGTAACCTGTAATAGTAACCTGTATATAAATAGTAAATAAATAATAACCTGTGGTAATATTGTGCTCGGCGGTGTATTGTATTCGATCAAAATACGAATTGCAAACGCGCATACACGCGCGATGCACGCGCACACACCAACCCCGACGCCGTGAATCACGCATGAAGAGAGTACCTGAATAAAGCGTTTGCTCTTCGGATTTGGAAAATGAAGTAAAAAAAAAAAATAAATAAACATTTTCCCTCGTCGACGTCAAAATGTATAGTGATATGATAGATGTCGCTTTATCGCGGACGTAATATTATTATAACGACACTTTAAATAGGTACGTTTCCGGCAGAGAGGATTAAAAACGCTGTTTTCATCATTTTTTTTTCTTGCTTCTTTTCGTACATTGACAATAGTTCGCGTGTAGTGTGTTACGTGTGACAGCGGCGCGCTTATAATTCGTATTTTTATCATTTTTTTTTTGCTTTCGGAAAAATTCCCCTTGAAGTGTATTCGTTTCACTCGCGTAAGCCATACGCCATAATATATAAAAACAATTCCGCAGAAACGCCGTGCACAATACGTCGCGTTCGTTCTACGTCTCGTCCGGAAGCAACGACTATTATCAGTATCATCGCACAAGTTTCATAGAATATCATTTTTGCGAACATCGTGTGGACATCAAAGAGACGATAAAAACGTTTTCGAACACATCTTTAGGCTCGAAAATAAATCCACGCGCGATTCCAAAAGCTTTTGTGCTCCGTACCGCAGTGCGACGCGTTTCCGAAACCCAGCGATTACTGATGACAATCGTAAACACGCACATACACACACACACACACACACACACACACACACACACACACACACACACACACACACACATACACACACACACACACACACACACACACACACACACACACACACACACACACACACACACATACACACACACATACATACACACATACACATACACACACACACACACACACACACACACACACACACACACACACACACACATTCGTGGTTTATAACGGAAATGACAACACACTCCGGTAAACGTTCAAAAAATAGTATTTAAAACATTTGGTTTCCCCACGCGGGTACCAATCGAACGTGTCTTTTTACTACGGCTCCTAAATAATTGCTGTGCCGTCGTTTAAAACGCGATTAAATATTAATGTCGCACATACGCAGTACACGAAATAAGAGTTGGATTCGACGTGTTGATGATAATAATCGTGCCGGTTGCTCATAAACGATAACGACGGCTTTACTTCAGCACGTGTCTAATGACGTGTTTTTTCGTACAAACGAATGCGATATATTCATATTATTATTCATTACATATTATGTAGGAACGAGGAATAGTAAGTTCCTACACGAAAGTAGCTGGTAAACAAATTCACATGTTAGTTCCTAAAAAATGAGATGTGTTAATTCCTACACAAATATGAAAAAGGTACATAATATTTAAGTTGCTACACGGTGAAAACCAGGTACGCATGTTAGTTCCTACACGAATATAAAAATGAGATGTGTTAGTTCCTCTATCCGATTCTTCCAGTTTTACATTTTCTTATAAATTAATTTTGTTATTGGCTAAATTAAATGGCTTAATAGTTCATTTATCAACTAGTAATATCATCTGATGACTGATAAACGATACATATTATTACATTTTTTGTAAACTTTAAAAAACCATAGAAAATTAACGGATCAACCTTTATAAGAATTTCAAACACCAAAATTTTTCTAAAAATCATGTTTACAAAAAGGCTATTTTGATTTTTTTTTTCAAACTTTTAAATTTTGAAATTTGAGTTTTAAAAATAAAGTAAAAAATTTAATGTAATTTTATTGTAGCGTTAGGCTATAGTATTCATTAAAAAAAAAAGTTAAAAATATTGAACAGAACAAAAGTTATTCAACATGTCAGATCTTCGTGAAACACCCTGTATATACCTTACAAATATAATACAAATGCAAATTAATCTTATAGTAAAAGTATTGACGGTCTATCTATTGATTTTAATTTTCTCCAAGTGATGCGTAAAGACGTTCTAATATTTGGTTTTC
Source organism: Therioaphis trifolii (assembly GCA_027580255.1). NCBI lineage: Eukaryota > Metazoa > Arthropoda > Insecta > Hemiptera > Aphididae > Therioaphis > Therioaphis trifolii. Next base: position 6,282,691 of record CM050405.1, on the reverse strand, counting down.
GAATCTGTTTGTTGCCAACTCGATGCAATCAGTGATAATGTATTTAGCACACAGAGCACACGTACAAACATGCATATAAACTCTCTACCACGCACAAGAAACACACACACACACACACACACACACACACACACACACACACACACACACACACACACACATAAACGAACATCACAAGCATGCATGTATGCACACTGGGTGGAGATCTTCATTAACCAAAGATGTCGAGACGTGCAGCAAACTGAAGTAATTGCACAATATTTGTAAGACGGAGTCATTCAAGATATAACATATACAGTCACTATGGTTTTTTGTTAAAGAGCACCCATTGCAATATAATACATTTAACTATAATACAATATTTTTATTATTACTATTATTTATTTATATAAATATTTTTATAACTAGCCATTTAAGTATACAAAAAAAAAAAAAAAAAAAATACTGAATACAAACCTTACAAACAGTTTTTGAACTTTTAAATATGAATATTTAGGAAAAACAAAAATTACTAAAATAAAATAAAATTATCTGGCATCGATATGATATGGTATAACAGGTATGCCAGTTTTTGTAGAATCCTAGATACAAAATTTAAAACAAAAATTTGAGAAACTTTATTAATTTGAAAAACAAAATAAAAATATCACATGATATTACAGATTCTGATATTCTTCAATCGAAAGCACACACTGGCACCTAATTTTTAGATTATGAAAAAACACTAAAATAATTACCTGCTTTAAAAACTATTCAACAAGAAATGTCTTCACATAGTTAGTCACTAATAACTTAAATTAGACAAATAAATTCACATCTTAAACATTGTTTTATTTTCATGATATGTAATATAGAAGAATATTTTAAAATTAAGAGTTATGAAGACATAACACAAATATAAAACACTTTAACCTATTTTGAATAAAGAAAATGAGTACCCATATACATTAAATATTTAAAGACAGTAGTATACTATAGTATATAATTAGTCATTAATGCTTATTGACAAATATCCGACAAATTTACACATTTTTTATTTAACAGTAATAATTTGGGCAACAAAAGTGACAAATGATACGGTGCAATATAAGTTTCAAATATTCCGAAAAGCTAATGTCTTATTTCAGGTACACATGTCGCATTTGAACCGTCTGTTACTGTATGTATTTCGGTGAGCTACATTCGATGAGATTTTTAAGACTGTCAAACCAATAATTCCAATTGCAGTTTTCATTGATAGGCTGTAAACGAGTTGTTACAATTATAAACGACCATCACGTTTCTTGGTTCGGTGTACTACTGGCACCATGGTCAGTTGCAATGTGTTTAGCCAAAGCGCATTTCTTCATGAATAGTAGGTCACAGTGTGCACACTCAAACAAGGTTCGGGCATGTGCATTTGCATGCCTCATCAATGCATAGCAGTTTTTGAACTCCAGTTGACAGATCCTGCACAAATATTGTGCGATATGGCATTTTCTAATTGACTCAGTTTTTAGCGTGGAAATCGATTCAGGCTCAGATGCTACCTGATCAGGGTGACTTTTTAAATGTTCCACCAATTCTGGTTTCCATTCGAACCCTTTGTAACAAAAGGCACAATATAGGAACGCACGCTTTTTAGTGTGTGAAACAACATGATGACCAAATAGGTTGCTCTTGGAGAGGAAACTCTTTTCACAAATGGTACATATGTACCTGATGTTTTTCGAAACGAAAGGCCTATCGCGTCTTGGAATCGATAATTTAGAATTTTGTCGAAGAGGACTTTTATTTACCTTTGTGTTTCGTTTATCATTATTGATTCTGGAACCAGGCACCGATCCAGTCGCTTTCACCACTTTGTGTTCTTGTAATATGTGCTTTTTGCAATCCATTAAAACAGAAAAAACATTTTTGCACACAAAGCACTCATACGATATATGCTTATCAAATAATTGAAAGTTTATTCCCGACTTATGTGATTTAGGCATTTTAGTGCTTTGTGTACGTAGACTATTAATATTCCTCAGATGGTGATTTTTCATGTGTTTGTTCCACAAGTGTCTTTGCAAAATATTTTGGTTGCAAAGTTTGCATGAGTAAGGTGCAAGACCTCGATGAGCCAGATACCTGTGTTCAATCAATAGAAATGGATTGCAAAACGTGACTTCACACACATCACAAGGGTATACGAAATCGTTTTCGTTCTTAAAGTTTGAATTTTTTGATTTACTTGATGAGTTCAATGACTTAGTACGATTTTCATTTGTATTACGGCCATGCGTTTTTCTATCATGGCGCACAAGTGAAGATTTGTAGAAAAAAGCTTTATTGCAACGTGCACAACGAAACGGTTTCGGTTTGTTTACTATTTTCGGTGTCTTAATTGAATTTACAGCGGTATTTATAGTGGGTTCGCCTGTCGAAGGAGGATCTCGGGAACCACCTTGTTGCTCATGCGAGGATTGCGTGCTTGTTTCCGTAGCAGTATCCATTCTTGTGGGTTTGGCTTTCACCACGATTGGTTGATTGTCGATCTTCTTCGAACTCCGCATATTGTAGCGTGTTTGAGCAGAGGACATTTTTAATTATTTTGCAATAACACGTGTACTGTCTGTAACAATATATGCTGCACTATTCAAATCTCAACGACTTTTTGGAAACCCTAGAAAAAAAAAATCGATATAAGTCATTTCAAACATATACGTTTCTAGCATAAAATTAAGAACTTTATGGGTAGTTTTATGTGTAAATGATCAATCCTTTTATTTAACCCGTGGCAAAACAGATTTACTCAGACATTTATCATTATACTCTAAGCCGTCACAATTGATCTTATCCGGTCCAATTCATTTAAGCTATCGAGTTATCTAGTTATCGATTCCAAAAATTAGTAAATCAATAGAAAATAAATGCATAGATTATTGACTGAATAGACCCTTTTGACAAATTTTATGTGACCAACACTAAAACTGAAATTACATTCTTAAATTAAAAATTAAATAGAATAAATGAAATTAAATACGAATTGTTTGTCTTTGGTTGGGTAATATGTGCAATATCTTTTATTTATCTTATTTTCTTATTCTTGTTTCCCTTATCGTTTGTAATTTTATTGAATCACCCGTTTGACAAATATTTTTAGGTACGCTACACGCATTTAAAGAGTCGAAAGATTTGATACTTTGATTCTTTATTTCCGGCACGCGGTGTATAGTGTTGCCGCGTAGTCTTGTACGAACAGTGTTTATTTATCATTCGTAATTTATCGCGTTTTTTTATTATATTTAATTCTGAATGTGACGTTTGATTTCTATTCGTCTATGGTGGCAAAACGTAGAATAGAAGAAGCCCACAGAATATTTCAAGAAATTTTGCAAATGGAATTTTTCTGTATTTCCGGTAAGAAACAACAAGATGTTTTGTGTTTAATTTGTCACAAAATCATTAATATTCCATAACTTAATAATATTTATCGTCACTATACAACTAAACATGTTGAATTCTCTAAAACTTACCCCTTTTTATCTAAAAAGAGGGAACAAAAATTAGTTGAATTAAAAAAGTAATTTTTTCTGAAGAACAATCCATGTTACGGTTTACTAATAAAAACGAACTTGCAACAAAGGCTTCTTACGGAGTAACACATTTGCTAGTCAAACGGATTAAACCATTTTTGAATGTCAAACTTATAAAAGATTGTATTAAAATAGTTCATAAATACTATGTTTTGTGATTTTTCCAATTTTAAAGAAGCGTGAGCAAGTTTCAAATCTGCAGTCATCTGACACTTCATGTGTTCGTAGAGTCGAACATCTTGGAAATCAAGCATTCAATTCATTAATCAACGAATCAGTAGATGCCGATTTTTTTTTAGCACCAGATTCATCAGTATATATAAATCTGCATCTAAATTATTAAATTATGTTCGTCAGATTTTGTTCAAAAGATAAAATTATTAAAGAAGATTTTTTTGAAAGTCATACCAATGAAAAGCCAAACTCGTGGCGTGGATTATTTTGAAATAATTTCTAATATTTTTTGAAAAATATAGAATAGATTGGCAAAAGTTACGTTATTTCGTAATTTCCATATGTACATAAGTGTCCATCGATGATGGGTAATAATAATTCTGGTCTTGCTTTATCTTTTTTAGAACAAAATTGAAAAACCATAATTAATTTATTTCCAATGCATTATACGACAGGAAAATTTATCATATAATTATTCAAATGATTTTAACATTATCATGAAAAAAACAATTAAAACCGATAATTTTATCAGAGCCAGAGTTTTAAATCACCGAAAATTTAAGGAATTTCTCTCCGAACTAAATTCTCAATATAGTGATATAATGTGTCATACAGAAGTGAGATGGCTGAGCAAAGGTTAAGTCTTAGAATGATTTTTTTATCTTCGTGATGAAATTAAATTGTCCATTCACGAACAAAATGCAGAATTTCCAGAAATATAACATTATAATAATTTCGGTACAATCTTGCATTCCTTGCAGATGAAACTCAAAGTTTCTATATTTTTCAAACTAATCTGCCAGGAGAAAATAAACTTATCACACGCATGGCCTGTAAGATTTTTGCCACTGAAGAAAAACTCAAAATGTACTTTTAAAAAGTATCAAATAATGATTTTTCGAGTTTTCTCAAATTTGATTTAATCACGAAAGAAAATAATGTTTTTTTTTTCTAACGAAACTAATATATAAACATTAAAACCACAATTTCTTGAAGTATTCAGAACTTTACAAAACGAAATGAACAGTCGTTTCAATAATATGAAACATTTTCGAAATGCGTTTTGATTTATTGAAAATCCATGAGCAGTTACTACAAAAGATGTATTTGAAATTAATATTTTGAATTTATTTATTAAAAACAAAAATAGAAATCGCGTGACTGATTCACATTTAGACGACTTACTGCGGTTGTCAACATCAACATCAACCGTGGGCATTAATGAAATAATAAAAGAAACAAAGAGGTACCGTCCATCAACATCAAAACAATTTTAAATAAAAAAAAAAAAAACCTATTTAATTAAAATTTTTGTATTTACTCACACTATTTTAATATCTACATTTTATAAACAATACATTATTCGTAACATTTCAACAATAAATCAAAAATGTATAGTTAATTTATATATTTCTATACTTCTTAATCATTACCATTAAAAATGTATGCGGCCCGCTGGTAATTCTCAAAGTTATTTTTGGCCTTTCTAAAATTCTAGTGAGGAACGCTGCATTAATTAGAGAACTATGAATAATTATAATTATATAATAATAATTATTATTATAAGATATGTTCTTTAGTAGCAAACAAATATGATGAAATGAAACAAATTGAGACGTGGGTGCAACAACAAGACATTATTCATGTTTTGGTTGAATATTATTAAGGAAAATAAACTACGTCGAATAGTGCAACAATCAACCGTTCATTAAATACGAAGATAACATAGAAATGGAGATGTCTGGTTTTTATTTTGGAGCAACAACAAAACATCTCCGAATATTGTCTTGTTGTTGCATTCAAATAATTTCAGTTTATGTTTAATTGTACTTCTGGCAGCGCTTTGTTTTATAATAATATGTTTAGGAAGTTCCTTTTTCTATATATACCTTATTGTTTTATATAATTTATAATGTATTTATTGTTGTGTTTTGATTTATAATATTTTTTGAATGTTAAATATTGATAATAAAAATAATATTTCCAAGCTGATATCAAAATGTTAATTCAAAAAATATTTTTTTTTGTTTAAGAAGTTCCTTTTTTTATTTTTACTTTATTGTTTGATATAATTTTCTTTTATATTTATTGTTACGTTTTGACTACTAATATGTTCAAAGATGTTTTCGATTTTTGACATATTTTTTAAAAGATAATTATAAAAAAAGTTAATTATTTAAAAAATATGCTGTCTATTTAAATACATATGAACATATCATATATTTCCTTGAAAAATAAATAATTTTTTACATTGATAAAAGCAAGAATACATTTTTAATATTAATAACATTATTTGCGTTTATTAAAGAATGTATATAATTGTTTAGTGCAACAACGAGACATCTCAAAGTTTTATTTTTTGATTATGAGATAGTAAAAATTTAATTTTGACTTGATAATACATACACAAATGGACGTTGTATCTGATAATATATTTTTTTAAATTATAAAATTTTAGGTTAATTTCATAACAGTTTTAAGTGCCTCGTGAAAAATTGAATAAAACGGAGATGTTTTCTTGTTGCCCCCACGTCTTCAAATATGAAAGGGTCTGAAACTCACTGCAATAATTTAAAAAAAGTTATTTATCAACCTGCAAGTAGCCTAATCATACACATAGCCTGGAACACATATCGCACGTGGGTATAGGCGACAACATAATTCAAGAAGAATAATAAACGTGTCACACGGCGAAAAATGAAAAAACAAAAAAAAAATACACAAAATTAAACTCCCGAGAGTAGTACAATATATCGTAGACCACAATGAAATCATCGACGAATCATAAGCCAGTAGATGGCACAGAAAAACACCGATTAGGTTGACCGCACTACATCGGTCTTCGTGGCCATTAGTTAATATACGATTAGAAGTCTGTTTTCAAAGCAACTCGTCGGTCGTGGGTTTGAGACCGAAACACATCGTGAGACACTAAGTAGCGCGACATACCCGCTCGAGCGCCAACAAACAAAAAAAAAAAAAAAAAAAACCGACGGCATTACGTGATCGTAATTGGACGCGATCACGCACGACGAGTGAGAACGATGGGGGGGGGAGGAGTAAGGCTGATAAATCTCCGACGCTTTGGAAAAAGGGTTAAGTATGAAAATATTAATAAATACTTACGCTCTGGTGACGGTGCAGACGGCCGACGATTCGCTGCAATTCGCGAAAAATGGCAGGGGTGGCTGAGGATATTGTATCGCTGCAGGACGAAACGATCGGCCACACGGACACGACCGAGAACGATCGAATTGACGACGAGGGACGGCCGCGTAGCGTCTGTGTCGACAACAGGTGTCTGTACGATTCGAAACGCAGGTGTTTTAAGTCTCGAACGTGGTGGACCGCCAAAAACGGGGTGCCCGACTCTGGATACGTTCGATTGAATGACTATCGTTTTCAACCGCTGTCGACACTAACGCCATGTTCGTTTATCGATTACGCCGTGTCGTTTTTTCCATGAGCCAAACCGGTTCTATGTTCATCCCTAATGGCACGAGGGTTGAAACGGTCGTGGGTAATATTACTGGCCATGAAAACACGGTCGCATTGTATCCCGACACCGTACAGGTTGGTAATGAAACGTGTCCGACAACAAAACGACACGATCTAAAGGTCAACCAGATGAGTAGGTAATACCGTAGTCTACGGCGGCAAAATTTAAAAACGATTTTTATTGGTGGGCAAGCGTTTTATTTAGGTTTCTTTTTTTTTTTTTTGTGCTTATGTACTTTTCAATCGCTCATAAAAAAATTAAAAAAAAAAAAACACGTAGAAATGAGTTATCAACAAATTATTTAAGTGCACATGGAGCACGATAAAAATAGTTTTGATTGGATTACAAAACGGTCATGTCATTAGTTGAACTTTTTTTTTATTTGTGAACAATATTATGAGATAACTCTCAATATAATCGATTCGAGCAAAAATAAAAATAGAAATAGCATAAGTAAGTTATGTGTTGACGGAATAGGGAAACATTTAAAATGTCTTTAATAGTTTTAATATAAATCATAATTTATTTATTTTTTATTATGTATATTTTAGATATTTCAACCGGTTATCATTAATACGTTATGATTATATAAATAAATTACTATACTCTACATGTGTGTATATATGTATATATTGTTTGACATTGTTTCCTAATGCTCAGAAAAACTAAACTATTGAAAGAAAAATGGCTCCTCAAAACTATCTTAATGAATGGATTTCAACGTTTTCAGGCAGCGAATCACTTACTATTAATGAAAAAAGGACGTACTTTGCTTCATGGGGTATTTATTTGCTCTATCGACAAGATACTGAAGATGGGTGTATTGAATTTATAATTTTATCTAGGTTTTTTGCTAATTTTTCGTACTATTTTTATGAAACTGAGTGATTTAATACAAATTAATGTTAGTGTAACTTAACAACTCACACTAATACTTCCAAAATAGTTACTATTATAAATAATGAATTTAATAAGACTGTTTATTTATATAAACAAACAATTATTACCCAGCTTATATGAAGCTCTAGGACCGAATAGTGAAAACACATTGAACATGTTAGCCTTCCTCAAAAAATCTGATTTGTACACTGAAATTTAAAACTACTGTTAAGAAAATTGTAACATAAATGTAAATATTAACTATATAAAATTAACACCATATAAATATTGCAATTTTAACCAACACATTGTAATTTAACCAAAAAATAATAACCTTTGTTGTTGATGTTTTTTAAGTTCAATCAAACAATTATTATTTTTCAGTCAAATTTCTTGTTAAATGTGTCAATTACCTATGTCAGAAGCCAAGGTAAGTTTTGTATTATTTTTCTTTTTACCTAATATAATATATTTTATTTGGTATGAATGTTATATGTATTTCTTGTTTTCAGGAATACATAATATGTTATTATTCAAAAACAATTTTAAATAAATCAAGTTTTATTTTAGACGTTATACCAAATATTAAAAATTCCATGTTTAACATGATAATATTAGTAAGACTATTGAATAGTCATACCTAAGCTTTCAGATAATTTAAAATCAATATTTAAATACTCTTTTATAATATTATACACATATATAACACACTTTGTGGTAATATTTCAAACACATATAAATATGTACAAACTATTGATATTTACTCAATTGGCTCTATGTGACATGTGAAAAAACAAATCATCTTGATCCCTCTTAAATAAGTGCCTGCATTAAAACTATTCAATATAAAATGTCTTCACTTAGTTAGTCACTAATAACTTAAATTAGAAAAAATAAATTCACATCATAAACATTGTTTTATTTTCATGACAATATGTACTGTAGACAAATATTTTTAAATTAAATGTTATGAGTTATGAAGACATAATACTACTATAAAACACAATTTTACCCATTTCCCTAAAATTAATGAGTGATGATATACATTAAATTTTTTAATACAGTAGTATTAAACAACATTTTTACATTACTTAAATGCATGAAAAAAAACTTAAGTATAAATATTTTAAAATAATTGTTTAATTTAAAGCCATATTCTAAAATAACAATATTAAAAATATAAAAAAACATGTTGTTATAGTATAAAAATGATATTTAGTATTTTAAAAAGCAAAAAAAAATTGTTATTTAATTTTATAAATCATGAGGTACTTAATTAATTTAAACTTATTTAATTTAAATCCATGTTCTTAAATAACAATAATAATAAAAAAAAAAATTAAAAAAAAAAAAAACATGATGTTTATAATATTTTAATATGGTTTTAAGTATTTTCAAAAGCAAAAAACAAAAAAAAAATATATATAAATCATGAGGTACTTAATTAATTTTTAATATTATAAAAATGTTCACGTTATATTAACTTATTTTATTAAAAAAAAAAAAAAAAACTACCCTTAAAATGATTTAGTTTTGTAAACTTAACTAATGAACACAAAATGAAGTTAATATTTAAAAAATGAGTATTGGTTATACAGTATCAAAATAATATTTAATACAATATAAATGGTATTAGTCATTAATGCTTATTGACAAATATCCGACACATTTACACATTTTGTATTTAACTATAATAATTTTGGCAACATATGTGACAAACGAGGAAACAATAGATGCGGTGTAATGTTTTGTAAGGTTCAAACATTCCAAAAAAAAATAATTTCTTCTTTTATGTGCACATATAGCATTTGAACGGTCTGTTACTTTGTGGTGGAATTCCGTGAGCTACATTCGATGAGATTTTTAAGACTGTCAAACCAATATAAAAAAAACATGATGTTTATAATATAAACATGACTTTAAGTATTTTTAAAAGCAAAAAACAAAAAAAAAAAAAAAAATAATAATAAATCTTGAGGTACTTAATTAATTTTTAATATAATAAAAATATTTCCGTTATATTAACTTAATTAAAAAAAAAAAAAATATCTACCGTTCAAATGATTTAGTTTTGTACACTTAACTAATGAAAAAAAAATTATGTTAATATTTAAAATTTAAGTATTGGTAATACAGTATAAAAATGATATTTAATTCAATATATGGTATTAGTCATTAATGCTTATTGACAAATATCCGACAAATTTACACATTTTGTATTTAACAGTAATAATTTGGGCAACATAAGTGACAAATGATACGGTGCAAACCAATAATTCCAATTGCAGTTTTCATTGATAGGCTGTGAAGGAGTTGTTACAATTATAAACGACCATCAGGTTTCTTGGTTCGGTGCACTACTGACACCATGGTCAGTTGAAATGTGTTTATCCAAAGTGCGTTTCTTCTTGAAGAGTACGTCACAGTGTGTACACGCAAACAAGGTTCGGACATGTGCTTCTACATGCATCCTTAATGTGCGGTTGTTTTTGAACTCCAGTTGACAGATCCTGCACATAAATTGTGGGATATGGCATTTTCTAATCGACTCAGGTTTTAGTGTGGAAATCGATTGAGGCTCAGATGCTACCTGAACAGGGTGAGTTTTCAAATGTTCCACCAAATCACGTTTGCATTCGAACCCTTTGTTACAAACAGCACAATACATGATCGAAGGCTTTTTATTGTGTAAAACAACCTGGTGACAAAAGAGGACGCACATTTTGCTGTAACTTTTTTCACAAATGTTACATCTGTACCTGATTTTCGTCAAATTGGAACTCATATCGTGTTTTCGAATCGATGATTTAGAACTTAGTCGAAGAGACCTTCTATTTACCTTTGTGTTTCGTTTATTGTCATTGATTCTGGAACCAGGCACCGATCCAGTCGCTTTCGCCACTTTATGTTTTTGTAATATGTGGTTTTTGCAATCCATTAAAACAGAAAAAAATTGTTTGCACCCAGAGCACTCATACGACGTATGCATGTCAAAGAATTGAAAGTTTATTCCCGACTTATGTGATTTAGGCATTCTAGTGCAATTGTTACGTAGACTATACATATTCCACACGTAGTGATTTTTTAAGTGTCTGTTCCACTTGTGTCTGAGCAAAATATTTTGGTTGCAAAGTTTGCACGAGTAAGGTTTAATACCTCGATGAGTCGTCTTTCTGTGATCAATTAATAGAAATGGGTTGCAAAACGTGACTTCACACACATCACAAGTGTATACGAAAACTTTTGGGTTCTTAAAGTTTGAATTTTTTGATTTACTTGATGATTTCAATGGCTTAGTACGATTTTCATTTGTATTATGGCCATGCGTATTTCTATCATGGCGCATAAGTGCATATTTGTAGAAAAAAGCTTTATCGCAACGTGCACAACGAAACGGTTTCGGTTTGTGCACTATGCTTGGTTTCCTAATTGAATTTATAGTGATATTTATAGTGGGTTCGCCTATCGAAGAAGGATTTCGGGAACCACCTTGTTGCTCATGGGAAGATTGTATGCTTGTTTCCGTTGCAGTATCCATTCTTGTGGGTCCGGTTTTCACCCCGATTGGTTGATTGTCAATCTTCTGCGAACTCCGCGTCTTGTAGCGTGTTTGAGCAGAGGACATTTTTAATTATTTTGCAGTAACACGTGTACTGTCTGTAACAATATATGCTGCACTATTCAAATCTCAACGACTTTCTGGAACCCTAGAAAAAAAAATCGATATAAGTAATTTCAAACATATAAGTTTCTGGTCCAGCATAAAATTAAGAACTTTATGGGTAGTTTTATGTGTAAATGGTCAATCCTTTTATTTAACCCATTCAAAACAGATTTACCCAGACATTAATCACTCTACACTAAGTCAAAACAATTAATATTAACTGGACATTTCATTAAAACTAACATGTTATCGAGTTATTAATTCTAAAAATTAGTAATTCTGTAGAAAAAAAATCAACGCATTATTGACTGACAAAACATTAACTTAAAGTACAATTTGCAAATTAGATACGTATCTGTTTATGGCCTTAGTGCAGTTCGTTTCGGAACATTTCAACGTGAAGTTAAAATTTCAACTGTTTTATATTAACCTATCAAGTCATTGTCAAAAAAAAAACGTAAAATTAGTGATAAACATCGTTCATTCAACGAATCGTGGACGGGTTTATATTTTTTTGTCGAAAATTTAAGGTAAACTATTATGTTTAATTTGCCAAAAAACCATTTTATCAGTAAAAGAGTATAATGTTAAACGTCACTATGAAACAGAGCCTAAATTAAAATTCGACACTCTCACTGGCGATCTTAGGCCGTTTCAAACAAATTTTAAAAGTTCATTAAATAATCAACAAAATAATTTTTAATTACAACATAATCAAAACGAATCAGTAGTACGAGCTACTTTCGTATTTGCTGAAATGATAGACAAGTGTAATCGTCCATTTAACGAATCTGGGTTTATATTAAAAAATAGTATGTTCGCCGTTGTAAATGGAATATGCCCCGAGAAAAAAAAACGATTTGAAGACATCAGTCTCTCAGCTTAGGCCTGTGTTAGACGTACCGAAGAGTTATGAACAAATTTAATGTTCAAACTGAGAGAAAAAGTTTCTAAATTTGATTGTTTTTCTATCGCAACTGACGAAAGTACTGATGTTTGTGATACTGTTCAGTTATTAATATTTATTCGCGGAACTGATTTTAATTTTAATATTTCTGAAGAATTATCTGAATTATGAAGTTTGAAGGGAACTACAACGGGAGAAGTCTTATTCACCGAAATTGTCAAAACATTTAAAAAACTTGATTTAAGTTAGAAAAAACTAGTTATTGTTATTACAGGTGGTGGTAGATATATGAATGGAATTAATAAAGGATTAATTGGGAGAATAAATGCGAAAATGGCGGAAGAAATTAATTGAAGCAATTATGATATTTCATAATTCAAGGGGCATTGTGTCACAATGTTTAAGCATGGAAAGATGTAATGAATATTGTATTATCGACGGTTAAATACATACGGAAAATCCTTTGGCACATTGTCGATTTAAAATATTTTTGGAAGAATGCGACACTGAATATGGGGGTGTGATAAATTTAGTCGAAGTAAGGTGGTCGAGTAGAGGTGTGGTTTTGAAACGTTTTTTTACTTAACGAAATGAAATAAATGTTTTTATGTCAGAAAAGGGTAAAAATGTACCAGAATTATCACACGAAAAGTGGGTTCTTAATCTGGCATTTTTAACTGATATAACAACTTTATTAAATGAACTGAATACGAAACTCCAAGGTCAAGACAAATTGTTGTCAGAAATGTATCCAAATATAAAATCGTTTCATTATAAATTAAAATTATTACACAAACATATTTTAATCTTGTATATCTCTTAAACTGTACCAAAAGGCCTTGCCCGTATAATGTAAATAAATATAAAAATTAATACATATTAATGAACAGCACTTTGATAATTTCTTATGTTGTAAAATGTTATTAGAATCATCCAAATCAACTTTACATTGATAAACTACAAAAATAAATTTTTAAATATAAATGTAAATCTACAAAATTAATTTTCAATACGATTTTCTGATTATTACGTACAAGAGAATAAAATAAATTTATTCCGGAACCCTTTTTATGTATACATTGACGATGTTGAATTTAATTTATAGATGGAAGTCATAGTGTTGCAACACAACGATACTCTTATAAATGCTTTTGAAGAAAGTAATGACCTACAAATATATTATTCGAGTCTTTCTGAAATAGATTTTGAAGGCATTAAACGTTTTGCTGAAAAAATGATTACTGCTTTCGGTAGGTAGAACACATGTTTGTGAGCTGACATTCTCAATACTTAAATTTCGGAAAAATAAATATTATTCACGATTAAGCGAATGGACACTTGAATGCTGTTTTATGGATATCAACATCAAATATAAAAAGCGGATATAAACGAATTGATGGGAACAATTCAACCTCAAAAATCACATAAGTAACTTTATATTTATGCACTAAAATGCATTCAAGAATTAATCAATAAATATTTTTAAACTTTTATATTTACTCTACTAATATAATCGAATTAAATTGCTTAATAGTTCAATTACGACTGATAATGACTGATAAATTATACATATTATTACATTTTTCGTTAACTTTAAAAAATCATAGAAAATTAACGGATCAACCTTTATAGGAATTTCAAACACCTTTATAAGAATTTCAAACAAATTTTTCTAAAAATCATGTTTACAAAATGGCTATTTTGATTTTTTTTTCAAACTTTTAATTAAAATTTTAAATTTTGAAATTTGAGTTTAAAAAATAAAAAATAAATTTTAATATTATTTTATTGTAGCGCTAGGCTATAGTATTCATTAAAAAAAAAAAAAATAACAAAAATTAAAAATATTGAATAGAACAAAAGTTATTCAACATGTCAGATCTTCGTGAAACACCCTGTATGTAGATGTGACATTCGTTATATGTATTTAGATGTGAAATTAGTGTAGAAATATTAATAAACGATGGCAGCAAAGGAGTAATATTGTTCACACAGATCCTCCTTTGTTGTCGGTTCAAACGAAAAAAATAAAAATAACGCGACGTACCCACTCAAGCGCCTACAAAAAAAAAAAAAAAAAAAACAAAAAGAAAATAGTCTGTACCGAATCTTAATTCGTCGCCATATTGAATTGGTGCCGACAGCATTACGTGATCGCAATTGGACGCGATCACGCACGTCGAGTGAGAACGCGGTGGGGGAGTAAAGTAGGTAAATCTCCGACGCTTTTGAAAAAGGGTTAAGTATGAAAAATATATTAAATACTTACGCTCTGGTGGCGGTGCAGATGGCCGACGATTCGCAGCAATTCGCGAAAAATGGCAGGGGTGGCTGAGGAGATTGTATCGCAGGACGAGACGATCGGCCGCACGGACACGACCGAGAACGATCGAATTGACGTCGAGGGACGGCCGTGTAGCGTCTGTGTCGACAACAGGTGTCTGTACGATTCGAAACGCTGGTGTTTTAAGTCTCGAAAGTGGTGTTCCGCCGGAAATGGGGTGTTCGACTCTGTATGCGATTGAATGAATGACTATCGTTTTCAGCCGCCGTCGAGACTAACGCGATGTTTGTTTATCGATCACGCCGTGTTGCTCACTTGATTTTTCCATGAGCCAAACCGGTTCGATGTTCATCCCCACGGGCACGAGGGTCGACGCGGTCGCAGGTAATATTGCTGGCCATGAAAACACGGTTGCATTGTGTCCCGACACCATACAAGTTAATATTGAAACGTTTCCGACAACAAAACGATACGATCTAACGATCGACAAAGATGAGCAATACCGTAGTCTATGGCGGCAAAATTTAAAAACCATTTTTTTTTGTGGTCGAGCGTTTTTTTTTTTTAGGTTTTTTTTTTTGCGTTTATGTGTTTTTAAATCGATCATAAAAATTTAAAAATTTAAAAATTAAAAAAAAAACACGCAGAAATGAATCATCAACAAATTATATAAGTGCACACGGACTACGGAGCACGATAAAAATATTATTGATTGGATTACGATAGGGTCGTATAACTGATAACTCAGGTTGTAATCGATTCGAGCAAAAATAACAATTAATATCGTATACGTAAGTTGTGTGTTGACGGAATAGTTAAACATTTAAAATCAATTTATTTAAAATGTTTTAATGTAAATCATCGAATTCTAAAAATCGTACGACGTATGGTACTCAAATGAATTAGTAGTGTTTGAACACATCGAAGTTCTCCTCTGTATTTTTATTTATTTATTTATTTTATTTTTTTAATTTTTATATCATTCAATCGAATTTCTCGTCTATAGAATTTGACTCTGGCACGGAAAACCAAAAACGTAAAACCACCAGAGATCTTTTGCCGTGCGCCCAGTGTCGAAAATATCGAATTCACGCGAAAAAAAGGCACACGCCGCCGCGCCGTCAGGAATCCCCGATGACGCACGGGCGTGACTCGAATACGACGTGCACGAGTAAATGAGCGGACGACCGCGTCGTCGGCGTTATGAAGTCGAACATAAAAGATCCTCGTCGGCCATTGTGTTCCGCGGGTACGCGCCAGGCCGAGTCCCAAAAATATGTCAAGCCCGCGATCGTACACAATAGACCGCCACCGACCGTGGACCGCTGCTGCACCGGGTCGGAAGAGAACGGCGACCGACGACGTATTATAATAATAATAATAATATTGTTATAACGTGTGCTCGCACGTGTGTGTTGGCGACGACCCCGTGGACATAATTCCGAAAATATAAAAGCGACTTTTGAACCGGACGGTTTTCGCAACTTCACACACACACACACACACACCCGTCCGTTTGTGCATATTAATTAATATGCAAATGCGAATACGAGCGTCGGCGTATATTATGTTTGCGCGCACGCGCAAGAGCTCGCATTGTAGTGGACGACCTCTTTAAAAAATTCGTCGGTTTTCACGTGTTTATGTGTGTTTATCTACATGTATACTGCGTATGTGTGTGTGTGTGTGTGTTTTTGTGTGTTTTTGTGTGCGCTCGGGGCTGCTCCAACCCTTTTTCCTGGTGTACGGCAAAGAGGAGAGAGTCTCTCGCCTCTCCCGCCACTGCACCGTAATTATTACTATTATTATTATTATTATTATTATTATTATTATTGTCATTATCACTATATAATATATATGTATATAAATGCACACGCGAGTACTAGATTATAATATATTTCGCCTCTGGTTCTGTCGGACCGGAAATAGGAGCGTGACGCGGGGCGTGTAACGTGGATTTAATACCGTTTCCGGACCTACAGTGCACGTTATTTCCTGTCTCTCCACCCCCATCCCCTTGAACCGACTACCCCTCGCACGCTGCCCGGAGTCTCGGCTATTTCGATACGCGTCCGCGTCCGCTATGGCAGCGACGGTGACAGCGTCGGCGACGACGACGCCCGTACACAACGGACTGCCGCCGCGCCGCCGTCCGTTGTGTTCGCTTACAAAGTCGACTAAATCACGATCGTACCAGTGGCGTGCTCAGCTTTTTTGAAAGGGGGGTGGGGTATTCATTTTATTCGAAAAATTTTCCGTTTGTAAATAAATTATATACATAAAAGTTTAATATATTATTTTAATTATGCAATACATCAATTGATTTTTAACTAAATGAGAATTTCTAGCTTTCTTGGTTTCCTGACCATCTCATCCAATACTTCATCTGGTGTGACGATCTGGTCGACATCGGCCACCGTTGCTCTGCTTTATTATTATTTTTATAAATATACATGCATTCGAGTATTCGACTATAATATTATAATTATAATACATGTACCTATATTATTGTAGAACCTATTCATATATTTTCTTAGTAATATTTTAATTGAAAACTTCTATATTTAATTTAGTATCATTTATTAAACGGTAATAAGCAAATGCAATATAAATATATTGTAAATAATAATACAGTAAATTGTAATACAATCAGCTCCGTCTCTACATTTTGGAAAAAATTTAAATAAAAATTAACAGGACGTTTATTTTTAGAACAAACATATTGATACGTGTCGTCTTATGAGTTATGCCGAGTGCGGAGACAATAATACAGGAACGCGATGTAATCTACGACCAAAATCTTGAATATTAAACCTAATTTTTTTTTCATGTAGATAAAAAATCCAATGGGGGGATATGACACCCTGATCCCCCCGTGAGCACGCCACTGGATCGTACGACGGGGTCGAAAGACGAAAAACCGCATGTCGTAGACGACTTCGGGGCTTTACCGCGGTACCGACACTTATAAATCGAAAACCTACTACGCGGTTTTATGTTGCACGTTAGTTATTCGAATAAAATATCATTGGTAAAATATATTATATAGACGTATCGTATAATCTGAGTAATGGATATTTTTTATTATTGTTCCAACACACCCATTTCGAAACGTTATCATGACTTTTCTACAATTTTTTTCCCCGCATAACTACTCTGAGTTATGCTTCTTTGAATGGATATAAATACCTATGTGTGATATCAATTGTTATTATTTCCATTTATCAGAAACTTAAAAAATAGAATATCATTTTTTATAATACATCATATGTATTTATTTATTTATTTTTTCATTTAATATTTACGCTTTGGATATTTTGTTCGATGTATGTTGTTAACTATTAACTGAATACTAATTAAACTCGGCGTAACTACTTCATAGTGAAAATGCATAAAGTTTTGTAATTATTACTCTGATATTAACCTAACCATGAATTCGTATTATCTTTAGTACCACTGATCCAGTAATATTAAGTTTCATAATTTAAGCGTTAACGTGTTCCGGAAGAATCTCCTTCAGACTATTACAAACGTATTTATCGATGAGTAGTCAATAAATATATTTTCTCGAAACCTAAAAAAGGAAATAAAGAATAATAAATTATTTTAAAATCACGCACGGTTAAAATAAAACGATAAAATACCATTTATTATTATTATTATTATTATTATTATTATTATTATTATTTATGAACTCGTATGGGTTTATTTATGTTTCGAATCGTACGCGACGAAAGAAAATTGAAATAAACGCATTATCCCGTACACGAGGTTGGAAAAAGGGTGCAGAGCACTGAACACGATTAAAAACGTCGTTCCGCACACGTTCTCTCATAATATATAACGCGCATTATGATTCTTTCCGCGCAACCCCGAAACCCCTTCGTCGAATCCACCGACATCCCCCGGCTCCGTTCGTCGTGAGATTCCCGTAAGATTGCCGTCTTTGCCATCGTCGTCGTCTTCGTCGATGGTGCGTGAGGTGTGTGTGTGTGTGTGTGTGTGTGTGTGTGTGTGTGTGTGTGTGTGTGTGTGTGTGTTGGGTAGTGTACCCGCAAGAAACGGCACTCACGCGTGCCGGCAGCTGCCTACATCGGACAAAATCAGGCGCATATTTATGTACATCGTATTTTTAATTTATTATTCTCGATACGAGTGGTCTCTCGACAATCGTTACCGGTTATTTCGCGTACACAAGGGTGACCATATTAAAATAAATAAAAAACAGTACTAAAATAATTATTAAAGTTTTTAAATAATTTTAATCAAATTTACAATCAAACATTTTAACCGTAGTAAAACACATAGTTTAATAGAGGTTTCCTGAAATAATGTCTTATATTTATTTAATATTATTTTTATTTTTATAAAGCAGTTGCAAAACTAATCCATCAATTTTAAATAATATAATACAAAAAAAAAATAATAATACTAACAGAAGTTAATTACTTAATAAATTAAAACATTTTTATTATGTTCTCAAATACTTTATTTCTATGATAACTTTTGTCAAAACTTTTTTATTCATATTGTTGATAATTGTTCGGATCACACGTCTACACATTTTAATTTATGATTTTTTTCGAAAAAAAATGATCAATTCTAATAATTTGGTATTTATTGTGTACATTTTAGGTACCTACCGATGAATTATAAACATATAAATAGCTTTATAAGACTGACTAATAAACAGGACAAAAAGCGTCCTGAGAGACGTTCGTCAGGACAACAGGACACAACTATAAAATAAAAGACAATTTTGTAAAAAACAGGATGTCTGGTCACCCTAGCGTACACCAATGGTGGTGGAAGTTCAACATTAGTTTCTACGAACGTCGGACAAGGCATTGGTGACCGGCGTACTGAATTTCATAAAAAATAAATTACAACAGTTTATATTATTATTTCGAATAAAAAATCGTTTTTTACCACAACGTTCAAAATTTTTTTTAGATCCTGAGTGATGCGAAGGATCTTATGGTTTTAAAATGATATTTATTATACTGTTCTTTCTTTTGTTTTTTCTGGAGACATTCTATGTTCGACTTGAATTTGTTCGAACATTTCATCCACCAACTATATACATCGAAAGTCTCACGTCAATGGTAATTTGAGGGTTAAATCAAGCTCTCATCTCAATAGTTTTTCCTGGCAAGCGGAAAATAGCCTAAAATGGACCAAAAAAGGGTGAAATTATCCGTTAATGACACTTCCATTAAACCACTTTAATAATTTCGTCCTTACTCCAAAAATAATTCTGTCAACAATTTGAAATGTTCTTCATATGTAATCGACTTATCACTACTGGCATTAAAAAAAGTTTCAAAAAAGTTTGAAAACTTTTGGACCAAAAATAGGTTTTTCTTTTATTCTTGCACCACGTTAAAAACGTAAATTTGTAATTCTTATAGTAATGCGCGTTTTATTTAGTCGTTATTACTTATTACTTTCTAATAGATAGAACTGTATTGCTATCCCTTGAGTTGTTATTTGTTATTTATCGATTTTTAGAACAATAAATCTATTATTTTAATTATTGTAATTATTATTATTATTATTGCACCAAACCTATCTGACCACAGAGACCTCCTCCCTTTGTTAATTAAATTCTTTACTCCTGATTTCCTCTCTCGTATGACTTACACTTCCCCAATCCTGTATTAGTCGTGAGATCCCGTCGTTTGTTCCGTCCTTGTCGTTTGTTCGTGAGCTGTGGTGTGTGTGTGTGTGTGTGTGTGTGTGTGTGTGTGTGTGTGTGTGTTGAATAGTGTACCCGCCATGAGAAGCCGGCGCTCACGTGTGTTTGTAGTTGCCTACAATGCATAAAGTCAGGCGTATATTTATATACATTGTATTATAAAAACGCACTCACCGAGTGTCCTTGGAGTTTGGACCCGGGTCCTCACGTCTGTGGTAGTCGGAGGTAAGCCGCAGAGGGGTTATATGGTTATATAATTCAGGTCCTTCCTCCTCCACCTCCGCCCGAAAAATCCGTTTGATCATTATAGTTTCTCAGTACACTCGTACAAAGTCCTTTTTTGGCGTTTGTTGTCGTCGTCGGTCGGTAGAGCGGATCAAAACGTTTGATCGATTTCCCGCGAGTCTATTGATTCCATACAGTGAATTTGCGTTTACGGAAAAAACCAAAAAAATCTCACGTGACATTTTTCGGGTAGATGCGGTGTTTTTACTTTTTTATTTTCCGGACAATTTTCTCTCGCGAGTACTTTGAAAAAAAAAGTTTGTTTCTTTTGCAGTTTTTGTCAATCAAGAGGAAAAATTCCTGGGACTTTGAAAATGGTAAAATTTTAAGTATGTCATGAAATTTAATTTTCTGGTCTTATGGTGATTTCAGATGTATTAAATATTAAATGCATATTAAATTCTATATAATATATTAAAGTTGTTCTGCAAACTCAACGTCTTTTGGAGATATCGAATATTATTTATCATTATATATTGATAAAATCTTTACAGGTAACGGATTCAACTGTTTTAAACATTGCATTATAAAAAAATATGAATTAATAAAAAAAAAAAAAAAAAAACAATGTCTTTATTGTTGTACATTACAAATTTTTCAATTCGGAGTTTTCGGTGTTCAGAACTCCTCATATTTGTACGAGTTAACGTTGATAGAATATGATAGGTACGCGAACACGCAAAAAATAGCACGAAAATAAAAGTCCAGCGTGTGCCCAGAAAATATTTTTCACCGTCAGTCGGGCCCATGTGATTGGTCAAATTCAAATTTCACCCGAAACCACCATAGGTGACGTGATGGACTACGATCGCGGGACCGCTTTAGATCGATTTTCCCAGCGGAACAACCTGGGAATCGATTCGGAAAGCCTATGGCTTTTCCGGATACGAACTCACGTGTCAGTGATATCGAACGTGGCGCACCAAAATCAGGATATCCGTTGAGGCGCGTCCAGACGGAGCAGCTTTTGCCGCTCGGCATGAATATAATAATTGTAGATTTCGATTACGCCGAAATAGTCTATTTCGAATAAAATCAAACCTATCGACTTTTGCACCGAGTGGCACGTGTTGATGACCCCAATGTTTTGTTTATTTGAAAACAGTAAATAAGACAGTGAAAAAAAGTCGGACGGCGTTCAAATTGTATTCAAAACGAACAAACGAAAACGTCGCTCTTTAGAATATTTATAGTATACGGGGGTTTTTGTTTGTTTGAAACGATCGTGAAAAAATCGGCGATAGTAAGACGCCAAAAAGTTGTTTCGTCGATAAATCGTAAATACCGAAATCGAAAATATGTTATCGTAATGGGATACACCAGCGATTCCCAATCCGTGGGCCGATATGGGATGATATTATAATATATTTTTTGGTTCTTATTTTTGAAAATAAATTAAATTAAATTAATTGAAAATATCAGCTAGTGAAGAAGATTCATTGATTGGAATGTCATGTGATCAGACTTTAAAATCGTATTTTAAAAGTACAAAATTAGTGTCATTCTGGTCAAATGTTCGGAAAGACCATCCAGCAATCACTAAAATTACACTCATAAACTTGATGGGCTTTTCGACGACTTATCTACGAGAACGTGCTTTTTCTGCTTTAATTTATTTAAAAAATAAATATGAGAATAAAATGAATGTTGAGAGTGATTTAAGACTAAAACTAACAAGTTTTAATCCAGATATTGACTTTCTCGTGAAGAACAAGCAATGTTGAAAATCACATTAAATTGTTTATCTTGTTATAAAGTTGAATTAAGTTTTTTTTAAAACAATTGTTTTTTTTTTTTTTTTTAATTTTCTTAATTTTGTATTCCTAATGACTATACATACATGTATATAATATATATGTATTTTAATTTTATGAAAACGTAGGTATACTATGGATGTGCCTCAAATATTTTTTTACAAAATTAGTGGTCCGTGAAAGTAAAAAGGTCGGGAACCTCCGGGATAGACTAAAGCTCTAATCGATGCAGATCATAACGACGGTAACGGTGAGCGTATTGTTCAACTATATACACTGTATAATAAATAACGCGTTCGCATATTATAGGTAGATCGTCGTCCTGGCTGCGATCGCGTTTGACTCCGTGCCCGATTGACGCAACCGACTAGTCCGTGTGGTGCGGTCACCAACACTCACCCCACACAAGACTTTCAGGGCATTTTCCCCGAATACGTTATTTTCTCTCCTCCGTGCCGAGACACGACGGGACGGTCGTGTGTCGTACGTCCAAGGCGTTAATGATTATAATATTCAGTTTTCGCCACGACGCCACGTTTTATACAAACACACACACACACACACACACACACACACACACACACACACACACACACACACACACACACACACGGCCGATTTGACATCGCGTCTAAATTTCGACCGACGGTTCTGCGATCGTAAAAGTTAAAGTCACTCGAGTCCGCCGACGTATATCGCCTCGCTCTATATCACCGCCACCACCACCACTAACAGAAGTCTATGTATAGGTACGTCGTTGCCGGCACGAACCGGCGTGTACAGGGCGTTGCTAGTGTGCATCTTCCACGTCGTTTGCCGTATATTTATCGTCTCTCGTTTAAATTCTCGAGTGTGTTCACGTACCTCTCCTAATGGATAAAAACGACCGCACACCACTCCCGCGGCTCTTACGGCTCGTCACGTTTTACAAGCGCCTTTTAAACTCTTGGCAATTGTTTATATACGTGTGTGTGTGTGTGTGTGTGTGTCGTATTTGAGCTCGCAAGTGGTATTATTTACAATATGTAATTTATGCTCTCTTCTTCTTGAACTCGGTGTGGCGACGGAGCGTTTTATAAAATTTCCTCTTTTTCTCACCAGTCGAGTGAGAATTCACAGTCAAAAATATAATTCTTCCCATTTGGTTTTATCGCTATTTTTTCAGTCCAACGACTCGGAGCTCGATAAAAAAATCCACAGGATTTTTCCGATCATTTCTACGCGAAAACATATTAACAATCATGATTACGGAAATATTGTGTACGTTTTTTGGACGATTTGTGTGACGTGAAAAATTTTACTCTTACCAATTCGATAATTAAGCGTTTTATATGTGGTTCGAATACTTCAACAAAACTTCCATAACTTATGAACACCGTTATTATTTCATATTTTTAATGACAGCAATAGACGGATTTCATCTCAATAAAAACACATTTTGTACAATTACTAACGAAATTAATTTAATATACGGTGTGTAGGTAGTAATATATTTTTATGACAATAAAACCGCGAATCGTATTTTCAGTAATTTTTAATCAATTTAATGAACTCTCGAAGTTAATAGTTTGATTAAAAAGGTATCGAGTATTTGTTGCGCTGTTTTAATTATCTCATTCTAGTAATTAAACCGCAAATAAAAGTTATGTTTTTGTTTTTTTTTTCATCAAACTTATCACAATTAATAGTTTTATGTTTTTCAAGTATTATTAAAACTTTTTATTTATTGTTTTATGTTCATCGTGTCTGTGATTTTTTTGAAAAAAAAAAAACAGTATTCATTTACGAAAACGATAGTGTTAATAACATTTAATTTTCGTCGATTTTTTCAGCTGTGGTTTAAAAGAATCACGTTCGTATTATTCGAATCACAAAACGTGTATAGTCGGCATACCGATATTTTCATGTCGACGAGCGACATTGTCGAATCGAGCGTACGTATTTCTGCAGTATCTGAGAGTGAGTTTTTCATTTCTACGCTAAAACACACTCCGAAAAATCGACCGAGATATCAAGCCTGTTACTGGAGTCCAGTGCGTCCAGTGATCCGGATCACGGTGTGTTATCATTACAACGGGAGGAGACACTTCACTCGCGCAGCCACGACGACGACGTAGTTGCATAAATATTTCAACGTCTGAGAAAATTTTCACCGGAATACCGAAATATTTCGATATCAAAAAAAAAATAGTAACGGTCCACAGTGGGGTATTTTGGATATTTTGTGGTCAAAATATAATAATATTATAAAACGATATTTTATTTGACTAAAACTACTTAAATTTACATAAAAACACGTTTTTAACTACCTGTACAATAATTTAAAACATTAATCTGCAGTAGAAGAGTCGTATGAATCATTTGTAGTGTCTTCATCTGTGTCAGTTGCATGTTGTATAATTTCCTCCGATGTGGGAAACAGCATATCCATTAATTCTTTTGATGATTTGGTATTCTTATTTCGTGGAAGTTGTCTCATACTAGACGTCAGAGGATCAGATGATATGAGAAGCATACTTAAAATATCCTCCATAGGTTTTTGCTTTGGACATTTTCTAGAAAAGCCTTCTCGATATTTTTTCATCTCTTTGTTCCTTGCTTATTGAGCCTCTTCTGAAATCATTCCGATTGGAATGAAGGCCATTTCTTCTATAATTTTTGAACCGTGTAGTTGGCATACAGTACCACGGATATTTATCGACAAATAATTTTGCAGTTTTTAAAGTAAAAGCTTTAAATTTGACTGTGTTTATGTCATAACCACTAGAAATAGTTTGAAGCACAACTTTAAAACTATTCATTATTTCTATGTCGATCCCCGTTATAGATCTAGAAAGATCAGGATTTTCAAAAAATCCCCGGGCCGTATTTCCATCGTTCGTACTGCCATATCCCGGTTTTGGACAATCATTTAATTTTTAAATTCATCTAACGACCGTTGGACGCGCGCGTATCGCGGACCTCGACGACACGGTCATTTGATGTATTCCCACCGACCGAACGGCCGTTTATGCGCACGTCCGAATTAATAACTCTGCCGTCTGTAGACGGTTTCGGTTTATTAAACGTATCGCATTCTTTCCCTTACCCCCCCCCCCCCCCCGATGATTTTATGGCGCTGACGCGTAAAAGCATTCCTGCATAGTGTATAAATAACGACCATTTGTCTCGAGCCTTCGGATTGATAATCTCGAACGGCCTCGGCCGGCCGCTCCGTAACAATAAATCGCTTTCAGACAATTAAAATTTCGCCGTCGAATTCCCGTCCGACTCGTTCGGGACGGCTTTGCTCTTATCATTTTTTCAGTGACACCAAACGGTAAATTAAAACAGTAAATTATCTTTTCGGACGTGCTCTATGTTTGTGTGTGTGTGTGTGTGTGTGTGTGTGTGTGTGTGTGTGTGTGTGTGTGTGTGTGTGTATGTGTGTGTGTGTATGTGTAACGCCCGAAAGGCGAAATGAAAGAATCCGTTGAAATGTCCAAACGGCCAAAGTGCCAAAAAATGTAAAGCAGAAATCACCTTTTTTTCTTCTTTTTTCATCCGGCACAGTAAACGAGAAACGACACGACAAACCGTTTGTTTCATGAGAGAAAAAGTAAAAGAAAACACGGAGACGTGTCGTAGTGCAAGTGTAGGCGCGTGTTTGACACGATGCGTACGGACAAAAACAATATCATTCGAATTCCACTTGCCGCCGTAAAATCGAAAAAACCGAAATCGCACGCGACGTCCCGCGTTTTTCCAGTCGCAAATTTACGCGTTGCATCGATTACGGATTATTATTATGGACCACGCGTCACATGTTAAAATGGAAAAATGACGAGTTCGACGACTACGACAGGCGTTTCGGCTCGGGCCGCCCCACGTCTCCGGGTTCGGTTAAAATTATTCTTCGGGGTTCGCATGAAATCACCGAAAAAAAAAAAACACTGACACTAACACTAGTCTGTATGAGTGCGTGAAATCGTGAGGCGTGTCATCACGAGTGTCGATCACGGTTGACGAAAATCGAGTGAAAATAGTAAACAGAAAACAAAGTGAAAAGATAAAGCTTAAACGGAACGAGAAAACAAATAGCGCTAATGTTTTCGACAAAACACACTGGGCGTTGTATTGTTTCTGTTTCAAGTAAATAACGTCTAAAATATTATAATAATACTCTGTCCAGATCAGCATTTTATATTGAACGCGTATTGCCGTTTTTTTTTTCACTTTAGTATGTGCCTTTTGGACTTCTAGTCTGAAAATTGTGTATAAAGTCGCGTCCAGACGGAGCAGCTATTGCCGCTCGGAACTTCGTGGCGTCCGGCGGCCCCGTGTCTACACGACGCGGCATTCGTTTTTCGATTTTTATCAAAATAAACATCAGCTGGCAGTAAATCGGACTAAATCAGTAAAGTTATCGAAATGTCAACAGAGGAGGATGCCATATTTTGTTCGCTTGCGCTGTGTGCACGCAGCATACAAAAATCATACAAAAACGGGGGGAAAAAAAGTGGTAGGTTCGTCCAAGTTTAGATGGCAGAAAATTTTCTTTTAAATTAAAATAGGCTTTCTATTGAAGATTATTATGATAATGAATTTCGCCTCAGTAAAAAAAAATTCGTTCCGACGTCAGTTACATAAAAAAAAAAAAAAATGTTCATGCCACGAGGCTTTGCCGAAAATACGTCCACACAGGCGCGGAATAGCAGATTGGCACAAGCCGCGCGGCTTTCTTTTGATGTAGACACAAGCCGCGCGGCATTCAAAAATGCAGCATAAAAAAATGCCGCAAACAATGTACAATAATATTTTTTATACGAACCCCGTGTTTTCGTACATTTTTTTTTTATTTTTGTTCATTTGAGACGCGAAACATCTTTTGAACATGTCTTACTTTTAACGAAGTCGATATTTTGAAACGTCGCACGGACAAAGTATAATATGTAAATTTGATTACTAAACGTAATACACTTATTTCGAATATAACGTTAACGTCTTAATTTTATATTCCGAATTCGTTGGACTTTGTCAAAGTGGAATGCGAATAAAAAATAAAAAATAAAATGGTTTACTGATCGATTTTAATCGTGTTAAAGTAGGCTCAACCTGATGTCTTTTCTTCTTTTTACGTGTTCGGACGCGTTAAATCAATTTGCCACGGACAGTTGAACGAGGCGCGGCATATTAATTGCATTTTCACATTACTGTATTATCATAACAATAGATATCTCAAAGAAATATTTGCGAATTAGGAACAAATATAAATACACCCGGTGTATCTTAATCACGACTCGTTAGACGCACGTAATAAAATCGCAGTGCTTTTAGTTTTAAAAATCCTTCAGTGATCGCGCGCTGTCTTTTGGAATCCCATAATTAAATCGGATTCAAATCGAGTTAATACGTCATTTCCAGTGTCGAGTCGTGGCGTATTTTCTTCGGAAAAATAATCGATTTCCGTCAACCCTCTTTTATCTCATTACTCAAACCGAATCAGCAATCACGGCCGGTACCGTCGTCGCACGATAACGTCTTGAACGCCTTTTTTTTCAAAGAAGACAAATATTATAACTACGTACGGAAAATAATCGCACGATATAAGTGCTGTGGCAGTCGACGCACGTACGGGCGACTGCGGTGTACCGTTGTAAAATCGAAAAATATAATATTAATTTGACAAAAACCGTCGCGGCCGACAATGATGACCGTTATCAACACGCGGTCGAGTAAATCCGTGTCGAAGTCATAAAATCCTGTCGACTGGTCGGTCGACATTTAACGGGGCGAGAGACCGTAGAATTATGTGAATATGGGGTGAAATATAAAAAAAACTTACAGTGAATCGACTAAAATCGTAAGAGCTCATTCGAAAAAATAAAAAACCAACCCGTTTTTCACGAAATCCCCACCATTACGTGAACAATCAAAATGTATGTCATATTTTATTTCGTTGCTACGAAACTTTGGACTTATTCAAACGACACGTCATCGGAATAAATATGATCACAGACAAAGAAAAATATACGTAAAATTGAAAACCCATCGTTTATACAATACATTGTTCGTTTTAGAATGAAATATAGATTACACCGCACCTTCAACTTCTGTAATATTAAAATTAAAAAAAGTGTTTTTTTCATTTAGATAATCAAAATGTAGTACCTCCGCCGGGAGGCTTCTACGCTCTGTTATATTTATTTTGTTATTCGATCGTATTTTTATTTTTTCTACTTTCTATTACTTCCTCGATTGTTCTTATTGTTCTTTTTTGTGTAACAGATTGAATAAAATTTAATAAACAAAAAACAAAAAATAAAAAACTTTAGATAATACGTCTATGTTTCCACTAGGTAGGACAATAAAAGTGCGTATTATATGATTATGATTATTGAAATTCGTTTTTAAACGAGAAGCCGCTCTCATTGGTGACATTTATTTGAGAATCGAAACAGTTATCGAAATTAAACTCGAATTTGAGAACGACACGTGTTCAGTACGGGTTCTGAGACACAAGATATTTCGACGTCTCGAAATCGGTCCGGCTGAGGGAAAAACAGGACAACCAGTTGAAATAAAAGACGACGGTGCTCGCGTACCACGAACGACGGACGACTCTACGACTATACGCATCGTCATATACTATATGTCTGCATCATCTTCACTTCGTTTCGTACGATCGATTCGAGTCAAGTTTATAAAAAAAAATCAAAAACCGATCGGATCTTCGGCAAACCGATAGCGGCCGAACGCGATCACGTTTTAATACGTCACGTCCGAAAATCGTTCGGAGATTAAAACACACGAAAACAGTTCGTCTGACGACTGGCACCGCCGCGCCGTCGGCAATATCGTGGCGGAGCATCCACGGAATGTCGGGATCGGGTTCGTTTCGAGCGAGTCGGAACGAACTCAAAGAAAATGCTTTCACCGGAGCAAATGAAACGGACGCGTACGAGTAAATTCCGCGGGGATGTGGAAATTTTATTGAAATTTCATCGACTGATGTGTTCTCGGTACCAGTACTCCGGTGCCAGTCTTCGGCGGCAGTACCCACCGTGCAAAGGCATTTAGCGTGAAAATAACTTTTGTGTTTATATACGTAATAATATACTGTCTACACGCAGACGCGCGCACGCCGTCGCATACGTTTTTGTGTTTATTGGAATTTAGGATGCGTTTGTCTGGCCCTGTGATTTACTCTAATCCCTCTCAAAAGTGCAAAAACGTATTATATTTGAGTTGTAGTAAATCAATTATTTTCAAAGACCAAATACCGAATTCGCACGGTCGGTCACGGGTGGTATTCAATCAACGTTTTGATCATATTATTATACATCCACAAAAAACACGTTAAATTTTTGTTCAATAATAAAGAGTTCGGCCACTTTTCGTCTATAAAAACGCGTAATGTGTAATTATGTTATCAGTGCCGTTGAATCAAAACAAATGCACGGTGGTCGATTAATAATAATATATTCGTAATATTGTTTCAGTGTTTACAAGTAGCCCGTACCGCGAATACATATCGTTAGAATATTTTTATTTTATTGTTTTTAATTTGTTTAATTATACAATCTGTAAATATATTTTTACAATGAGCATAAGTGTTGATAAGAGAGAAATAGAATAAAAATAAGAAAAAAAAAAAGAAAAAATAAATAAAATAAAAGGGACTGATGACTTGAGCGAAGAATCCATCCAGCGATGGAACTTCTTGAGATTGTGAATGGGTTTTATTCAGTCAGGAGATCCCGACACCATTTGCGTTTTAAACGTCTTCCAGGGTCACCTGGGATTCTGAGAGTAGATAAGTTTGAGATTAGAGGATTGCGGTGGTTGAAGAGATTTGAATGGAATCGTTTATACAGAGTTTTGGCTACATGTTGTACTGTTGGAATAGAGAGGTCATTATGGAGTGTATCGTTTGAGACATACGAGTATAAGGGTGCTTCGTTAGAATATAATGAAAACAAGTTCTTTTCGGCGACGGTAAGGTTCGAAAACAAGTTTTGACATAATATCAGTCAATTTATTCTACCGAGAAAATGCGGGTGACGTTACCAGTTACCCTCAACGGTTATTTTTGGTATTTGAAAATCACATCAGTTGCCCACAACAATATGATGCATATTTTTAGTTAATTTTGTTCCTGATTCGAATATTCAGAGATTTTTTTTTTGATTTGTTGTTTTACGATGATGGATAACATGATAGTGAATATTTTGTGATCATAATCTTGATGATAATATTTTTGCGCACTCAATTTAAAATGGGCCAATCATAAACGGCCGGTCGTGAAACAATGTATAGTGTGTTCAAATGCTGTCCGGTCGTGGTCCGGAGAACCGGTCCGACGTAGCCGGAATAACGCGTTTTCCGTTTAAACGCATATCGTTTGGGTCGTTGCAGGGTTTAATATATCGATGGATCGCCGAAAAAACGCGTAGTTTTCTAGCCTAATAAGCCTAAGGCCACACCGTGCGTTTTTCTGCCACCGATAAAAACTCATTCCGTTCTCCGGTCAACCCGTATTATTATTTTGGTCGTCGCGGGGTTTGATTTATCGATCGATTGCAAAAAAAAAAACGCGTGGTTTGGCCTAATAGCCTACTAACACTATCGATAGTGACGATAATCGATGTAGCCATTACTTAATATTATAGCCACATCGCCGCGGGACGGTACGTATTATTATCGTCATCACGACGACGACGGCGAGCGCCGCTGAGATACGAGTGCTTCCGGGTCGGTATCGTTTCACGATAAAACCGTATCGCGGACCGTCCGACTTTGTAAATTGACTTTCAGCCCTCGTGCCCGCACTCCGTCCCTCCGCAAAACCGCCACCGCGAACACGTGTTTCTCTGCACACGCGCGCGTGTGTGTCTTTTGAAGTTTTCGCACGCGTATATTATTACACTATACTATTATTATTATCATTTGAACGCCGCACGCTTATCGCGGCCAACTCGCCGTCATCGACAACCGGCACTGAGTACTATACGAACCACGCGGGTACGGTGTATTTACTGCGCGCCCAGAGCGGACTATAAATTTTATTGCGCGGCTAATCGAGAACGCGTCACTGGGTTGTAGTTTTTCTTTTTTTTTTTATTTTATTTTTTTTGATTTTTCACTCCCCGCCCGACAAGATTACATCGGACGTCTAGCTGTGAACAAATAAATAATATATATATACACACACATCATGTACGTTCAGATTGATATCGTTTTTTAATTTACTGTTATTTTTATGAATTTTTTTTTCGCGTCTGCTCCGGTCACCAGTGGTTCGCCGCAAAGCGCGAGAACCGAGCCCAGCTTTTGATAATGAAAAAAAATAAAATAAAAATAAAATGAAATTACCGAGTTATTATTAAATCACATATAAAAAAAAAGTTTACGAATAAAGACAAAATGATTTCGTCGTATGACGTAACAGGGCCTCGTTTTTGTTTTGTTTTTTTTTTTTTTTTTATTGTTTTAGCAAATAAATAGAGGATTAATAAAGGATTCGACTGAATTAACTTACGTTTGTTTTCTTTTGATTAAAGCGAAAAAAAGTTATAGAAGACAAAACAACATTGTCATTATTTGTATGGAATGTTAAGAAAATTCTAAACTTTTTGACGTCGGTACACGCGTATTTCAAAATATATTCGCATTTTTGTAGTCATCTATATATATATTGGTAGATGCATAATTTTTTCTTTTTTTTTTTTTTTTGCTGTCCAATCGAAAAACATTTGGATCTTTTCCTTGACGAAATTTTGCGTGTGCCTCAGAGTCCAGTAGCGTGAGTATCATCGTATAAAACTAATGTCATTGCGGATATAAACCGATCTGTAGGCACCGTTGGCAAAAAAAAAAAAAAACATTTATCGTTTTCACTTCGCACCCGTTCGTCCTATATAGATTTTACACTGTACCATGTACGGACTATGGTGACGTCCACGTATCACGGTAATATTATTAATATCATACCGCACCACCGTTTGTACATCGGACGCAGTCGATGGCATGGATAGTGTTGTTTGTATTTTATCAGAAAACAACGAACGGTATTGAATTAGCAATATATTAATATGGTTACGAAAAACGGTTATGCGTCGTGTCGACCAGTTTAACGTGTACGGTGCACCCAGTTTAAAAATATATAACGCCTGATTTTTAAAACACAATCGTTGACGTATAATTCACAAATTTATTTAAACAAAAGCTCTGGATGACGAATTTCCATGAGAAATTCATTGGACATTCATAAAACGATTTTTCGGCCTCAGTTAATTTTCGAAAATGCCCATTGTGCTTTAACGATATTAATTAGATACACGTCATATTATAATATGTACAACGCCACCACTTGTCTCGATTTAAACGCCCACGTCATTACTCTGAAATCGTCTCGTACAATTGTTTCAAACTTTTGTTTTTATATTCTCCGGCTGACAGTATTAAACCGAAAGAAAAAATCCGTCCTGTAAAGTACGTTTTATAAGTTTTCTTTGAAGTCAAACGCAAATAAATACACCCGCACTAAAACGGACCCGAATTCGACTCGGGTCGCAATAAAGTCGATGCAAATAATTTCGGGTCGTATATTTTTATACCTCGGAACACCTTAATACGATTTTCATCTGCATAGATGACGTCAGTGATTATTCCTTTTTTACGATTTGTTTTAAATGCGTTTCTCCGGTTGTTCGACGAACTTCTTTTTTTTTGTCATTTCGACAGATGATTTTTCTTTGATATTTTCAAGACAGTTTTTTACATTCTGTGAAACACTAAACCGCGGTTGGTTAATTACTTTTCCGACGAAACCGTTGAGCGTATTTTCAACAGTACGGTTGAGCGTTAAAAGTTTGTCGTCTGCGAATTTTAATGTGTAATAATATTATTTCCTCGACGGTTACTATTGGTGATACTATACGTATTTAAAAATGGATCGAGCGTTTTACACGACATTCGGGTTCGGACGAAAGTTTTAAATGGGTCAATTACGGTACGTTATTTCTTTGCGTATATATTTTAGTCGACTCCTCGAACGGTATTCATGTGCGTACATTTACTCGACTCTTCGAACGATATTTGGTATTAATTATATCGCACATTTTATTCGATTATCGATGGTTTGTTTGTTTTACGTTTAATTAATAATCACGCGAAATACGAGAACTAACAAGTCGTCACGTGGCTCACACATACCCACACACGTACGTTTATGGTTTGTCGTGTTTACGACGAATTCCGTTTTATGGCTATGATTTTAATTTTAAGCGTAAAGTACAAAGAAATTAATGCCTTTTCGTCGCGGTGCATAATTTAGCTTATAACATAATGTTATTATATAAATAATTAATTATTCGTGGGCGATTCAGATAATACTAGTCATTTGATTTTCTCGTACAATTTTAAATCTGCGCCTCACGGGTGAATATGGAAAAAACATCGGATTTATAAAACTGCGTGTTGTCGAATTCAACATTCGGCGACGTGATCTCTGTCCGTTTCACGAAATCAGTTATCGAAATTTGCTTAAATCACGTTATCGGCGTTATGGGACGTTTAAAACTGCTGATTGCGTAAATCAAACCGGTCATGAAACAAAATAAGCACCAATGGGTGTTTTCAAAAGAGTCTGTGAAAGTTAATATCAAACACGGTCAAAAACTTCGCGTGCGGTCCTTGGACGTACGTGAAAAATTACGAAAAGTTATTTTCATTATTATCAAAATTAATGTACTATTACGAATAAAACCATATGTCGTGCTAAGGAAAGAACGACAAATATTACAAAAAAAAAAAAAAAAAAAAGACGACTCTTAAGTATAAAAACGTTTCGGTACTTCTTCCTCGCACCAACCCTGGACAACCGTATTCGTATCCGTTCAACTCGAATAAACTATCGCCGTCGGTGTATGAGACAACGGTGATATAATCGCATGTTTGACGACTGTAGTAACTAGACCGAAGTAAACCGACGAGTGGTCAGTTAGATTAATTATCGATCGTATCCCGCGAGAGTGCCGGACCAAAAGAGCGGACGAAAATAAGAGCCAAAATGAATATTACGGATTTTCACCTCATACGTTTCCTTCGATTTGAAAATATGTTATGGTAAAATATCCGAATGGTTTCTATACGGGACTCGCGGACTTTGTGCCCGTGTGTCGAATCCGTCGATTACGCGGCAAATTTTAAGGCTTCGAATCGAATCGCCTTCAATCTTGTTTTTTTAAATTTCATCCGTTCGAATTGTTTTTTACGATAAATCGTGAACCACGACCCGGAGGAGCCCGCGTGACGAGAGCTCACGAAGTGATAGAGAGAAATTGTTAGCAAAGCGAGGGGGCTGTTGAGTATGCTTTTAAACGTATTTGCGGGTATATTTCACTTATGATTCATATCTCGGGACGCAAAACGTACGAATCCCGAGTCGTAAAACACGTCATAAATACAACTCACCGACGACGACGACGTGAATGTCGTCGTCGACTTTTAATTTTTCGTCGACGATCGACGCATATTTTCCGCGTCGTCGTTTAGTTCAGGACTTGTAGTTTCTGAGCTTCACTGGCTCGACACTCATTCGAAATATAGTTTTGTGTCTGCATGTTAATATGACTACAATTACTCTAATTCAATCCCGATTGTTCCACTATCACTGACCTACGAGCACATAATATTCGATAAACGTGGTTCTAGACGTTGATATTGCTTTTGATTCAATGTTCCCAAAACGAATTGTGCAACGATATTTCATTCGGCAAGTACGCGAATAATCACGGTCGTGTTGCGTACGAGGTTCTGACCTCTGGTCGAGACTGACGAGGACAATCGGTCCCAAAATACGATTACCGTATAAACCAGGGTTATTGGCGTCTGGCGGCCAGAGTACGGTTTTCAACTGGCCTACGTTTTAAATCAATCCATAAAATTTTACCGTTCACCATCTGTATTTCATTAGGACGTGATTAAATGTCTAACTATACAATATTTATAGAGACATAGCTTACATAGTTTATGTATACGAATTTATTTTATTAGTTTCGTCGTATATGTCATATCGCGCCGGATGTTTGCGTCGATTTTATTATTTTCGTAACGTCAATACTTTACACTATGTAATAATAATACTAATAATAGTAAAATTAAAAAAAAAAAAAAAAACACCACTTGTTTAAATAATTAAACACCAAAAATAAATGTCAGTTTTAAATTTTAAAATGTATTGACTTTTTTTTTCCAGCCGTATTCTCCGGCCACCTAGATTTTAAAGTTCTAAAATATGACCCTCGAATAACTTCAAGTCGCCAACCATTGGTATGTACAATCGGGTTTTTCATTTCACATCGTACGGAATTCGATAGCTTATAGTAGAGTATTAGTATCGTGAAATACTACCCCGTAGTCGTTTAGGTGAATTAAGATCACAGTTATGTAATGATATGTATATTCATAGACAAGCTCGGAAATCCGCTTATTATCTTAATCCCCCCCCCTGTTCAAGTTCCCTACTATTTTCAACCGCGAACGATCTGAACCGGGTAGGATTTTATTCAACTAAATCCAACCTGTCAATTAATTCGCCATCAATTAATAATCGTTTAGACAGCCAACTATGGATTCAAGGGTAATGCGATTCGATGATACGGCGATGGCGAAATGGCTGCATACGAACTGAGTCCCAAAAAAACCTTTTAGAACGAATTGAGTCCCGGGTTGTTTGTGAAGCACGCTAATAGAATCTCGCCAGGTGTACATTATAATACTTATTGAGTCCATCTTTATATACTAACTGAGTTCCGGCCAAATTTTGAAAAAAAAACAAACATTTTCCTTTGATTTAATTAAAAAAAAAAAACGACTTACAATTATTTTTGCAACTAGTCAAGCGTTGGAGATTATTTGACAAACTCTCATGAAAACGGAATTTATAACCATTAATAAGAAAAATTCTTTGGTTTCTTTCACTTATCATTTGTTCTACCACTTCTACGTCTTATCCGTTTTATTCAAAACATATATTAAAATACATGCATTTTTTCGGAATTTCCGTAATTGAAATTCTTAACTGTCGCACACCAAATAATTGGCTGTATAATTCAAATTTTTACATTTTTCACACTTCTCCACTCCGATACAACACATTTTAAATGCTCGAATCTATATATGTATAAAAATGTGTTGAAAAAAAAAGTATTTCTTTTCATAAACATTACGCAATAAATGCACTATTTATTACGATTTAAAAAAAAAAAAATTTAAAAAATTGATTAAAATAAAATGTTTTGTTTATCAAATAGACTAAAAACAATTGCGTATGTATAATGAACACGACAATTAGAAGAAGAATTATTGTTAATTGACACTTCTACTGATGTCGTCACGTGAATGAAGTAGATCGTATGACGTAGGTCCTAATGACCATAACATCATTTAAGTACAATGAATTATAATGTCCGGGTGACATTATTTAACACGGAGAGTAGCGACGGAATCGCCTATACGCTAAGCGGCTAAGCACTGTACTTTTAAATAACAATCGATGTGTTAGTATTACAGTGATTTTCGCGTGTCAGTTTAAAATGCAGTCAGATGCGTGAGTAACAGTATAGTTAGTATAGCGATGGGTGATCGTAGTAGTCCCGACCGGATTCATGTCATTAGGAGACGATATTCAATAGGCGTCGGCCAGGGCTGTATTCGAAACCAGTTTATTCGGCTCATTCGTATCAGGCCCGATCCTAGCCTGATTTTAAGGGGCTACAAGAAATTAAAAAAAAAATCCTTACGGGCCTTGGCTGGAGCTTAAGTAGTAGCCAGTGGGCTCCGACTACTGCGTTTCATATTATTGTGTAGTTATTCGTTATTCAATCAGTTGTGTCTTTAAGTATTTTTGATTTATTCGCTCAAAAATGTTTCGACGACTGACTATTTGTATACATATTACAGTGGTCGCCGCTTATAGTGTTCACTGGTTATAAGAATCAGCCACTTTTAGTGATCAAAAATGTCAGGAACGAAACAAACAACCGTCTTCAGTGCATTTTTCGCCGCGTACTGTGATCAGGTTTTCGGTTATTGTGATCAGAAATAGTCATAAATAATCATAATGAAGCCCTTGAACTCGATTTACCCGATGTACCAGTAGATATTTCAGGACTCCAGATAGACAAAGAAACCTTCAATGAGTGGCTGGATGTAGATAAGGACTTACCAGTTTTTCAAGTGATGAATGATGACGAAATAGCTGCTGAAATAGTTTCACATAAGGAACAGGGAAATGATGTTGAAGTGCATGATGAAGACGAAGTTGAATATGCAGAGGACCGAGTACCAGTAACCAGGAGTGAAGTATTCAATGCAATTAATACACTGAGAAGAGCTATTGAAGAGTATGACATAGGTACAAATTACTTTGATACGTTGAACAACTTAGAGCACATTATGATGGTTTCCATACCAAAAAAACAGGGGCAAATTATCGACTTTTTTAAAAGAACCTAAATATAATTATAATAATAAATATAAAACGTATTAAAACAGCCAAGTTCCAACAACGTTCGAAGTGAAAACAATTTAATAATTAGTTTTCGTGTACTTATATATAATTAGACGAAATTTTCCTTCAAAAATCAAGCCGAATCCTCAGGAAGTTTACTTTGTCCGGGGCCGAAGAGCACTTTCAGGGGGGTGGTGGCCAATTATTTTTCTCTACGTTTAACAAGCCGCCCGCTGACGACTTGGAGGGTGGGTAGAGGTGAAAAGCAGGTGTACGGGCGTTCCCGTCGTCGTGTTCTCGGCTCGTTCACCCGCGTTTCGCATTGTTCGCCGAATACAAACGGAATGCACGCCGCCGTCCCGTGTCGGCGGTTAGTAGGTATTATCGTATTATTACCGAGGACTTTGCGTTCTGCGACGAATTTCCGGACACGGACACGTCATCACCACCGCCGCCACCGCCGCCGCCGCCGCAGGTGTGCACAATGCGCGTTTTTGCGAACGCGGTCGTGTCCGTGTCACGACGACAACGGTTGCGGAGGACGTGCCGTCGCGGTCGGGACCGACGGGGTGGCGAGCCGGGGAAAATTTGAATTAATTCGTATTCATCTCGGGCACGGTTTCGACTGGTTCGAATATCGAAGGGCGAACATGACGTGTACTTTGTTTACACGGTTCCGACGCCGTGTCCAGTCGGTGTGCAGTTGGCGTCCAGTGATAGAAGGGGTAGAGAGAACAGAGTCCCGCGATAACAACGGGTACGCTCGGTTCCGGAGGGGGTGAGTTTTGGGGTATGTACCCGGGTACCCCGCACCCTCCATTTATTTATAAGAACAAAATATTATTACGGTTCGAACCGTTTATCGTTCGTTACCAACGTTGCGTATTTTAACGGCTGTTATAGGCGAAATTATAAAATTAATTTACGCCGTGTGAAGCGTTACGAAAATATAATATTGGTTTAGTCGGCACAACGCACTTATCTGAGAATTCAAGGTAAAAACGTAAGACAACATGTCGACGGCGATTTCAATATCGTTTTCAAGAAATTTATAAGACGATTTTTTTGGGTTTTAGTTTCGATACTCGTGTATTGAGAATAATTTAACTCTTTCATGCACACATTTTTGAGAATAATATTGACTCTTACTACACAGACTTACCAATCTTTGGTTTTTTTTTTTTTCATTTTTTTGACCTCTCATTTAATTATTTTCTTATTTAATAATCTTTAACACAAATGGAATCGAATAAAAAAAAAAAAAAATCAATCAAATCGATGGTCCAGTAAGCAACAGAGAATGTATAAACTTTTGAAAATAAAGTGTTAAAAAATATTTGCTGACACTTATCTAATGATGATAGTCTTCCGAGATTGAATATGTATGAACTATATTATACGACGGGAAAGGTATAAAATAGGTATAAAATAAATCAACGGACGATCAAAAATTAGAAATACCAATCTTTTTTTTTTTTTTTTGTGGTGTGCAATTTTTATCCCACCGAATGAGCCGAATGAGCGATTTTTTTTTTTTTTTTTTGTGGGATTACATATATCCCACGTTGCCGCAAAGAGTTCACGGAAAAAATTCGTTTTAAAACGTCTTTGCCCGGACCAAAGAGTGTTTTGAAATATGGATTGTTAAAATCTCACACGTTTTACGAGTTATTTTGACGACTGACGAATAAACACTCGTTTCAATGAACTTTCACCGATCGCAAAGTACGCCCCCGATACCGTGCGTCGATCGTACGGCGTTTTCGTCGCGGCAGTGGTTTTTCGCGGAAACCCACACGAGTGATCCGGACACGGGCCGCGGTAAATCACGAGAGACGGACGCGAACGATCCACGACGTGATAACGCCGAACGACGTCTTGGCGCGATTTCCGGGACACGCACGATTTGCATAGAGCACCTGGTGGTAAAAACGGCACCGCGATCGAGTGAACACGGTGCGTTTTACGCGGGCCGACGTGCACCGATAACATCCCCCGGTCGACGGTTCTTACGGCCACCAGATAAACTGGCGAGCGCGCGCCCACCCTTGTTGTTACACGAGTGTGCACGTACGTTGCAAGGGTTTTCGTGTTGTACGATCGAATCTCTACGAAAACCTCGATCTCATGGCGTGGGAGAAAAACTGTAACGAATCGAAATAAAAAATAAAAAATAAAACCTATATGCAGGTCGATTTTTTTCAAACACTCCCTCACACATATTCTATTTCTTTATTTTATATTATTTTTTTTTTTATCAGCTTCTGTCTTGTATCGTCGACACTCGTATAGATTTTTTATAATTTATGTGAATGTATTTAAAAAACGTGCCGCTGGGTTTGTGCTTTCTTTGAATCGTATTATATTTATACGGTAAAACTTGCATTCAAAAAAAATTTTTTTTTGGAATAATTAATTGGTGCTACATAGACGTCTTCCAAGTAAAATTACACGTACAATGAAACCTCCAAAACGATTTCCAAAAATATTTCGTCAAAAAGAAAATTTCATCAAACAGAATGTTCGTTAAAAAAAA
The DNA here is from genome assembly GCA_027580255.1 of Therioaphis trifolii. Classification (NCBI taxonomy): domain Eukaryota; kingdom Metazoa; phylum Arthropoda; class Insecta; order Hemiptera; family Aphididae; genus Therioaphis; species Therioaphis trifolii. Next base: position 6,241,955 of record CM050405.1, on the reverse strand, counting down.
AAAAAAATCATTGTATTCACACGTATAAATATTATTTGTAGTACGTCTAATAAAATATATTTTTGAAAAAACCTCGATAAGTCGACGACAATGCGGTTTCTCTCGAGCTTTGACTTATCGAGGTTCCACTACTATACGTACACATACACAATATTTACCTTTTAACATATCATTACGAAGTGTATATATGGATAATAATATGTTGTCATATTATAAAATATCGGCGTCCATCGCGCGTATTTTCTCGCGACCCCGGGGGAAATACTGTTTAGCGATAACATCGTGATTGGCACGGTACATTTAACTCGTACGTCATACTCGCGCGTGTATAATTATTATTATCGTACGTGTACCGAGAAATTTCACAGTCCACTTGACGCGCCGGGCTGACGTCGAGGTCTTCCGATCCCGTCGGATTCGATTATTTCTCGGTCACGACGGGTCACCCGTAAAGACTTATAGACGCCGTTCGAATCATCGCGCAAAACCTTGCTTTTTTTCCTCTCCGTCTCCCGCTCGTAGATCCCTCGCGATTCTCTTCCACTCTTCCGCGGCGTACGAACCCTGATAAAATCGTTGTTGATTTTTTTTAAACGACAATAAAATTCAGCGACATCAAAGAAATCCTCTCGCTACGGTCGCTCTCACCTTTAAGCGTCACTCTCCGGAGAGATTTCGTTCTTTGTCGGCTACGTGAACCGACACGGTGCACCGACCGAGTTTTCGATCGATTCGTCTCGGACCATGTTTATTGTCCAGTTGAAGTGTCCGGTGTTGAGAGGTGAGAGACAACAAACGAAATAAAAAAGACACCTCGGAAATATGTGCACTTCGTAACCATTGTGATTAAATTATTAATTATTATATAATACGCCGAAAATATACTTTATTAATTAATGACCAAGACAAGATTTCACGGGACGGTCGCTGACAACCGTGTGCTTTCCAATCTATTTCTAGTTTAAACTAAATCTAACTATAGGACTTACACTAAAATTCACAAATTTTCGCCGAAAATTGACCCCTTTGACTTGAAAAAGTTACTTATTTGTTATATAAACTTTAGGAAACCGGTAGTTCAATCAGGACACCCATGTAGGTTCTTTTAACCTGATGAGTGCTAATTTATTTTGATTTTTCTCAAAAAAAAAAAAAAACCGTTTTCTTATAAATTAGCACTTACTTTTACTCCTTTACTCGACTGCGCCATTTGAAGTGTCCGGTGTTGAGAGGTGAGAGACACAAATGAAATAACAAAACAAAAAGACAGCTCGGAAATATGTGGAAAATAATATTTATATTAAAACAATTAATAAAGTGACGACCTCCGTGCCGTATGGCTTGTTAAGCGAGACTTGCAGCTAACTTTGCGCATCGCTGCCGCCGCGAGCCTTTGCCGGCGGTGCCGCGGACTGACGGCGTGCAAACCGGTTATCGGGTGCGACGCGCGGACGTAGAGGGAAGACGGTCGCGATCGCCGGATACTCGACCGCGACATCCACCATGTCTGCGGGTCCACTCGTCCGATGACGCGATGTTTGTACAAAACAGCATAACAGCATACAAAATTTAGCCAAACGAAACTTACGTTTGTTTTACGTCCAAGTTTGTGTTCTCGTCAAATTTTGCGAATTTCGATCGCGTATTATAATATTTGACGTAAACTTTACGTTCGTCTTTACTCCTCTAGAACTATCGAATCGCCGTAGATCGAACCGTTCCGCTTGATCGCATGGCCAAAACCACAATGTATGATCACGTGGTAGATTGATTTTCCTAATGCGTTTCAGCGGTCGGAGGTTAAACGAAAAACAGGAATTTCGTGTTCACCTTATCGACCGTCGAGAAAATATCGTGTTTTCCGCTGTGTTTCGTTCGAAATATCAATAGAAAATGCTCCGCATCAACATACGGTTTTCGCCTTATCCGTCGCCTCGTGAACATTGATTTCTGGCCGCAGTGGCGCAATTATCGGGAGTGTTGGGTGTGCAATTCACAGGGGCCCCCGGTTTTTGGGGGCCCCAATTTCCGAGATCTTTATTTTAGAAAATGATTTTAGCACTACATACAGTGATGTATTAAGTGCATGTCTTATTTATTTAACGTTACACGTAACAGTTTCTTCGGCAGAGAGATCTTTATCAAAATTAAAATTGATAAAGAATTACCTGCGAAACTCAATTGGCCAAGATCGTCTTTTCAACATCAGTATATTAAACATAGAAAAAGAAAAAACAGCTGACTTGGATATAAACAAAATAATTAACAATTTTGTTGCCGTAAAAACACGAAAAATTAATTTTTATACTTGATTTTATAAAAAAATTATGTAAATTTTAAATAAATAAACAGTTAAAAAAATAATTTTATGACATATTGACACGTGAGAAAACAATATTTTTAGAGTTATAATAAATAAGGTTCCTAATATCGTTTATGACTATTTTTTTTTTAGCAGGTAAGGGCTCCAATCTGGACATTTTCACATGGGTCCCTTATTATCAAGTTGCGCCACTGTCTGGCCGCCATAACTAACCTAATGGTACACCCGATTACATACAGGCACTTAAAACAAAAACGAACGTGTCACGAGTGCGGTCTTGGCCACGTTCGACGAAAAATACAAAATATTAAATAAGCAGAAACGATTTTCAACAACACACACCGTGGGCGTAACCTATGTGTGTGCGTGCGGGATACGGTTAAATAATTGTATTCGTCAAAGTCGTAAAACAGATTCTTTCGGGATGCTAATACAAAAGGGTGAAACTTGGGCTTCGAGAAGTTTTTTTTTGGATTTTTCTTTTTTTTTATCGGCTAGGTTAAAATAAATAAAACGCGAAATTGAGATTTAGGAGGGACGACGGGACAATAATTTGACGGGGATCTATGCGTAAACGTACCTACCGTTGTTCGCGGTATCCTCACGGGACGCAGTCAATGGCTACCTGCGGAATTAGCAGTTGGCAAATCGATCAGGAGCGATAGCAGGGAAACTTTCTCGCGCGAGGGTAATACTTTTCGATAAAGGACGGCAAGTGGGTCGCGGTGGTGGTGGTGGTGGTGCTAAAACGTCCGGGGACGGGGATAAAACGTACAAAGTCACGGCCGCGCGGACGTTGTAAAACTCTTAAATAAAAATAGAAAACGATAAATTACACGCGTGCGGGACTGGACGCGCGACAGTGAAAGTAGACGCCGGGGGACGATAAGGGAACGGCGCAACAGTATATTATAATACTATATTATTTTACACTGCCGCGCGCGCGATCTCCGATTGCACGCGATTGCCGGGACGGCCGTGTCGGCGGCCGGTCCCGGCGTCTGATTAGCGGCCGCGGAGCAGCGGTGTGACGTCGAGAACACCGACTAAATAAATTAAAACCGAATTATCAGACGAAATATGAAGTTTCAAAGTTTCCCGACGCTCGAAATAATGTCCCCGCTCGGCCGACGACGACGAACGCGATCGAACGCGCGGAATATTATCCGTCGAGTCCATCTACACCAGTGGTTCTCAACCGGTGTACCGCGGCACACTAGTTTGCCGCGAGAAATGTTATTAAATATTGAAAACAGTGTTTTATTTCGTCATAAAGTGAATCATCCGTCGTATCATAAAGTGAATAAATTTTAAATTACTAGTGAGAAACTTGAGCTTGTCGTTTCGTACACAATAGTTCAATACGTGGTCGAACGAAGACAAGCAGACACGCATTTCTTGATCAACGGAAAGAAGCTTCTCCCGTTTTTTGTTTTTTGTGTTTGTAAGTGCCGAAAAGCCTGACTTGCACGAGAAGGTGGTTGAAAAGTGTAACAAAATGTTGATTGCTTCCTTCTGCTATTACTGGATATTCTATCTTTGCATACATCCAAAATCTAATTAGTGGTGATTTAAAACTAGCTGAGTCGAAGTTGTTGTGGTTGTCAAGTGCGTGAGTGTGCCGTTAAAACTTGTGGTGTATAATAGTGTGCCGTGAACTAAAAAAGGTTGAGAACCACTGATCTACACGCCGGCGCGGCGCGTAGCGACGGTTCATTAAAGTTTCCCGTTCTCTCGTTTCCCCTCGACTCTC